>QGQB01000273.1:468531-684901 GCA_003385265.1 Neonectria hederae
GGGGGGGGGGGTGGGTGTGGGGGGGGGGGGGGGGGGTAAGGGAACATACCTACAGTATTCGTACATGTCCCCAGCTCTTGGCATCGGATACCCCTGGAGACGGGACGGGGAGCAATCTGCGAAGTATGGATACAGTAATGTAGTACTCCTGTGGCGCAGCACCTCCAAACACCCTCCGATTCTCCCCCTTCAGCCACACTTCCTCCACCGCCCTTCACATGCACAACCACAACCACAACCATAACCGCCTGAAGGCAAAACCACCATCAACCATGGCGGGCTGGAGCTCTCCGGGTCGTCCTCACACAGGCACCTCTTTGGTCACAAGTCACACCCTCATGCATCACGGATCTCCCCGTTTCTATCTAATTTTTTGAATTGAATGTGCTGTGATCTGATGCTCTTGATGCTATCCGTCCATCCGCCAAACCGCCTTCCGGCAAGCTCCATCCAGAGTGGCGCTCCCCTCCCATTTCACTCTCCATGGCCCTCCATTCCGCGGGTCCTCGATTGCTTCAAATCAGTCGTGTAGTGTGTGCGTGTGGTGGTTTGTGCATGTGCGTGTGTATGGGGGATTGGGGGTTCAAGGAAGATGGCGCCATCGTCGTCCATTGACGACGATATCCAAGGCGTGTGTTGTGTTGTGGTGACGTGTTAGGGGAATCGGGGGTCGGAATGAGGCCTAGACACCGGGCATCTAGGCCGCGCCCGTGATGGGCGAGTGTGGCAACTAGAGTTTGCTTAAGTAGCTTCATCGGCCGTCTGAGCCTTGTTGAAGATCTCCTCGTTCTCCTTCTGGGCCTTCATGAAACCATCCTTGAAGGCGTTGGCGTCTGCAAACCAACACGTTAACAATCTGCTACCTCGCACAACGGGTCACAGTCCACTTACTCTCGGAGTTGGCAAATCGAATAGCCAGGGTGACGGCCTCGGGCTCGCCCTCACTGACATCGGCAGCGGCGTTCCACACCCAGCTGCGGTCGGAGCCGACATTGGGCGAGAGCTTCATCTCCGGAACAACTGCGCAAAGGCCAAAGTCAGTAACATAAAGGACATAGGGTGTGCCGCCTCCCCACGAGACCCTCCAATAGTAAACACATACTGTAGTGGTTGGCGCAGACCTTGAGGGTCTTGTCGCGGCGCATGACCAGGCGAGTCTTGCCGTTCTCCTTGTGCTTAAGAAGACGAACATCACCGGTACCTCGCTCCTTCCACTCGCTGGTATCCTTGACGAACTTGAACAGCTTGGCGCGCATCTTGAACACCTGCTCCTCAGACTCCTCGTTGGTCTTAGTGTCGACCTTCTCGGTCAGCTTGATGACGGGCTCGAAGTGGACATCCTCAGATTCGGGAGGGGCCTCCTACACAGACAGATATCGTCAGTATCGCAGTTCTCAAGAAGCAGTCAGAGCCGCCGTGATCGCGGTCCAGGCCAGACTGCCAGTCCTTCTGGAAGACAGGAAACATACGTCGTCACCCTTGGCATCACGCTGAGCCTTGGCACTGCCAGAGTTGTCGCCTCGGTCCTCCTCATCCTTCTTCTCCTTCTTGGCACCTCCACCGAACATGGAGAAAACGGAAGACGAGATAACGGGCTTGTCCTCGGCGGGCTTGTCCTCAGCAGGCTTATCTGCGGTACCCTAAGATAAAATCGTTCCACGTTAGCAAGGTGCCTTTCAGCGATGATATATTAACGTAAGCGAGTGCGAGCGTGACATGTCTCGAGGCAGTATAGGTGAGGTGGTGCTAGAGCTCGCGCGAGCGGATGCGAGACAGCACCAGACCAGACCGCAACAACACGACAAGCCGCGACGGGTCAAGTCAACCCGACGAAGCCGAGCAACGCACGCGACGACGACAGCCCGTCCCATCCCAGCGATGGCGGGGGAAATAATCCATTTATCATGTCGTCCGTCGACCGGTGCGATGTCGTCAAAAATCGCGGGGAAGCATCACCACCAAACCCCAGCAGTTCGCCATGGACGTACCTCGGTGGTCTCGGGCTTGGTCTCCTCAACCTTGGTCTCTTCGACCTTGGTCTCCTCGACCTTAGGCTCAGTAGGCTCGGAAGCAGACATGATGGCGATTTGTGACGTGTATCTTGGGACTCGTTAAAATCTGGTGCCGCGGTGCTGTTAGCCCAAAGTGTTTCCCTCCACGATTTTGACCCCTCTTCGCCCCCCCTCCTCGCTCTGCGGGCGGACCACAAGCGCAGGGGGGGGGACGGCCCCAGCGGCGGGGTGAAGAGAAGAAAGAAATGCAGCGCCGGGGCAGCAAGCAAAGAAAACAGAGAGGAAACTCACCAGAGGGGAAAAGTAATATTTGGCGAGTGTTGCAGCGCTGGTGATGGGTCTGCAAAAGGGTGTGTGCGGGTGCGAGATGGGAGTTTTGTCTGGTGATTTGTTTCCCCCCTTCCCTACCTAGCTAGGTCCTCGCCGCCCGAAGAGAAATACCTGAGGTGCCCCTCCTTTCCCACCTTGGGCTGGCCGCTTGTTTGCCCGCTGTGCTTGTGCTACGTCCCCGGCGGCGCTGGGCCCTGCTTGGCTGCCCACATGATTGGTCAAGGCGCCCTAAAACCTCAGGGCAGGCACCAGAGTAGCAAGTCACTTCTTTGCGGTATTTCGCTGAGGGCGGTACCTCTCCTTCCTTTCCCATTCCTTTCCCAAGATCCAAGGTTCCTTGCCAGCACAAAATTACCTGTGGAGCCACGTGAATGATTTGATATTGGCGGGTTTTTGCCGTCGTAATCAGCTCCTTCATCAAGGGACCACAACGCAGTTCAATTCATGCAGCTTCACTTGGGCGTTTTCCAGTTTCCTGATTATTCATGGGTTTATGTCCGCAGGATATTAAGGCTTACTTCATTAACCCTGCGATTCCTTCCTCAGTCGTCCATATTCACGACAATCACTTCGACGGCATCCCCTATCCCCCTATCCCTGAGCTGTTAGCTGTGTTGCCAGGCAGCATGACTCATGTTCCGCAGCAGATCCTCGGTGACAGTAGACAATCAACCCCAGCAAAACATGACTCCCAAAACACCCCACAAACGATGCGCAGTATTACAGCCTGGTAGTATTCACCTACTAGTAATCGCCTATCCTCAGATGGATCTTTATCCGACCTCATCCTCTTCCCTTCCCTCCCTTCCCTCCCTTCCCTTTACTCCCCTTAATGGTATTACAACCTGGCAATATTCACCTATCCAGAGATGGATCTCGTCCGACTTCCTCCTCGTGTTTTTTTTTATATCCCGCGTCTTGTTCCATCGTATCGTGTACACATGTGTCGGGAAGCACATCAAAAAGTGAGGAGATGCTGGATACCCAAGGGAAATGCAGAGGGGCATTGAGTATTCATGAAGCAAACCGCAAGGAAAGTGTAAGAGAGAAGAAGAAAAAAGCAAGACAAGACCATGTCTACATGATGGTTGAGAGAGCCCAAAAACTCCAGTCCCAAACCGTGAGTCCCAATACCTCAGAAGTGCCAACCCGAATCCATCCATACCACAAGACATCTCCAGCCATAGAATAAATGATCAAAAGAAAAGAACGATGATGACCCATTACACCACAAAGTTGCATTGCTGCATTCCCCGCTTTCCTCGGCCGAGCTTGTGCGCGCATCGAGGCCCGTTGAACACTTTGTTCCACAGTCCGGAGCGAACGTGGACCTTGTCCTTGCTGTCGTAGCGCCTTGTCTTGCGGGCTTCGCTTGCGTCGGCTTTCTTCTTGGCCATAAATCCCTTGGCTTTATCCTGGTACTGGTCGTGCTCGTCGTTGGTTCCTGTCATCTTCAGCCACCACAGCTTGGCCGAGATCTGAGCATCAAGGAGGCTCAGTTGGGCCTGGTCCCGAACAGCGAGGCCATTGGACAGCTGTTGCTGGATCTGCTCCGCGACGCCTCCAGCTTTCTTCGACACCTCCTCTCTGGCATTTCGAATACGTTCCTGGGCATCGGCCTTGATGAGACCCAGGGACCGGTGTGCATTATGGAATCGAGTGCTTAAGTCCTTGATTAGACTGTCAGATGCCGTCAGGACATTGTCAGAGGCCGACTCTAGTGATCGTTTAGCTTCCTCGAAGCAGCGCTCTGCCTCTTGAGCAGCAGCGGGAACGAGTTCGGTCAGATCCTGAGCAAGGTGCTTCGTCATTTCCAAGGCTCCCTCCATGATTCCCTTGTCAAAGGTGATACGGAAAACCTGACGAATCTTTGGCCGACAGAGAGCCGTGATGTCGACCTTGACAGTTCCGTAGGACTCTTCGTAGGGAAACTTGATAATCATCCCATCGTCGACCGACAAGGCTGTCACGGGAACAGTGTCATCACCACGCGTGGCTGAGAAGGTCAAGCACTTCTTTGCCAGCCAATTCTCTTTAACATGCGAGGGCATGCGCACGAGAAAGTGACCATGCTGCTTAAAAACAGCCAGGTCGGACTTTTTACCCCCGAAGAGCCACTCATCGGGCAGCGTATCCTCGAGGGGGACCAACGCGGCAGTCCCAGTTGATGTAGACAGGGCCCGCAGTGTGGAAGAGGCTTGGCTGGTAGTGAGAGCCAAGGTCGTAGTGTGGGGAGTGACGACGGACGTGGCTGCGGGAATGTGGGGATTGGATGGTGGGGGTGAGTTGAAGAAGAGGATCAGGGAGGTCAAGAAAAGGGCAAAGACGATACCAGGGAGTGCTGACGTAGCGGAGTCCATCAAAGAGTTCCATGCCAAGGTCTCCCGATTCCGAAAACATGCGAACCTCTCCGAGAACCATTTGTTGACGGTGGTTCGTAGGCTTGCATTTTCGTCTTTGCCCTTGCCAGCAGCGGCCATGGGGTCGACCATACCGGCGGGCCGATCCACAATCTTGCTAGCTTCGGGAGTGGGAATAGAAGGGGTCTTGAGACTCTGTTGTGTATACTCGAGGGAGGATCGAGAGCGAGCATCGTCCTCCGACTCACACTCTGCGTCAGACTCATTATTGGGAGTAAATGTCCCGTAGTGCTGCGCCCCCGGTGTCTGGTCAACTCCAGCGCTATCATCCTCGTCGTCTTGATCATCGCTGGCGGGGTTGGTATGAGGCTCGAAATCGCCGGCGACCGACTCGTCGTCGTAAGTGTGTTCGGTGTCGGCGAGACTGTGGACGTCATCGGGGCGATGGAAATCGAGAGAGCCGACGGACTCGCTGATGGACTCGGTATAGTTATCGTCTTGGCTCTCGGTGTCCGTGCCCGTGATGAGTTCGTAGGTGGACTCGGACAAGCCGGTGTCCTCAGTAGTAGTAACGCGCATGATGTCGGGGTTACTGGACGAGATCCAGTTCGCAAGGTGACGGTTACCTTGAGGGCGGGGAAAGCGGAGGGAAGGCTCGGAAGTCGAGAGCTGGTTCCGAGGTGGTGTCGAGGCAGATGTCGTGGGACGGGCCGTCGGTGTCGTCGGGTCAGGGTTAGATATCAAGGCGGCAACAGCGGTGGTTGTAGTTGGAGAGTTGATGGTGGTATTGGTGGTGGTGTTGGTGGTGGTGTTGAGTGGTTGAGGGGTCACTGTAGGCGCGGAGAGTGACGCAGCAGGCGATGCCCGGGCTGACGGGGTATCACGGTTGGTGGCGGATGACGGGATGCAAGGAGTTGAGCCCTGCTGTTCCATAACGAGGGAGCAAAATCAGCGACGTCGTCTTATTACATCATAAGCTTCACCGCAGCTCAGCGACGCATGGAGAGCAGAGTTGTGGACGTTCAGGTGAAGCTTATACGGGGAGGGGCGAGTTCGGGAGAAGGAGGGGCAACGGATCGCCGGAGATGGAGGGGGAAGAGGGAGCGAGAGAGGTGAAGCGTGGACGGTGGGTGCGGCGGGGGTCTTGCAAGCAGAGCGGCTTGGATGGGAGACAAGCAAGGGTAAGTTGAAACTGCGGCGGAATGGAAAAGATGGAAGAGAGGAAGAAGCGACTTACCAGCATGTGTAGGTAGGAGAAGAAAGGCAGACGGAGATGGGATGAGGGAAGCGGAGAAACGCCTCGGGGCGGATGCGACCCGAACGAAGCCTTGATGGATGGATGAATGTCCGTACCAGGACCCCGTCGTTTTGGTTTGTAATAAGGGTAGGTAGGTAGGTAGGTAGGTGTAAAGGGTGAAGGAGATCAGGGTTGAGCTAATACCTAAGGCCCAGGCCAGGCAAGTACAAGCAACCCGTTTGGCCTTCTGGTTCGCTGCGGTAAAGGCAGTAGTCTCACTTTCACCGATCCAACAAGGGCGCCTGTCTTGGTCTGCCCGTTGGGTGGTTTGTCGCTTCGACCCTGTTGCCTGCCTGGCTGGCTTCTGCTGGGGTGGGAGAGACGCTCGGCCTTCTGTACTTCGTACGGCTGAGGCTGCCTTGAACAAGAGGCGCCGCACGCGGACAGCGCAGTGGGGAAATGGACAGGGCTTTGGGCGGGTCTGGAGGTGACCTGCGATGACGTTGCAGAGGGCCGGCGAGGTTTGGGGTGGTGTTTGAGGTTGGAATTGGGCAATGTCCTTTAACACGAGTGACCTGGGGAGTAGTCTAGTCTCGGGAGGACTCGTGCTGATAAGATGGGCCTGGTAAACGTTTGGGGTTGGCCACCTATCAGACCGGGAGGGGTGGGCGCTATGGGCTACCGGGGCGGCGAACGGAGGGGCGGCGTGAGGTTGACGGAGGGTAGCGGAGGGAGGGATAAAAGAAGGTGAGAGTGGACGAGTGATGAGTGACCTTGGTGGACAGCAGACGAGGAGGAGGTGAATGGAAATGGGGAGACGTGGTTGTGAACGTAATTAGACGTGGGATTGTGAATTCACGCTCACAGGCAACAGGCAGAGATTAGCACGGCTGAAGGCAACGCAAGGCAATGCGTCCCGGCAGCCAAAAAGGGTAATAACGGTGACTTTGCGCCGTGCATTCACAACCGCCGGGGGACGAGCACTAAAAGAAGTGAAATATCTAGGTAGGTAGGCAGTAGGTTGGTATGGGAAAGGCCCCCCACTCAGACCGGTTCAGCATCAGGATGTCAACCTTGCCTGCTATCTGCCTGTACAGTTCCATCGTGAACCGATACACCAACATTGACGATTTAGCATAATTCACTAACAAAGCGACAAGACCAGGGCAGCAAGGGGGTTTCCACCTCTAGGGTCGAAGGAGGGGCAAATCCCCCATTGGATTCCATCCATAGCTATGCGTTACAGACGTCCTCGTGGGCTTGAGGTGGGCTTAGGCTTGTCAGTCACAGATACACGTCAGATCAGGTACCGACCAAGTACGAAGTAAGGTAAGCCTCGGGCCACGTCTCACAGAACAGTCATTAATTTCGTGGTTCTTTTCTATTTTATTTCAACCCATAATAAAAGAGAGAAAATAAAACAAGGGACAACAAACGAACGGAAGTATTCTGTCGATGCCCGATAGTTCCAGCCCGATATACTAACACAGACGTGGTCCATTGCACCACCGTCTTCTGGCGATTTGCTATCGTTCCGCGTCGTTATCGCAGCTCCCGGCGCCCCACCTTGATGGCGTCGTGACTCCCTTTAGCTCCCTAGCGCAGCGCAACTGCGGGGTACCGAGCCTTGGAAAGGGCCGCGTGAGCATCTCGACGACGAACCATCTCGTCTGCTTCAACCGCATCTCCCCATCTACCCACGAATCCGTCAGACCAGCTTTCACGCCAGCCTGTCCTTTTAACCCATTGAGAACAAGAATAAAAGAAGAGAGGCGATAAGAAAAGAGGGAATATTCGCTTTCAACTGTTCCAATTCATGTTCCTCGTGGATCATGCCCTGTCCTGGTCTTGTCTTGTCTTGTCTTGTCATCCATCCCATCCACACCTTTCTTTAATCTTCGTTCTCCCCCTCCTCCTCTTCCTCCCACTGCATAATACCCCAACAAAGCCAGTGTCGCTTCCAAAAAGAAACTTAGCAGTCTCACCTATTCGTATTTCTGACCGAATCTCAAGCATCCTTCTTAAAATCTCATCATCGAAATGCTCCCTTTGGTCACCCTCTCCATCTCTGTATGACGTAAGATGCCGCCACATGACACCTTTGATCCCATCGTCCACCACGGAGTACTTCCTACACCCGACTCACTACTTCAACGTCTTTCGGTCAAGTCTTTGAGGATGAGTATCTGACACTTAAACTCATCCCGGCCAAGCGCCGAGTTCCCCTCCATCAGCCTGCCCCCGTCGATCCGTCTAGCGCCGTGTCACATATGCCCATCGCATGCATGTCTTATCGTCCTTCCATGCCCTACCTCCCTATTCGAGCAGCTCCGCGAGTTCCTCACTCGGCCATCCTATCCCGAATTTGTCCTCAAGGACACCAGGTGACATGGAGTTCTCCAATTTAGGCTCAAGAGGAAGAGATATAGATATATATGCTAAGGATCCCAATCTTGCCACTTACAAGACAAATACGTAGCGGGGCAGGTCGCATGGGTTCCCAGCAGCCTCAGAACTCCCACTCATCAAACCTACGAATCTTCAAGTCATCAACCTCACTAGATACACGAGTCTTACATGAAATAACTTCTTCTCTTTACCAAACAAGGTAGATACATTTATTGGGTCAAACGTCTCATGAGTACTCGTATGTTTGATTCCAAACACCCTCCATAATTCCAAAAAGACCTTCCCTCCGTTCCTGTCTAAACCCCTGTCGTAGGGTATCTGCGTGGCATCTATCCCAAAGAAAAAAGGCCAAAGGTCCGGTTTTTTTTTCTATATCCATCAAGTCTCATCCAGTTCTCATCGCGTTTGACCCAGCCCCGAGTCTAGATTACACAAGAAATCGTAGCAGGAGTCATCCTCTCCCATCCTATACTGTACTCACAATAACTCCGCCAATTCGACATGATAAAAGGAAATAATAAGAATAGTGTTGGTAAGGGTTCCTTTCCTAGGAAGCCTTCATCCGTATGGGGTATCGTAATAGAGTGTCGGTATCGAGGTCTGTAGTGTGACCGACATGGACAAGATAAATGTGATTTTGACGTGACAACATTACTGTAGGGCATATTATGACGTAGCCGGGGCATATCATAGGATATCGTGTTTGTTGAACAGCTTGGTCATTGACGCGGTGCCAAAGCTCTCGTCGTCGGGAATCATCTCGATGACGCCTGTCAGGTTGGCAAACAAGTCGCCCTGGTTGCGGTAGGCCAGAATAGCTGGCACGGCGGCGTTGTCGAACTCGATTTCCTCGTAGTGAACCTTGACGAAGTGGATGGCGGTGTTGTTCTTGATCAGGGGCATCATGGCCGCCTCGATCGTAGCTGAAACCTCGCACTGCAATGGTTGTTAGTATCATGAATTGGAACCGTTGAAGGTGTGGTAGGAGCTTACCTCGTGGTCGTAGACAAAGACGACAACGGTGGTTTCTCGGCCCACCTTCTCGATGGCGTCGAGGTATCCAAGAGCATCCACCTCGTCCAGACGGCCGTAGATGCGAACACTGGGGCTAGTCCTTCGGTTCCTCACAGCCCGGTTGGCATCGCTCTCCAGCTGCCGCCTTCGGGTCTCTCGCCATTCTTGAAGGAAGGCCTCCTCGTCAGGGTCGCTGGCGGCGCTCCTGGAATCATCGTCGGTCTCGCTGTCGCTCTTGGAGGGAGTCTTGGTGACGGAGTCGAGACCGAAGATGCTGGCACGAGCAGTGCGGACGCGGTTGCGCCACTTGTTCTTGCGGGCAGCCTCATAGTTGCGCGCGTCGGCGATGACGCCCTTGACGCCAGTGGCGCGGCCGCTGTCGAAGGAGGCGGGGGGCAGGTTGATATCAGCGGCGCCAGCGCCGGCGAGTCGATCGAGGGTAGGCATCCGCATGGCGGAGTCGATTTGGTTGTTGCGGAAGGAGTCTTCTTCTGAGAGATCCGGGATGGCGTTGAAATCCGAGTCGTCACGATCCTCAGGGTGGAGGGTCTCACGGTGGGTGTTCTTGGAGACAAGGTCGTTGAATTCGTCTTGGGCGGGAGTCGACATGGTGGGCGGTAGAGGGCGGGGGAAGTGCTCTTAATGTATGTGCCGGCAATTGGGGTGGGAGCAGAAGATCTGTGGCGGAGGAAGGGGTTGCGTGCGTGTCTGAGCTTTGGTGACGGGTATCGTTCTGGAAGATGTGGAGCAGGGGCAAGAGAACAAGACCAAGGCACAAGGCGAAAGCCGAAAGGGACCAGGGCGGTGAGATCGGGCGGTTGGAGGAGAGGAGAAGAGAGTTGTCGTTGAACGGGGGCACCCTCGTTCCGGAGCGTTGGGCTGTTTCAGGATTTGGTGGGGGGCGTGAGGCGCTACTGAAGATGGTTTGTATGTAGTAACTGGATGAGCTGTGGTGGTGCGTGTGTGTGGGTGAGCCTGTGAGGAGAGAGGGAGTGGGAGGCGTGAAAATGAAAATAAAGGGGACCAGTGACACGGGATCGGGCCACCTGGTGAACCGAGGGATTGGCCAGCTGGAGGCGCAAGGCAGGCCGTAATAGGAAGACGCGACGAGGGTCGAGGGCGCAATAGTCGGGCGAAGCAGGGATTGAGCGCACGTTGCAGGGCGGGCGTGGAGACGTGGAGGCGAGAGAGGATGCGATGCGATGCGACGGCGGACCACAGCGCGACTGTTTGAGGGGTGAGAATCGATGACTCTGCGGGGGTTACGGCATCCGTATCAGTGCAGCAAAGTCCAGGTCCACGGGTCGAGCGGAAACATATTCTTCAGCAATCCAGTGCTGTTGCAAGTGATCATGCATAGTAGTTTGTAGGAGAGAGAAAGGTGAGCGTGGCTTGCGGGCGGCTGTGAGGCGGTGGCTTGTTTTGGGATTGGACTCCCAGGAGGCGTCACTGCATGTGTTCCATTTCCTGTTCCTTTTGCTGGCCACGAATACATGCCACGCGTGCTATTCCTGGGATGATCTTACCACCACCACGACCTCCATCCTTCGCAGCATACCACGGGATGCAAAGTTAGGGTCAATGACCGAGAAGGTTAATGCCCGAGAATTGAAATGAATGGTGTGCGAGACGGTTGCAATCCTTACGGGTCCCGCTCTGCGCTGGCGCTGGCCTTCATCGACGCTGACACTTTTAACGCGGCTATTAACATTGGCACTAGTTGATACGGCATTGCCGACGGAGCAGAGTACATGCCGATGGCAGAGATGACCGTTTGTGTGTTCGTGCTGCGCTGGGAATTTACACAATACCATACAATACAACCGTTCCATCCCGCCGAGGCAAACGCCTCCATCTGCGTGAAACCGCGTCCACGTATTTCTCCCGCTGCACGCCATCAGAAAGTTCGGCGCCTTAGAAACGAATGTACGCATGCACGCCTCCGCTCACTGAAGCGCCCTCCGCCTCTTCCGTTGGAGAAAAAAAGAAGGGAAAAAGCTTCCCATCTCCAAGAGCTACAGAAAGCCGAAGAGAAAGGCCTACTTCGTAAACAATGGATCACAAACCTGGGACGCAGCGTGCGGAGACGGGGCAAGCCGAGCCACTTACAGCGCCGGTGCCCCTGCGTCGGAGAAGTGTGCCCCGGCAGCTTCGAGGTTCCAGCACATGTTTCGCTGCGGCAGTCTACTGTAGGAACAGAAGCAGGCTTTCCAGTGGGAGGGCTCGCACCCAATGAACGCGAGATCCCGGTATCCAGGCGCCAATGGCATCACACCATCTGCTCCACTATTGGTAGCCGCTGCATTTGCCGATGGGGAGCCTGCTGAGCCCCGGACGTGTCAAGTCTCCGGAGTCATCGTCATCGCGAGTTTGGCATCGCTCCCTTGTCCCTGTCCATATCCATGTCCCGCCGTTAATTTACGCTGAACGAATGACACTTGGTAGTCTACGGAGTACAGTCTAAGAATACAGCCAGCTCTTGAAGCACGCCCGGAGCCTTGCAATACCTTAAGCAACGCTATAACCCCGAAGACCCAGGGGTTCGGGAACCATTCCACACTATCTCACTCACTGGTTCCAAAAGACGAGATGACAACGCAATGCATATTGAGTCGAATTTTATTTCTTCAAAGCATCCCGCCAGAAATGGCACACGCTGTCCAGTAGCAGTCTCAAGTTCTGATCAAGGGCATCAAGCAACATCAGTCATCACAAGCGGCCCCCACCGTCAACACAAGCCGTGGCCGCTTCAGCCTTCATCTTGCAAACCGTTGGACCAACCCAAATAGTAGCACGCCAAGCCCTGCACATTAGCATCTCGCCCTAGGCCCAGAATGATGTAGCCTGTCCCCTTCACCTCCCTCGCCCGCCCCACTCCGTCGAAGCCAGATTGTTTCACGCCGCTCGTTGTTTCATCAATCCCTTCCAACTGTTGTTCATGTTGACCGCATCGCCCATCGCCTACCCCGATGACGATGTGGCCGCCAATCCGTTCTCTATGATCATTCCCCGCTGTTGTTGTTTTTCGTTCAGCGTAGCACAATCTCACCCACAGGGATCAGAAGCTGCTATATTTCACATACCTTACTTTCATGGGGACCAGGACGCCGCCTTGGGAGCCACGTCTCCAGAAACATCTTAGACCCAAGCAACGCAACAGAAGAGCAGAAAAGAATGGCTACCGTCGCTCGAGAGGAACCTTGCTATGATGCTTTCAACCCCCTGAGTGCGGTGGTTTATAAATCAGAAGAAGCTGCACGGAGCATCGCTGATAGCAACCCTTGCTTACGTCTGATGAACCATAGCCGCGCTGCCGGAAACGGCGCTGTGTGTTTGCGTTTGCGTTTGCGTTTGCATTTGCAGTTGCAAGCTTATTAGAGACCTGGACCTGGAGAGGCCCAGAACCCGAGGAACTCCAGGAGATGCTTGTCTGTCAGTCGCCGTTCCGGCTAAGAATTATGGCACCATGCGTGCGTCATCCAGTCGCAGGTGACGACGGCTATGTTTATTTACGTGATTATTAACTTTTCTGACGGTGGTTCCTTGCAGCCTTTCATGTCCTACCCAACCCACCAGAAGCCGTGGATTCCGATGCAGCATCAATCGTTCGATGTCGGGAGAGCAAGCACCTTCGTAAACAGCTCACATCTGCAGCGTCGACGGATTCATCCAGTCGCATATAAGCCTGGTGACGAGTCTGACGACTTTGCGCTTGCAACGTCGACTGCAAACCAAGACTGTCTCACATCAAGCGCTTCACTCGCTGTCAACACCAAAACAGGGCAAAAGCAGACGGGCCAATGTCTGGCTAAGACACGCCATACAACGCTCCTCCGACATCCCCAGGTATGACCAGCGGGTTAGCGAGATAGCCTCGATCGCCCGTTGCCCAGATTCCACTTCTTGCGACGACCCGGCTCTCCCATCCAGTCTCGTCAATCTCATCCTCTCCCACACATCAAATCTCCGGCGCGAATGCAACATCGGCCGGAGTCTCGCAGTCCGCTCTTTTCCCCCAGATTACTCATGCACGCCATCCTCGAAAGGCTCCATGGCGCAGATGGCCCAAACCTCAACCCTGGGACCGAGGTCTGTTACAGCTATGAATAGAGCTCCATTAGGAAATATCAAACCGCAATCAAAGCACGGGCTGTCCGGATTCGCCGAAGTCTTCTAGAAGAACTGGCTCTCATGCACGTTTCTGGATGCGTCACAGCCGCATTGGGTCGAACTCGTCTCCAGAATCCAGACTGAGTATGAGCATACGACTACCAAGCAATCTGGCGATCCATAACCACGATCCCCTTGCGCCGATTACAGCGCCATGACGAGTTTCATCTCCAAACTGGATCCGTGCTGTTGGGGGCCTTACCAAACGTGTTCTCAAACGTCGCTAGCTAAACATATCGTCTTAAACGCGAGCCCAACCAACCTCGTGGCTGCCCTGCTCGTTGAGGTCATCATCATGCCAAGTCCTTGACCTCGGGGTTATTCCGTCGCCGTAGGTTTCAGGCTGTCCGATCTTGTTGCATAACTATCTGCTTGGGCAGAATCAATAACCATGCCAGCTTATCGTTCAACTTTTAGCATCGCGTCACCTCTTGGTTTTGTCTTGGGACCACGCAACAACAATGGAATCTTTCATCCAGAGCTATGGTTCATCACTCCGCTTCGCCCTCCTCCATCGTCCCATTCGCAAGCACGAGCCACGGGGTACGAGGCGGCGTCATCCTTTACGTTTCCTTAGTGGGAGTTGTGCATCTTGGTCATCGTCATCATCCACTAACCCGTATTCAAACCCGAGGCTTTCGAACCTGTCATCTCCAGTGTAGGTTCATCCCTACAGTCGGTGCTGTTGTTAGTATTTTTCCTTTACCGCTTTGTTGACCTCGAGTTTTCCGAGCATGAATCCTCTGAGAACACTGACAAACATCTCTGCGCTGGAGCTTCGGGCCCTTTCAAGCCAACGCCCAACAGTGAGAGGTTTTCCAAACGTTCCTCACATACGCCCTCAAGTTTCCGTTTGGTCTACGCGTAGTCCAACAACATACCCGTCCACCGCAGTACATGCCGAAGAATACTATAGGCTTTGATTTGAGCGACGGCATGCCAGACCTCACTGGAGCTCTGTTAACTCGGTCCGGGAAACTAGGCCGCACACTACTCAATTTGAGTAATGATCACTAAGTCCCTACTCCTAGAGTCTCCATCATGCCATAAGGTCCTCGTCTTCGTTCCCTTCAAACTCCTCGTCCCCACGAAGCACGTCGACGATCCAGAGCAGTGGAAAAGGGAACCATTGATTTTCTATCTCCTTTACTTCTTCACCCACTAATCATCTGTCCCCTACTCTTCATTCACCAGAGTACTCCTCCTTCAGCAACGAATTATCAGCCAGCGATCCAGCAAGTTACCCTCCAAGCACAAAGCTGCAGTCCACCTTGCATCCATCCCATCCTAGCCGCTCCTGGAAGACAAAACGGGAAAAGATTACAGAAAAAATACATGCTAAAAAGAGAGCGATGCAAGATGGGAGTCCGCAACATTATAAGAAAATTCATCATCGAACAGCGCAATACTGCAGCGAGATTAAAGGGGATCTTCCTCCCTCGCTGCTGACTTGTGCCATGACCCTTATCCGCCATCCTCCACCAGAACCCAAAAGAACCCGTTGTCCCAACTTCATCCTTTTCTTGCCGCCTCATACTTCGAAGGCGATTTCCACATGCACCAGCCAGTTCTCTTCCCACGCCTCGTGGGCCGTTGTGATTGCGATTGCGACTCCCAGGTTCCGGAACAGTTGTGAGGTGACAGGAGCGAGCGTGGTTTCTTTGGATCATCGTAGTGTATTATCTCGAGGTCTGAATTTTGGCTCGGTGTAACCGTCAACTCCCATGGAGGCCCTTTGTATCATCGTCTTCCCAATTTCCAGTCCATTTCCTTCGGAATCGCCTTGATGTATAAAGAATCGAAACCGAGAAGCCGGCGTGAGGAGGGCCGACAGAAAACAATGGGCCACTGAAGACATAGAAAAAATCCCATCCAGTAATACAACCGCCCATTACTAACAACTCAAAGCTGTGTCAGGAAAGGGGAAACTATTGTGCAGAGAATTTTGCAATCGAGAGGCAGAGAGAACAAAATAAAAGGAAAAAGAAGAGGTATCGCATCAGTCAGTTTCCCCTACGCCATCACGGGAAAACAGCCCACATTCGAGTCTTCGCGTCCGGTCGGGGAATTTCGTCGGTAAGGGGTATGTGTGAGAAGGAACGGTTCGTCACTTCGTCCTGCGTACGCCAACTGTCGCAAGTAAGATGGGCGTGATTGGTCTTCGAGATTGGTGGGCAATATAGTCGTATGAACGCAGATGGTATAGGCAGCAGCGCGTTCTGGCGTTCGTATATCCAGACAAAATTTCCATCGTATTCGCAGACGGAGTCTAGTAGGCCCAGATTTTAAGCTGCAAGCAAAGTCAGCCGAGTTACATAAGCCAGTCGCTTCCATTTAATATGCAGAAAGCGGAGATAGTGCCGTCGCTGCAAGATGCGAGGATCAAGAGTTACTTACCAGAGAGTCCCAAGAGCCCGTGCATAGGCTGGTGCCATCGTTGCTCACGCCGAGACAGCTGACACGGTTCTCGTGGCCGACGAGGGATCCAACCTTCTCGCCTCGGGTGATGTCCCAGACCTATTGTACTCAAGTCAGCATATGCGCCATTGCGAGCACTGGAGAATGCGTACCTTGCACTCAAAATCATCATAACCAGCAAAGAGCAATCGGCCGGATACAGAGGTAGCGACGGAGGTGATACCGCAGAGGATGGATTCCGACTGCCGATTACGTTAGCGCGCGACGTCCGAGGTTTAATTAACCAGATCCACACTTACCCCGTAGAGGTTCAATTCACGATCCGCACGAATATCAAAGAGGCGGCAGGTAGCATCATCAGAGCCAGTGACGAACGAGTGACCGTCGGGGAAGAATTGGATGGCGTTGATGTCGGATTCGTGACCGGCGAAGGTTTGGACGGCCTTGCCAGCTCGGATATCCCACAACTTGGCGAAAGCGTCGCAGGCACCCGATATGAAAGTGTTCTGGTTGGTAGGGTTAAGGCTAATGCTCATGACATCGCCGAGGTGGTCGGCAAATTCGGTAACCTTCTGGCCCGTCTCGATATCCCACTTCATGCAGGTCATGTCACCAGAAGAGGTGAGGATGCTGCGATCGTTGATGAAGCGGCAGCAAGAGAGATAACCGGCATGGCCAGAAAGCTCGCGCGCGACGCGAGTGGGGCCATCGCGCTGCTGATTGAGGTTGTAAATGGAGCAGATGTTGTCGAGACCACCGCAAGCAACGAAGTTGCCACTGGGGGCGTAGGCGCAAGTCATAACCCAGGAGGAGCGGAGGGGGATGGCATGAACCTTGTTCGTGGTGTAGGCGTCCCAGATAATAAGCTTGCCGTCCTGAGACGCGGAGACCAAATGCCTTCGGTCGGTGGACCAGTGCATGGCATAGATCTTGGCCAGATGCCCTTTGAGTGTCCGCTTGGCCTTCATGAGCTGGTTCTTGGGGATAGGCTCGTGGGCCTGTTGCGCAACAGCGCGGACTAGAGTCAACACCCAGGTTAGCATTGTTTTGAAGCTGACGGAAGGGGCGGGGGCAACTCGACGTGCGGCGGCGACAGTGACATGCATAGTCACCGTTGCCGTCGTTTCCGTCGCGGTCGCCGAACCCACGAGATCAAAGCAGGGCACGTACGGGTGGTGTCGGCGAGGTCATCCTTCTTCCTCTTGATGCGGTCCTTAAGTGTCTCAGCTTCGCGGCGGGCCTGCTGGATTCGCGACTGCATAGCCTCGGGCGAGACGTCGCTGGCGCCTTGCGAGTTCATTGTGATCGGACAGCGGTGCGACGGTGAGGAACGAGGAGGCTGGGGACGAGAAGACTAGAGTCAGGTCGAGGGTGAAGGCGAGGCGACGATGAGCGAGCAGACTCGGGTCGAGCTCGGTGAGCGCGTGCAGGTCGTCGGGCAGGCGGAGGAGGACGATGGCGATGGCGACGGTGGGATGGAAGATTGGTTGCCGTAGGTCGTCGAACAGGACCGGATGGGTTGGATTGGACTGGATTGGATTGAGATGGATGGACGGAATGGAATCGACGACACGACTGCACCTGGGCGAGAGTGGGTGTGGAGAGGGAGGGAGAGAAGTGAGAGTGAGAGGTGGTTAGGGAGAGGGAATGCAAGCTCCAGGGGGGTAGCGGGCCTAGCCAGTCGCAGCAGCGCTGGGGAGTCGAAGAGGGGGGCCGAGCTGTCGAATTTCGCCCGGGGGGTTTCTTAGGGGGCTCTTCTTTCAGTGGATGTGGGTACCTAAGCAGTAGGTGGTAGCAGTGGACGAGCCAGTGAACGAGGGCCTGGGAAGTCCGCCCCGGGTAGTAGTGGGCTGGAGCCAGACAGGGGAGGGCCCATGGCGGAGGCAGGGGGAGGGAATTGCCTTATGAGGAGTGGATGTACATGACCGTACTCCGTAGTGACTGAGTAAGGGCACGGCGGGCAACAATAGTACGAGACTTTGATTTGCCCAGGGTTTTGGATTGGATAGCTAACATGTACAATTTCCTTGAGTCGGTGTTGGGTAGGAGACAGCGCACAGTACGAACTTGAAGGATTAGATCCGGCGAAAAGTACCTACTAGTAGTATATTTCCCTACCAGGAGAGATTTGTCATCTGGCCAGAGTAGCACTCGGACTGGAAGGAGAAGAGAAAAAAAAGAAGCCCACCGTCAAAAAGAAACGCCTGTGAGCCGGGGTTCCGAAAGAAGGAAACAGCACAGTGGGTGGCATGGGAATGAGACGGATGCTCCAATTGACCCATGGATTTGGGATGGAAGTCGCCGCAGATGGTTTGGGATGGACTGGATTGGTGGGATGGGTGGAAAAGATCGGGGGGGACGGCCGCGGCCGCAGACTTGCAGTGCGGCCGTGCGAGCGGTGCCTGGGTACATGCAGTTTGTATGTGTTCATGGTGTGACCATATGTATCTCTAGAACACGGCGGGAGCGGGGCCACTAGTAGCTTGCTAGCCCACCACCCCAACCTCCATCCACAGCTTGAAGGGGAATTGGGAGAACGAGGAAAACACCAAAACGGCTAGAGGCTTGCGCAAGAGAGACACGGCGTCGAGACATAATATACATCCAGAATGAGTTACGGATAACCACAAAGTGCCGAAGTCGGTAATCAGCCAGAAAGAAAAAGGAAATACGCGCAGAGGCTACTGCCTCTGAAGTACCGGCCCCTACGTCCACCCTGAGACCAAGGCCTCGAGCAGCCCCCTGGGCCCCTCAACCCACCAGATTGCGCCAGATTACAGTGGAGTGGAAGCTAAAGAACTGAGGTGATTCCCCCGGCTGGAGGTATTTCACCACCCAGACTGCGCGGGCTGATACTTTGATGCGCCGGGTCTGCTCGCTGGACACTGATTTAGCACGGATTAGGAGCTGGTATCTTACTATTAGCCTGGGGCTGACCATGGCCGCGGAGCTAGGGCCGTCGGAGCTGGCGCAACACTCCTCCTTCCATGTACCCTATCCCTATCCGTGAGAGCGCAACTCGAGGCTCGGAAGCGAGGTCCTTACCTCGCTTTAGCTGCTAGGTATTTTCCGGCCTGCAGCGGCGTCGGTCTTGGGGGCTTGCGAGCCAGGCTCCACCCGTTGGAAATCCTCTCACTAGCAATTCGCAATTCGGCCTCTCACCTCACCAACGGAGTCGACAAGCACAGCACGGCCCCGACTTAGCTGTGAGCTGTACGAGTACCGAGCCCATACCATGTCGATGATGCGATGCTCCGGATGTACGGGGATTGAAGGTGACGGGTGATGGCGAGGAAATAGAAGACGTCCTTCATGGTCAGTCAGATTGCTTTCTAGTACTTCGTAACTGCATCGCCGTCGCTACGAAGTACCGCGATCTGCTGGAATGCCTTTGCGCTTGTCCCTTTCCGCCATGGAATCATGTATGGTCTCAGGTGCCTGCAGCTTCCCAATCCCTGTCCGTTGGCCTTTGGCTTCTGGTCTTTGCTGTCGTCGTTTTAGCTGGCCTTGTTGATCTCTCTGGTCAGCCGTCGCAGTCAACATCACGAGTCAAAGACACCATGCCTGGTCCGGGACAACGGGGAGTCTGGCACAATCTAGGCGCCGGGTAGTCGCACTGTGTTCGGTAAGTGTGGGTGGCCATGCCGTCCACCGTTTTTGAGGCGTGCTGCAACTGACTCGACACTGTCTGATCACAGCCTTCCCGACTTCATGTCAGTACACCCAGGGGCGGGCTCGACGCTGACAAGGCAACAAACGCGGCCTCGACAACTATGTACCAAGTGTTTTCAGAAATTCAATCCTACGAATACAGGGACACACGCACGCACACTACTATTATGGGGCAACCTCCTGCAAGCCCTTCCCGGGGAACAAGGAATGGGTGGAGGATCCTGTGGAGCCTCCCAAGGAGCTCTGCTCTCTCTGGGGACCCTCCAGCTGCTCGGCTGAGAGTGCATCGCCCCGGTCGTCGATCATGCTGGGTGGCTTTCCCGCGAACTGTGAGGTGAGCAATGAGCTGTCAGACTCAGCAACGAGCAGTCAACAACGATTTGAGACAACAATCCACGGAGGCCTGTCTGTCTTGTGGCAGCTGGGCACTGCAAACCACCCCCAAACCATCGACGCACCTTGTACGCCAGACGCAACTAACATGCTCTCCCACACGCTTCCCACAAACTCCTCGTCGTACGACAAACACTTTCCCCGGCCCAGCCTGAAGCACCCGGCCGTCGGTACCCCGTACCAATGGGGAAGTAGGCGCTCTGGATCGCCTTGGCTCCTCGCGAGTCCTTGGACACCCAAGCAGACGAGCGCCATCCATATCATGGTCTCGTTGACCTGGGCAGCAAGAGGCTTTTCGTTTCCAGCGTCAGTGGGCCTGCAAACAGCGATTGCGACGTTGGTTCTCTGGTACCTGCAGCACGATGCAACCCCCCAGCTGCGCGCTGGATGCTGGCTGGATGCTGGCTGGATGCTGGATGGATGCACCACCGTAACGCCACTGGAGCACGCTGCACCCCCAAAGTATTGGCACTTCACCATCTCGCAGCTTCTCTCGATCGATTGATTGATTTGGTCATGATCCCGCGAAGTATTTAGCTGCTCCGGGCACCTATTTGCTTTTTCTCGTTCTTCCCGGTCCCTGAGCAAACTCAGTTGATCGTATCATAACAAAGTTCCGTCCTGGTCCGTCGATGGCTTACCCGGGCGGTTGGCTGTGGCACTACGATTCTGCATCGGCGCATTCATGTTGTGCATTTAGCTTCGCCGAAGCCTTCTCGAGGCCGCCCACTTCCTGGAGTTCCTGAACACCGAGAACTTGAGAGAGCCCCGGGACTTTACGACGGAGACGGCTCGGCCACCTTGGCAACTGAGTAGTACGTATCAGCCAGAGCACCATGACCAGCGCAATTTGCGATGTCCTCCAAATGACCCGCAAACATCCACTCGCGCGGTCGATGACCCCCGGTGGCTCCCCGGTAGCCCCAATCCCAGCCTGGCTGGTCCTGGTCCACCTGGAAGGTATCCCTGCAGCGTCTCCTTCACCAGCAGTCCAGCAAGGTCATGCCTGGCAAGGGGATGTTGACACGGCCATTCTGCGTATGCAGGTCGCGATGCTAGCTCGGGGGTCAAGTTGGCGATGCTCCTGGCCCGAAACATAGCACTCACCGCCGAAGTCTGGCTTCGAGGCTAACAGCCTCTTCTCAATGTCATTAGCAACCAAGTATCAATCGTCACGCCAAACGTCCTCGGGCTTACTCCCAATCAGCTTCAAGCTCTGCTGTTTCTGTCCAAGATACTGACCTCTTAGGTACTACTCATCAAGCCAGGAGAACAGCCATGCCAACCCCAGACCGGCATTGAATGACGATGTACCAATAATTGGGTTCCGATATAACAGCAATTCTTCACTATAATTACCAACACGACATCGTTCCCACTATGACCCCAGCCGTGGCCCATCTCTCCTGACGCTCTCGAAGATCTAGCTTTCGACTTTGGGTCCCTTTGCCCATTATGCTCTTTTGCACAGCACATGAGCTCGCTGTACTTCGTACGACGCGTGCAACGGTTGGCGGCACGGCCTTGGACGTCTCTTGTCTCTCTTTCCGTGTAATACGACAGATGGTGAGACCATCCTTCTCGAACCCAAACCCCTGGTCCATCCCGCCGTGCTCTCCCCCGTGTTCAAATTACAATACTACCCTGCGGAAAATCTCATCGGCCTTGATAACGGCTGCGTGCATGGAGGAATAGTCTTCTTCTTAGACTGCAATTCATTTCTCTCATCACGTCAGAATCTACTCCGCTGGGGTAGATCGTGCCCTGGGCGACTGTTGGTTCCCGCCGCCAATGCGGTCATCTCCTCTCGATCTAATCTGCAGCGTTCTCCAGCCTATTTAGTCTATGTTTTCTTTTGATCCTGAGACCTGGGACAACGCTGGGACCAGAGCGAATAGCAAGACGCCTAAAATTAAACATGCACTGGAGACTTTGTGCCACATCGCGTTATCCCCTGCCATTTTTGTGCGCTGTCAACCCAGTTAACGTGGTGGTGTCTCTTTTCCCTTTGTTATCCTCCTGCGAAGCGCTGTGTGGAGACGGCTATCCATCCAAGACATGCATAAAATGTCTTGGACTCTAACCCTGCACCCTATTGTGGCTTCTTACGGCGGTCTCGAGATGGGCCCGGCTAGGAGGTGCTTCTCCGAACTGTGGAGTGTCTGAATCTCCGAATGCATCAATGTTCGACTCATGTTGCCATGTGGCTTACCCTATACCAACGCTAGGATTTAACAGCGAATAACTCAATACACTTGAGGAAACATTAGATATTGCTAGTGTTAATTAAAGACTCGGTGAAGGAGGGCGACCTGGTACGTGGCCTCCTATTTTGAGACCCTATATCCGATTGAATGTCCTTCACTTGGAGTTGGTATCCAACCCCATTTGGAACACTAGTTGTCCGTTCCAAGAAAGTCAACTCTAACTCACTAACAACCAACGTTGCGGCCATCTATCATTGTCATTTACACCTACTTCATGATATGCTTTTTCTTTCATCTAATTTTTTATCTACCTAGTGGGCCTTTGACCATTCTTTGAACCATTCCAAAGCCTCAGGATTAGCAACGCTCGCATTCGTCTTGATTTGCAATCCCGAAAGGATCTGCTTCACCGCGACCTCGATCCTGTGATACATATTAGAGGCTTTTCTATGTTGCTTGGCATATGACTGGAAACGAAGTTAGCACTTACTTTTTGCCGTTGCCCGTCTTGGGGACACCGCCACCGCACTCCTCTACAACACCTGGGACGTGCCGCGGGCTCAACTCTCCCTTGATCTTAGCCTTGATGCGGCTTCGCAGGTCATCGTCGAACGTCTTCCCCGGCACCATGACGACGAAGAGGCACACTATCTCGTCCGTGTCTTCTACACGGCGCCGGCCTATACACACGGCGTCTTCGACCTCGGAAGCGAAGAAGCGCGTGAGAATGTTGTAGATCTCCGCAGACCCGAACCGCACGCCCGACGGCTTCAACACGCCGTCTGATCGACCCAGCATGACGAGACTGCCCGTCCCCGCATCGGGAATCGTGACAAAGTCGCCGTGGTGCCACACTGCGCCCTTTGCGCCGCAGATATCGGTGAATCGATCAAAGTATGCCGCTTGGTACTTGGCCTCGCCACCCGCTCCGAAGAAAGTCAGCGGCTGGCAGGGGAAAGGCTGCACACAGACGAGGTCGCCCGGTTCACCAGCAGAAACAGATTCCCCGGTAATGGAGTCGACTACTCGGATGGCCATGCCCAAGCCTGCGCACTGGATCTCGCCCACGCGGACGGGGAGCAACGGACAGGGGGCACCGAAGAGGGAGATGATGTCGGTGCCGCCCGTGATGGAGGCGAGGTTGACGTGCGCAGGGAACGCCTCGTAGACGAACTTGAACGTGGAAGGGGGCAGAGGCGAGGCTGTCGAGTAGATGGCCTGAAGACGCGAGAGGTCGATTCCCGGCTCGCGGACGGGATACACGCCGTTGGCCTCGAGGGCTGTGAGATATGCGGCCGAGGTGCCAAAGTGTGTGACCTCGAGGTCGGACAGAAGACGAGGGAGAGAGAGATGGCCATGCGGCCGGAAGGGTGAGCCGGAGTAGACGATAACAGTGGCTCCAACGGCGAGGGCGCCGATGCTCCAGTGCCACATCATCCAGGAGGTGGTGGTGTAGTAGAGCATCCGAGAGGAGCTCGATAGCGAGCAGTGTAGCATGTGCTCCTTTTTATGCTGGATGAGCGTGCCGAGGGCCGTGTGGACGATGGCCTTGGGTAGACCAGTCGTGCCGCTGGAGTAGAGTACGTAGAGTGGGTGAGATGGCGGGAGCTGTTCGAATTTCAGGGGCTCGTCTGGAGCAGACGCCAGGAGGCTCGCGTACTCGACGGCAGTGACTCCCTGCGCGGTAATCTCATCGAGCCCAAGGCCACCGGCACTGATGTTGTTGACGACGATGACGGTTTGCAGTCCAGTGACACGCAAGGCCGCGACGATCTCGGTCGTCTTGGACACGCTGGACCACTCCTTACCATTGTACACGGTGCCATTGTCTGCGAAGAGCACCTTGGGCGCAATCTGAGTCAAGCGATCCAGAACGGCACTGACGCCGTTATCAGGACTGATGCCCGTCCACACGGCGCCCACCGCCGCGGAGGCGAGCATGGCGACGAGGGCCTCGACATGGTTAGAGACGTAGCCGGCGACGACGTCGTTCTGCTTGAGCCCCGCGGCGCGCAGGGCGTTGGAGCAGCGGCGCACGGCGTCGCGGAGGTCGGCCCAGGAGGTGGTGACGGTGGACCCGGGGAGCTCGGTGAGGGTGATGACGGCCGGGGCGGACGGGGCCGGCGCCGGGGACGTGGCGGGGAACAGCAGATTCTCGGCGAAGTTCAGGCGCGCGGAGGAGAAGAAGTCTGGGCGGGGGAACATGGGCGCATTGGGCGGGAGGACCTATGTTGCCGCGGATGGTGAGCTTGAGGCGGGATTCATACTATAAATGGGGATGTTCAATGGCGTGTGGACGGGTTTGGAGGAGGCCTGCAGTAACACAACGTCACACTGACAGTTTCACTCGAGATGCTATTCCCACATCCACCCGCGCCACGTGCAATCGTGTGAGATTTAACACTAGGTATAAGCTCTCAGGGAAGCATTGCCATACCTTATCAAAGGGCTTAGATGCCGTGATGCCCACAAAGTGCCAAACCTCCTCCCAGAACAGCGCAACGTTGTCAATGGACCACTGGTAGAGCGTTGGGTAGTCATTGAGGCCGAGTCCATGCTTCTTGTTGACATGCTTGATGAAGCGCCAAATGGGCGTCGACGTAGGGTCAGGATGGCTCCAGAGCTCGTCGGCGGGGGGCTTCTTGTCGGTCGACGGGACGGCCATGGCTGTGGCGGCGCGAAGAAGCGGGTGATTTTGAGCGAGCTTGAGAGATTGGAGAGAGCGTGAGTTGCCTTGACCGGAGGGGAGGTTTGTTGGGGAGGGAGAGAAAACGATATCGGAATAGCCGCTCGGAATCCAGCGGAAAGTTGGGCGAGGTATCGCTGAGCAAGAGAATGGTTATAAGAGAGAGAAGAGACACAGACACAAGGCGCAAGGAACAAAGTATGATAAGGTGCGCTGTTATGGCACTAGAACTTCGCGAGTCTCGACACTATTTTGGTGGCATAAAATATCTTTCCTCCTCTTGTCTTGCTATTCCGAGGGCTGCGTCGCAACGCGGAACCTCCGCACACAAAGGTTCGCAGTCTCGGATGGCCGTTGGAAGCCGCCCTCTTCCGCGTCGTCTCGGCTCCTCGACCCCGCTGATATGCCGGTCCCCGAAGTGGCGGTGGTGGGGGAGGCTGAAGCAAGCCGTGGCTGGTGCGTCTTTGTGGCACAGTCGTAGGGACGCTTCGTCCTGTTTGTGGCTTGGGCTGACTTCAAGCTCTGTGTGGCTGGCCGTGGAGAATGGACGCTTACCCGAAACGGACGGGAATCTCGATATCCGCGTTTGGTCTCTTGATCTACTCCCCTATCACGCGAGGCTAATGAAAGACCAGGCAGCATCGAGACAAGGGCAGCGCATCGGAAAGAGAACAGGAAGGGGGAACTGTATCAAATAGGCCCATCGTGGACAGGCAGGATATTAAACGGGTGAGTAGTTGCTGGGGACGGCGACGCAACAAGGTGATTAACGGGGGTTGATGGTGATTGAGGACCCCCGTTTCCCGAGATTACACCAGGTTCGGAGTTTTGAACAAAAGGCAGGGCAACGCTACGGGGCACTCGATCTTTCCGAGGCCGCTGGCTGTGCCGCTGACTTTACTTCCTTGAGACGGGAGAGCAACGTACGTCATGTTCGGACGTTGTTGGGCTTTTGTCTGGTCTCTCTTGTTCGATGACCACCCCCGTGAGCGGAGTCTACGGTAGGTGAAGCGAGCGTGAGCCCATGATAAAAAGTTGGCATGGAGACCGACGACGGCAGCACGATATAAGTCCGGGACGGAATGGGACGATTAAGTCGGGATCCGAATGCACAGGGACCAACGCCATTCCGCGATACCGTATAGTATTGCATCGTATAGGCCTCAGGTCCAGCAAACGGGCGGCTCCAGACCTTGAAATTCGCTATCAAAGTTGCGGGGGGTCACGGCGCAAGTCAGCATCGCGGTCCCGGCGTGCATTAGCTGGGCTGCCGGAGAAGCTTGAGAGCCTGGCGGTGAAGGGCTCCGCGAGGCCGGACGCTGTCAAGGCCGGGCCCCAAGGATACATGTCGTGCGTTTGCGGCTGTTTGGAGGGATGCGAAGTGATCCATGCCCATGCGGAGGACGCTGCGGCGCTGTGCTGTGATTGATGAGGTGCCGACGTCGTTGGGGACTGTGTTTTGAGGGGCGCCGTCCAACCAGATTCGAGCATCTTGCATCTTGTCGGATCATGTAGGCATATTAGGCGCTTGTCGCCCATGCTGTACATGAAGCATCTAGATTTGGCGCTGGTCTGCTCTCAACCGTTGATTCATACATACAATCCATCTTGCATCCGCGGTCAAATGTAGACAGTAGACAGGTCCCGCTGTCAAGCTGTCGTATCCGCGACGAGGTAAAGCCGGAGGGAGCACTGGAGGAGATAGAAAATGAGGATGAGGTGAGGTGAGGTGATGTAACGGAGGGAGGCCGCCAGCCCAATGGCACATGGATGGTGGATGGATAGATGGAATGAATGAATCGTTAGGACCCAAATGACCTAGCAATTGGGTACTTCTACCTAATGATCTCGAGCTAATAGAACTTACAGACAAGTCAACCTACGGTCGAGAGACGGGCCCAATGCTCATCGTCGATTCCCGGGAGCAACGGCCGTGTCCCCCCTGCTAATCTCCAAGAGCCCAGCTGTGATTGATCCTGTGGGTTTCATCAAAGTCAGCAGCCTGGCAGCCTTCCAGGGCTCGAACGACGACCCTGGTACGAAAAACCTGGCGAAAAACTCGTGGCGCATTTGGAGCCTCCGAGAGTTCCCATTCGCAGAGCTCACCGCATGCTTGGATTTGTTGCGGGGCCGCAGCGTCGCCGCTTTTTGGAGCCGAGGAGCTACTATGTATGTACAGTGTACTAGTATCGAACCCAAGCTCTGCTCAATGCTCCACGGTAATGTCGCGACTTCAATGCGCAGCGAAGTGCAAATCTGCAACGCAAATGCTTCGTCACCCTCCCCTGGCTGAGCTCTGCAGTGAGCAACGAGCCGAGGCTGAGTGAAGGCTGAGCGAAGAGCGGCGGGAGCGCTTGGCTGGATGCGTCACTAACACGCGCACCCGCCGACCGGACAGCTCGGGAGGCGTAGAAGCGCCACGTACTGAAGGTGCTCGAGACCATGCGAAAAAGGGTCGTAGCCTTGGCTCTCTTGAGTGTTTGTCACACCCTCGCACAGGGGGGGAAGCCTGGGAGACCAGGCGTCGGATTGGACCCATGACTGCGGATGACGATGGGATACAGGGCGGAGGGCCTGGACGGCACGGGCATTGGAGGTCCAGTGCAGATTGCAGCGTGCAAAGGCGCGGCGAGAGCTGTCAGGCGAGGGCCCCGGCATTAACGGGACTGGCTGGAAGGCGACATGGATGATTGTTCGCTGATGTTCGCGTTCTCCCTTCTGGTCGGGTTGCGCGCGCGCGCGACGCTTTCTGCTACTATGGTATCAGGCATAAGTAGGGGCACATACCACACCCTACGAGGCCCCCGCTCTCATGTCAATTGACAGTGCCAGTCGCCCCCCTGTAAGACTCATTGTAAGTAACTTATAGGCTTAATAAGTAGGTTATAGGGGTTTAATTTAGAAAGACTTAGAGATACTTAAATAAATATTCTTTTAATTCTCTCTTAAATTTACTATACTATAAATTGACTTTATTCTTTTGTATATTACTGTGCTAAAATATAGAGGTAGGGGTAATTAGCACTGTAAGGTGACCTAAAAGTGGGTTTCTCGTAGGGTGTGGTATGTGCCCCTACTTATGCCTGATACCATAGTACTGTCCCTGTTGGCGAGGAGAAGAGAATTGGCGGTAAACCCACTAATTATGCTGCCGCTTGCTGGGTGCCCTGTTCAGGAGACGGGACGAGACGAGACGAGACGAGCGCCCCTTGAAATCTTTTGGTAGCCCCGGGCATGGCCGGCGCAGGTCGATGGGCGTTGGGCGAGTTTGGGTGAGTTGTCTCTCTCTGGCTTTGTGTGGTTCTCCCCGTCCCTGGTACGCAGTAGAGATGCCTCGAAAGCTCCGTTCGCCTCCGTGCCCCCCGTCCGCCGTGCCCGTCCCCGCCACCCGCCCGTCCAGGTTCAGTCGAGAGGGTGTGTGAAGTGAAGTGCGTGTGTGAAGCGGGTGTGACACAATTCTGCTGTCACTGGCACGGGCACTTTGCTTTTAATCCAACCTGGTCCCCCTCTGTCATTATCCCCGCCGCCTCCGCCGCCTCGTGGTGTCTCTCTCTCTCCATCTCTCTCCTTTACTCCCGTTGCTCATCAACCCCAACCCTCCCGGCACTTGCACTTTACGTTGCAACTTGGGCTTGGCTTGCGGTGAGGAGCCGGACGTCGTCTCAGTAAAGGGATTGACCGCGCACTGCTCTCTGCCCGTTGAGAGTCTCGACCCGCGTACGCCATCGAGCCGCCGTTTCCCCCAACATCCGGACGAAGAACGAATCGCAACCTTCGCCCTTGCGTCACCGGCCAATCCATTGGGACGAACGAGAAGCGAGCAGTGAACGACAGTTTCTGTGTCGGTACTGGATTCCGGAGCTGTCGCAAGAACAACATAAGAAAACGCCAAAAGCCCGCGTGGTTGCGTGCCGAACCGAGTGAGTGAGTGGTTCATTACTAGTTTTGTTGTTGTTGGTGTTAGTGGTTGGTTCCCTTTTCACTCGACGTCTACTTTCAGCCCGAGAGGAGAGGAGTCCATCAAGTAGATGGATTCATCCGGTGCTTATTTGGGATGGTTCGTCGTCTGGCGCACGCACGCACACACACACACACACACACCATCTCACACACTCACACTCAAGCACACCACGGTCGCACAGAGATACGCTTGTGAGTGAGTGAGCGAGCGAGCGAGTGAGATTGTGTGTGGGTGTGTGGGTGTGTGCAGGATTTTGGCGTGCGGCCCGTGTCGGAAGTGGCCAGCCAAAGGCAGCTTGGGAGGTGTCCACAGCCAATTTGCAACGGGCGGATCGTCACTTTCCCCAATTTTCCTCCTGGCGACGCCACCTCCTGCGCCTCCTGGCACCAACCTTGAATTCCCCGTCCAAACTCACCTCCTTCCCTTTCATCCTTCACCACTCGGCATATTCCATCCTTCGGTGTCGAGTGCCTTCCCGTCCGCCTTCCTTTTTGCTTCTGGAATTGGCTTGACCTGGACCGCACCGCATTGCATTGCATCATCCTGCTGCATCATCCTGCTGCACCGTTCTGTCTGCTCTTCTCGGCTCGCCTCTTCCGCGGCTTCTCTCCCTCGTCTCCTTCTTTCTCCTTCTTCCTCTCCCAATCATCGTCAGCGCTGCACCACACCCTCACCAACGGCCCCAGGGGATCATGCATCATCATCCACACTCGTGCCAAATCGTCCACTAGCATTGACACCCGCTGACCCTCAATCTTCGGCAACCCTCAGATCTTATCTTAGATCTTAATCCTTCTGTCCTCGCATCCGCACCTTCGCGCGTCTTCGCACCAAACATACCCCTAATTCGCAACTCAGCCCGGAGACATGCCCCGTCGGCTCGCCAATCCTTTCTCGTCCTCATCCTCATCCATGTCTCAACCCGCCAAGTCGGGCGAGAGGCGCCCATCCACCTCAAAGGGCAACCGCATCACCCAGTTCTTCTCCAGCCCCAAGGCCAAGGAGCAGACCGGCGCCCAGCAGGCTCTCTTCGCCATGCAGCAGCACCAGCCCATTGGCGCCCCTGGCCTTTCGCCCTCGCCCGCAGCCCTTCCGACCATCTCCCTCTCGACCGCCGGCCCTGGTGAAATCAACAGTGTCGATACCTCCACTACGACCCTATTTCAGCCTCAGTCTGCCGAGGAGGTTGAGCGACAGAAGCGTGCCGACGCCCAGTTTGGCCCCCTTAGTCACCCGAGTCACCGATACACCAGCATGTCTCACGGAGAGCCTCTTCAAGCCCCTGTCGAGGACGAGCCCCCCTACTATTTCATTCTCACCACCTACATCAGTTACCTCATTCTCATTCTTCTCGGTCACTTCCGTGACTTCTTTGGCAAGCGCTTTGGCAACCCCAAGCACTACCGCGCCCTCAAGGCTGCCAATGGCTACGCTGCGCTCAACTCCGACTTTGACAACTTCTACGTCCGTCGCCTGAAGATGAGACTGGACGACTGCTTCGCCCGTCCCACCACCGGCGTTCCTGGGCGTTACATCACACTCATCGACCGCAAGTCTGATGACTTCAACCGCACCTATAAGTATCCCAACACCTTCACTGAGACTCTCAACATGAGCTCCTACAACTACCTCGGTTTTGCTCAGTCGGACGGTCCCTGTGCCGATGCTGTGGAGGAATGTGTCAAGCGCTACGGCATTAGCACCTGTAGCCCCCGGGGCGCAGCTGGTACCACAGATCTTGCTCTTGAGGTGGAGCGCGAGATTGCCGAGTTCGTTGGCAAGCCTGCCGCCATGGTTTTCTCCATGGGTTACGTCACCAACGCCAGTTCTTTCCCTGCTCTCGTTTCCAAGGGTTGCCTTATCATCTCAGATGAGCTCAACCACGCCTCCATTCGTGTCGGTGCCCGTCTTTCTGGTGCCGTGATTCAGTCCTTCAAGCACAACGATATGAGCGACCTCGAGCGCGTCCTCCGCGATGCCATCTCGCAAGGCCAGCCCCGCACTCACCGCCCCTGGAAGAAGATTCTCCTCGTTGTCGAAGGCCTTTACTCTATGGAGGGTACCCTGTGCGATCTCCCTGGAATCCTTGCCCTGAAGAAGAAGTATCACTTTTACCTATTCGTTGATGAGGCTCACTCTGTCGGTGCTCTGGGTCCCCGTGGACGTGGTGTGTGTGACTACTTCGGCATCGACCCCTCTGAGGTCGACATTCTTATGGGAACTCTGACCAAGTCTTTCGGCGCCAATGGCGGTTATGTCGCGGCCGAGAAGCACATCATCGATAAGCTCAGGAGCACCAACGCATGCACCGAATTTGGAGAGGCCCCTGCTCCCAGCGTCCTCATGCAGATCTTGGCCTCGCTGAAGCTCATTACCGGCGAGCTCTGCCCTGGCCAGGGTGAGGAGCGCCTGCAGCGCATCGCCTTTAACTCGCGCTACCTTCGCCTTGGACTTAAGCGTCTTGGTCTCATCGTCTATGGCCATGATGACTCTCCTATCATCCCTGTCATGCTCTACCACCCCGCCAAGCTACCTGCCTTTAGCCATGAAATGCTTAAACGCAAGATCTCGGTCGTTGTCGTTGGTTACCCCGCCACTCCCCTCATCAGTTCTCGTGCACGATTTTGTCTTTCGGCGGCACACAACAAGGAGGACCTTGACCGCTTGTTGGCCGCCTGTGACGAGATTGGTGATATCCTGCAAATCAAGTACTCGACTGGTGTGGCTGGTGGACAGGATCCTTTGCCCGAAGGTATTGCTCCCGAAGATGAGAAGGAGTGGAGGAGAGAGACTGGCACGCCTTTGAAGCCACCCCGCTGGAGTCTGGAGGACATCATCCGACACGGTGTCAACGACGCGAAGGCCCCCCTTCGGTAATACTCAAATGCACCCTAATAAAGCTGTTTTTGGCGTTTGGACTCTACTTTTTTTTTTTCTCTCTCTCTCTCTCTTGACACAACTCCATTTGCTCTGAAACATGGGGTAGTGTTGTAATGGCGCCATTGATTAGACCACCGTCCTGTGAAGGCAAGGATGTTTCCACGACTCATTACCATTTTCTATTTCTTCACGAGACACGCTGTTCGGCTGTCTCGCCATATACGCATTTGGTCACACTAGACCTAAACATTTTCTGTGTCAAGGGGTTTTGCGGAGTTGGGTGGTGAGGAGCATAATGGTATGCAGTGAAGGACATGTTTGCCAACGGGAAACACGAGCAATGCTCATGCGGCCCCGAAAGGATCGGGGTCAGGAAAATCAAATGGTATATAAACACTGGTATAGAGAGCGTCGAATTTGTGTATAGTGTTCTCGAAAGTACATTAGTCTCTAGTGTCAATAAGAGAGTCATCAAGATTGAGCCTAAGTTGATAATTTTGAGGTTTTGATATGATGTGGTACCTCGTCAACTCATGTCTTGGGTAGAGTCAATGCTTTGGCGTTCCCACATGGAGATGCCGCGGCAATCTAATGAGGGTCGCCTGGAAACGACGAGTATACTCCTATCCTATCACTACGACCAAGGCTACCCTTGCTAGAGATGATGTAGTGTAGTTACTATTGGCATCGCCATATGCAAGATGTAGGAGGATGTGGAGAAAAACACTTAGTTTGTAACTATCAAGGCTGTTGTAGTTCGTCACGGAATAAGGTACCATACACAAGGGAGACCAGGGCGAGAAGGAGAAGCAAACCATTGGACTGCCTGGTCAGCTCGGGGACTCAGGCGACAACCGACTGTCAAATATGACATTCAGCCTCAACAGGAGGGGGCCATTTACGTAGTCCTTCATACACTACGACACTTGTCTCTAATAAGTAGACACTCGCACAAACACGCCGACGACCGCTAAATGTAACCCTCTCAAAGCCCCTGCCCCTGAAGCTAGCAGGAAGCCATTCCCACCTGCGATTTGTTTCTCTTTCCGGGGCGGCGTCTTTGATGATGTGCAGCAGCTGGCTCAGAACGGATTCGGGAGTGCGCCGTGCTTTTTCTAGGGCAGGGAGCGCGAGCGGCGAAACGGTGGCTGGAAGGAAAGGAAGGCCGAGCTGAGCTAAAAACAGTGCGACGGGAACCTGAAACGCAGACGACCGGGGGAGGGCAGAGAGACAGTATGCGGGCCATCTTGGGGAGGGAATACGAGGTTGAAGGAGAGAATGAGGAAAGCATGTTCTTTTTTTGGAGGAGAGATGATGAAAGGAATGGTGGTGATGGAACGTGGGGGAGAAATGGAGGTGAGGCGGTGCAAATTCTGAGAATATGCCGAGATCCGGGGAACTTTTGGACGGCTTTCTAGGGGTACATGGCAAGAGAGGAAGCAGCCTGGGTACATCAAAATGTAATCTATCCACGTGCAGTGCTTGTGGTGATGGGGCTTGTTGGTGAGCATTCGGCACACCGTGCCTTAGACATGTTACGGAGCGAGCTGATAACCTAGGGACTTGACTGGGAACGTTCCAGTAAGCATACCCGAGCTGAGGGAATTCGACAGAAGGTTTTAGCCATCCCGAAGTAAATCGGAGAATTGCCACCAGTCTTTTTCCTTGCTAGGCGCTCGGAACCTGTTGCCGTTGACCTGGGCACATATGCCTACCTAGTTCCATTACATGAGCTGGTTGCGCGGCTACGCTTACGGACACGATCTGTACGAATATGCATATCCTGCACCTAGCCGGGGACGGTTATTTTATTTTATCTCATTATATCCACAAGGCCGCATGGGATTATTGATAGACGCAGACATTTGACGGGCAGACGGCCACTTAACAGTGGGGAAGGTCGAAAAGTGACGACGTATGTGCATGGTCTGGATGGAGACTCGAACAAAAGCCCAGAATAACCAAGATCTTGCATAAGGCACGAATTACTCAGTGGGGTGGCGGCAGAAACAGGCGGGCCATGGCCGTATCCGAGAAATGACGGGGAAACAAAACAACCCACGAGAAACAAACCAGAAACAAAGGCGTTGTTTCCGTTCTCAAACCCGAGAACCTCGAAAAGGAAGGAGGATGTCTTTTCTTCCTTTTTCTTCGTTTCCGTTACGGCTTCGAACTTCCTTTTTTTCTTTCTTATTCACTCCCCTCCCCTCCCCCTCCCCCCTTGGAACGTCCATGCGCCGTGGAGGCAGGCCTAGACCCGATTGGGATTTGGGGCCGGGGTTTTTTGGGGACCTTGGGCTTGGTCGAGCGGCTAGGGACAAGACACGCCGCCTGCTTGGCCTGTTGGGTTTGCCTGGGAGGGGAACAGCGTGCGGTGTAATAGGTAGAGATTTTGAGCTCTGCATGTTGAGATGCGGCTGACAAGTAAAGGATTCGCGTGGGTGAAGGCTTGGCCAGCATCTAGGCGCTTGCCCACCGATTTCAACGTCTGTGGAGGCGTAGGGATTTGCGGTGGTGGTTGGTGGTATTATAGTTATTCCATATCCATCCGTCGACAAGGGGAGCGAGGAACACCTGGGAATAGAAGGTTGTGGCTGTGCAGTCGGTGCACCTTTTTCTTCCAGGTGGGTTATCCACAGCTCCAGTTGTACCTATCCCCATGCGGCCTGTCGGCAGACAGGGCTGGAGGATCTCGGCCTTGGTGTCACTGAGGGATGGAAAAGGTACCTCCATGTCGACCACGTCAGGTAGGTACTCTGACGAAGGAGAGGATATTCCCTGAAAGCGCCACACCCTCCCTTTATTGAGATGGACACTTTCTGCCATTGCGTGCCCTGCCACGGAGTGTTGGTGCTTACTTTAGTGTACCACGCTGGACCTCCAGAGGTACACCATTTGGCAAGGTACCCGGCCCTAGGCGACCTGTCCGGCTCCGGAGAGGTACCGTCCGACTGCCCGTTGGTGGCACGGTACTTTGCTCTGATTGACTGATTGACCGAGACTGCCCAGGGACTGGCCGCTCTCCTCTCGCTCTCTCTCGGGCGCTTTCCCCCCCCAGCGCTTCCGTCCAGGGCCCACCACCAATGCCTACAAACCTACCGACTGCCCTACTGACTGCCACTGCCACCTCCACCTCCACCTCCACGACACCACCATCGACGACTCCATCACCACCGGCGATCCTTCGTCTCTGCTCTTTCTCTCCCTCCCGCCTCGCTTCCTCCGGCTCCTCTCGCTGCTGTCTCTGGTATTGCTGTTGCTGCTGTTACTCCCCGGTCTCCTCGTCCCCGTCATTTTACGGCCTCCTCCTCGCTTGCTCGTCAAACCGTTGCCGTTTGCCGCCCCATCTCCACCCTCCCGCCTGCACCCGTTCGATTTGCTTCTTGGCCTTATTTGCACCCACGGCTGCCTCTCTCGCTGCCTCGCTGGCCACCAGACAGTTGCTCGCCCGACGGCGACGTTTCCGCCCTCATCACTCCTGTCCCCGTCGCCTCATACTCTCTTCTCTCTCCCTGCACGATCGAGGGCGGCTGATCGATCGACTGACGCCCCCGGGGCTCCCCTTGTCCCATCTCGATCTCACGACGGACTGACCTGCTGCATCACCACCAACACCACCACCACCCGCTGCCAACAGTCCGCGGCCGTCGCCCCGACGCTCGTCGTTGTCTACCCTTAGCTGTCCTGGCGACTGCTCGCCCCAAGTCGTCACCATGATGAGCTTCGACGGTGGCACCGCCTACGCCGAGTCCGACGCCGACGACGAGTACGAGCGAAGCATGGGCGGTCACTCCCCCGTCGCCGACTTCGAGACCTCTCCCATCGATTCGGAGCTCTCCACCTCCGCTGAACATACTCCTACATACGCCCACCGCAGCAGCCCCGACCGCCTGCCCGAGACCATCATCACGGAATGGACCGCCGACGAATGTGCCGACTTCATTGCGAACATTGGCCTGCCGCAGTACACCGATCGATTCATTGGTTCGTCCCTCCTCCGCGCCCTCATGAACCTCGGACCTTCCAATCGATGCACTTGCTAACCTCCGTACCGGTTGCAGAGAATGACATTGTTGGTGAGGCCCTCGTGGCTCTGCTGCACGACGACCTGAAGAGCATGGGCATTGCCAGTGTTGGCCATCGCCTGACCATTCTCAAGAGTGTTTACGACGTCAAAAAGGCCCAGGACGTGCCCATGGAGAGCGATCACTACCTCCCCTTGTGTACGTCGCTAACCCTCTTTTCCCTTCCCCGAGTCATTTTATCCTAACCGAAAATGTTGCAGCTGCCGACGCCGAAGCACAATATGCCACCGCGACCCTCAAGGATATCAGGCACCTCGTTGAACAGTTTCGCGTGCGAGATGAACGCATGATCATGCTCGAGCAGGACCTGCGGCGAATGACGGACGATTTTAGGCGCCTAAGGGAGGACATGCTCCCTGCTCTGCGTCTGGTCAAGGATGCTCAGCAACCTCTGCCCAATTTGAGCGGCAACACCCAGGCCTACAGCTACGAGGCCACCATTTCACCCCCAGCACCGACTCCCACCTCTAGCCAATCCGCAAACGCCATGAAGCGCCAGTACTCGACGAGGAAAATCGTCATTGGGACTACACCCAAGAATGCCTCCCCCACACAGACAACACACGAAAGATCAATAGCCGAGACGACCCTCGATCCCGCCAACGCTGCGGAGCGGGCCGTCCTGTCGTCATCACACCTCGCCGCTATGAACGGGGGTGGCCAAGGGGCCTCATCTCCTTCATATCCTTCCCCCAATATCCCATCTCCGACTTCACCGCCGACCCACATGAATGCGACCACCCTTGCCTCCCGATCATACCGAAGCGAAGCCCCCGTCACGTCTACACGAGCGACATTTGAGAATCCCGACCATGGAACCTACAACTCCTCTCGTGATAAGGGTCCACAAGGCCCGCCTCGCCGAAGAGAGACTCCCGTTCCCGACACGCCGAACAGCAATGCCTCGGTCGAGATATTCAAATCGTTCCGCGTCAGCATGGAAGATCCTTGCTACAAGGTCCTACCTGCCGCCCTCAAGAAGTACCAAATCAACGCACCTTGGGATCAATATGCCCTTTACATCGTTTATGGTGACCAGGAGCGGTGTCTGGGCCTAGAAGAGAAGCCGTTGATATTGTTCAAGCAATTGGATAAGGAAGGCAAGAAACCCATGTTCATGCTGCGTAAGACGACAGCAGCGCCAGCGGAGGGAGAGCCGGGAAGCGCTGGGCTAGGTAACACTGGCGGTCGAGGGGCTGCAGCAGGGTACGATCCTCCCGGAGGAATCATCTAGGCCAACGATTGGCGATTATGATCCTTACCCCGCAACATTTCTCTGGAGTATCTACAAACATCGGGCACTGGACCGGCGGGTACCGAAACACGGTTTCCCTCGACGAGATTCAACGAAAGGACGCATGCCAGGAGTCGGGCTTGGTGGGTTACACGATACGACGTTTGCTGCATAGCGCTGGGACAAAGACTTTGTTATTTTTGCTTTCTTTTTTTTGGAAGACTGGATGTGCCGAGAGTGTGGACGACCCAGTTGTCATCCATCGTATGACGTTCCACGGCAATTGTTTCGGTGGGTCTCAAGCCCTTGCCCGTGCCGGGTTTCTGGGACTGGCGACTGAATTCGAAACGTGCAAAACGCAGGACGGTCCAGGGAGAATGGTGTGTGGGTATTCCCACGTCTCGTTGACAGGATCTCGGCGTGTACTGAGGGAGTAGACGCTGCAACATGATGGAGCCGAACTGAGGAGGAATGTAAGAGAAGGAGGGCGTGCAAAACAAAATCTGGGTTGGACATGGCTTACGCTGGATGTAAGCTAGGCTGTGCTACATGGCGATGTTGCTTTGGGATCAGGGGACTATTTTGTGGCCTCTTGTCACTCGATGATTCGGGCGGTTCGTTCTGTTTTTCTGCAGAATGTCTTTGGATATTCATGTGTCTTTGTTCCTGTCCCCAAACTCCCCACACCAAAAGGGAGTTATGGGCGAAGGAAGGATAGAGAGTAGGGGGAGAGGCGGAGTGAAGGCGAGAGAGCAGAAAAAGCTCCCTGTCTTGTCCTTGGTTCCTGTTCCATCTTTTCTGCAAACTGGGGATTCTGGGCTACGGCGTTTGCAAAATTGAGATGGGTTCGGTCCAGGAGGTGAGAGACTTAAGAGACAGCTTGGGGAATATGTATTGGGGAAGGAAGCTGTCTTGTGTTATGTTGGAGAAATTGTCTCGTAATTGAATCACATGTCGAGGAGTGTTATTGTTTTTTTTTTTTTCGCGTCTTGACATTAAAGAGAAGAGCGGTGGTTGGGTTTAAGTGAGAGGTGAGAGCGAAAGGGATGTGGATTGATTGTAGTTTGATGGGACCTGGTTGGCTGGCTTGTCGACGTCTTTGTTTGAGCGAAGAGCATGACGGCCTTGAAATACACTTTTTTCCCCGAAGCAATTTAGGGGTAACGGGATGTCAAATGTGAATGTTGTTGTAGTGGAGGAGTTGCCAGAGTAGACGTGTAACTGGTCTTGTTCCTAAGAAAGAGCATGAAGCAAGTTTGTATTACTTGATATAATGCTGGGATTCGATATTTGAAGACTCAAGTTATTGCTGTTGCCGATTGTCGAAGTGGACGTCGACTACTTGTAAGTATTTTCTATATTTCGGTATATTCAGACAAACTCATCCATGTTTTAGTTTACACCCTACCTCTATCCTGAATCGTTCAACCCTCAACTCCAAGACTTATCATTCCCCATACCCAATCATGACCATAACATCCCTTCACCTCACACACCACTGCCACCCTTCCGGCACCGCCTCCGCGCCCCGCTGCTTCCTCTCGAACTCGCCGACAAACGCATCGACCGCCTCCCACGGCACGCCTCGCCGCATGCCCGTCTCGTCGTCCCAGCTCGAGTGCACGCCGACCAGCGCGCCGGTCGCGCGGTCCACGAGCCCCGCGCCGCTGTGGCCCCAGTACGTCCAGCAGTCGTGCGCCAGCGCGCCGATCTCGCTGTTGTCCTGCGGATCCGCGCCCGCCGCCAGCCCCCGGAACGTCCCCGTGCTGAGCACCAGCGTGTCGTACCCGGTCTGCAGCCCCGGCGCCGCGCCCTCCAGGTCCTCGGACCCCGGGTGGCCGACGCAGAGCAGCCGCGCGCCCCGCTTCGGCGCCGCGCCGGCCAGCCGCGTGTGCGGGAACGGCGCGGGGCGCTCGGCGGAGACGACGGCGAGCAGCGCCAGGTCGCGCACGGGGTCCCAGGCGACGGTGCGGGCGGAGACGACGGCGCCCGACGCGAAGAGCAGCGTGTGCAGGGCGTTGAGGTCGAGGTCCGCGGGCGTCTCGGCGACGCAGTGCGCGCAGGTGAGCAGCACGCCGTCGGGCGAGATGCACACGGCCGTGCCGGCCTCCTCCTGCGCGAAGACGAGCGCGGCGGCGGCCGGGTCGGCGTCCGGGCAGCGGCGGCGGAGGTCGGCCGGCAGCGTGACGGAGTGGTTCTGCAGCCAGGCGCGTTTGCGGAGGAGCGCCCTCTGCAGTGATGGCGGGCTGCGCAGTGTCCAGGGGAGGGGGGTGAAGTTGGAAGGGGGGAGTGGTGATGCTGGTGAGGATGGAGATGAGGATGCAGGAGGAGGAGGAGGAGGAGGAGGTTGTGTTCTCTGTAAGCGGGTTGAGCTCCGAGTTTGGCGGCGAGGTGGCGTATCACTGGTGAGGTCGACGACTTGATCCATGATGAGTAGAGTAGAGTAAACGTCCAGAAACCAAGCGATGAGTTCTGTGAGGTGGTTGCAGTTGATGAGATCTCACGTCACTTATAAGTGTTAGTCGAGACCCCCGCAAGTGGTGAGAGCGGTTAGTCCGGTCCACCTCCGTCGTTCACGGTCCAGGTGGTTGCCTAACAACGACCCTGCACTGCTGAGGCTACAACACTTCACTCTCTGAAAGGCACGAGAACCCGGCGTTGCTTAATTTGGTACGAGTTAAACGGAATGCACAAACAGTATAATTGACTAGTAGTCAACTAGTCGCGGGCAAACAGGCAGACAAGCATACACAAGTTCAAGACACATCCCCTCAGTCATTAGCATCATCATCCATTCATCCAAGGTATATCCCCTCGCACATCATATCAGTACACACGGTATCCAGCTGCCTTTATGCCTCCGCGTGCTTCTCCTTCCACTCATCCACGAGTCCCTGGTAGTCCTGCGGCCCGTACGGATCAGTCGCCTCAGCCGCCATACCGCCGCCCTTGCGGTACTTGTTGAGCCCCATGTCCGTCAACAACAGATCTAGGTACGGCACCGCGTCGAAGACGAAGTCTGGGTACTTGTGTCCGTAGCCCGCCGGGTATCGCCACTTGCAGAACCGGCTGTGAAGAACCGCCTCGCGCTGGAACTTGGCTACGCCCTCGGCCGAGTCCGCGCTGGGAAGACTCGCTAGCTTGTCGTCGAAGTAGGCGCTGATCCAGAGCGACTGCGCGTGTGCGATGGTTGACACGGTGATGCTCATCAGGGTGCCCGCAAAGGCCAAGTCCCGCGTCTCCAGGAACTTGGCCGACGGCGGCGCTATGAAGTGGTACAGGTTGTACGGTGTCAGGGCCGTCGATGGGGTCACGGCGTCCTTGCTCGATACACCCTTGTTGTCCAGCAACGGTTCGTACTTTGCGTTCTGTACTGGCTGGTCCTTGAGCCGCGGGAACTTGTCCAAGATCTCCTTGTCGATCTTGTCCACCAGCGACTGCGGCGGGAACGACGTGGCCGACGGCGTGTGCGGGATGCCCAGGTCGTCGGCGATGCCCTCGGGCAGGAATTTGATGGGCGGAACGTGCTTCCACCCGGTTGAGCAGCACAGCAGGTCTGTCTCCAGCGCCGTGCCGTCCGAGAGGTGCACCTTGCGCTCCGAGAGGCCGTTGATGTCGGCAATGTGCACCTTGACCGTGCCGTCCTTGACCAGGTCGAAGAAGTTGGTCGGGTAATTGAGAATGGATAGGCTCGACGCCACGAAGAAGGCCTGGCTCCACGGCTTCAGCTTGGCCGTCTCCGGGTGCGCGTCGAACTGGTTCAGCGCAATGACGTCGCTGCCCAGGATGTTCCAGAACTGGTTGACGAGGGCGCGTCCGATGGCGCTGCCGTGATACCAGCTCCGCGTCGACACGTAGCCGTCGGCATCACCCCAGCTGCACGGGCTGAACCAGGTGAGCATACGGGTATGCACCAGCTTTTCGAGCCACTTCTTCAGCGGAGTGACATAAGGGGGAGCCATCCAGACGGGGCCATGACCGGTTTCTGCAACTGTTGTCAGCTTCTCGAGTTCTTCGTCTCAGTGTTCCAGTCGCTGCTCACCTCGGATGACCCAGTTCACCTCGATGCCCTTGATGGCATACTGGTAGACAAGATCCCACGCCGTCTTGGTGCCGCCAAACACCGTCACCGACTTGGCAGTCTCGAGAGTATCAGCGTGCTTGAGGAAGTCCTTGCCGTGGAAAAGGGGCGCGCCGAACTGCTCCTGGCCTTCGAAATGGGGCAGGAAAGCCTCAGACGTTAGGCCCGTTGCTACAACGAGCCTCTTGGCTAGAATCTTCACCTCCTTGTCGGCCTTGACATCGCGGACCGTGATGATCCAGCCGCCTCCGTCCTGGTGTTCCGCCGACTCGACCTGGTGCTCGAAGCGGATCTGGTCATAGATGCCGAACTTCTCCGCGTACTTGGTCAGGTATTTGTGCACAACCGGTCCCGGAATATGTTCGCCCGGCTGCACGCCAAAGACCTCCGGGTCCATGGGGAAGTCGGGATACTCAAACGTCCCGAGCATGTTGTTGCTCTTGAGCCCCGGGTATAGCCGATGTGCCGCCCACGTGCCGCCGATAGTAGCTGCCGAGTCCAGGATCGCCAACGATTCCTCTGGGTGAAGCTGGTGACGGACCTTTGCTGCCGCCAAACCAGCCCAGCCTAGCCATTGACAAGTTTAGCCTCAGCACTATTTGCGTGACAAAGAAGTGGACGAGTTGAGTAAAGAGGGTGGGCTTACCGGCACCGATAACTACAAAGTCAATGTTTTCCATGGCTGAACAGAACTGCCAACTTCCCAGTAGATAGAAGAACGAAACGGAACGAAACACCAAAAGCTCGACGCAAAGATGCAGCTGGTCAGTTCTTTAAGGACAAGCCAGAAAATGGCCGCTGCGAATTTGACAGTTTGGTATGTTTCACCCGGTTCCTAGCCGACCAGGGTTCCCACCAGCTGGCGTCTGCTAGAAGCCTCCGCTGGGGTGCATGTCTCATGCCACATGCAGTACGCCGTCGGACTCGACTGCAGGCGAGCCATGCGACTTGCGAGAATGGCGCTGCCAGACGCAGCCATGCACCGATTCACAACGAACTAGGGGATCCTCGGGAGGCAAAACAGGGGACCAAAACACCCCGGCGGGCACAACCGACGCGCGATCGGCGGTGGCTCTGGAGCTTGTTGACGCTCGCCAGGCGCTACTGCGAGACTGGACTCCCCCTTGCGCTGAGGCTGAAGCCCGAATGCTGGCAACGGACTAGCTGGTTTGCTTGCACTACCGGCATGTGGGCGACGTGCAAGCCTGCCACATGTCATCAGCCCCTATGTATGTCGCCTCGCTGTTAGTGTTATCAACTGCAGCCTGCGGGCATGTACACAGGTAGACTCAGGACTCGGTCTAAGAAAGGATAGCTCTGTGTCCTTTCTGCTGTCCGAGTGTGCCGTTGACAAGGGCTGAGCAGGTGTGCTTGTGTTAGATTCGGATTCGTGAGGGTGATGTTGATCTCGCCGTCCAGTAATAGACGCAACAGGACGTAAAAAAAACGAAAAAAAAACAAGTTCAAGCGTAACCAAGCAAACAATTTGCCGCAAGCGACAAGCGCCAGTCGGTGTCAGTGAGTAGCTATTCCCGATGAACAACATTGTCTGAGACACTGATAAATCGCTCTGCCGTGCCCTCTGAGAAGGGATCCTTTCTGTAGAACGTCAATACCGTCGTCCACTGTTACACCAACCACACAATACGAATTTGCCACGACCTAACCAGTACAACATCCAGTCAGGTTTTGTACGCACCTCCCTTACAACTGATCAGTGATCACTAACTAAGATGATATCATTGTAAGGGGGAGGCGGTTTCAGCGACAGTTGAAAGTAGCATCGCGGGGCCACTACTGGACGCACTAAGTTGCCGGCCGGCGTAGTCCATGCCGTGGTTCAATCAAGGGAGTCCAATCCGCCAGACTCTCCAGGACGACCCGTGCTAGCGCATGAATTTCGGCTTTGGGACGTAAAGCTCCGCATGAGACTCAGGAGACAGCTTTCGAAGGACAAGGGGTAGACGTGATGGAGTCGATGTGTGCCTGCTCTCTCCACAAGTTACCATCGATAGTCCCAGAGTAACCCCTGTCGAGATAAGTCCTGCTCAGGACTTGTTTTAAAGCGGAAGCATATGCTGGGTCCATGACGACTAATAATTCCGCGAATCCATTCGGTACCCTCCCGATCAGCATCAACGGGTCAACGGCCGACAATCTGCGCTGGATCTATCCATGTCTGTTAGTATGATGCTGGCGTTCGTCTCCGTAAAACCATGAGAAAATCCGTGATCTGCCATCGCCGTGCCTATTTTTGAAGAGAAGCCGGGAGCCGTTCGTCAAAGCGTCGTCGGAGATGCTCCCCCCCCAGAAACACCAAGACTCTCATCACAGTCTAGCTGCTCGCTTTTCCGGGACGACCTGTTAGCTTTCAGTCTCCACGGCTTCTCCCACACCCGGCTTTTCACAGGGTTGTGGTAAACGGAGGATTCCAGCCTTATCTGCTGCCAGATCTGCATAACGATGAGCCTGCACGAGCCAGTTCTGCACCTCCGCAGGCCTGGTCATTCGGCGACGCCGTCGTCAGCAGTAATTCAGGGGGTGATGCCGAACTCCATACCGAGATCTAGCTCCGTCGATCTACCGGCGTTGAATCCCGTTGGGTTAGGACCTAGATTAGATCTTGAACAAAATAAGAAGACGAACCTGGCCTTGAACCCCACCCCATGGCAAGGAGCATGGTTTTATAGTCGACTTCCATAGGGGCGATACCACACACACACAAGGGCAACGGCGAACACTTCTGTATTGGGCACTCTAGGACAAGGTTGGCGACCGCAACGCTAATGTTCTGAAGATCGGGCCTTGAAGATCTGAGCGTTACACGGCCCCGCCTGGGGGTTAGCTTAGGTTCGCTTCTACCTTTTGCTCGGGTTTTCCTCTTAACATGCCGTATTCTCCCCATATGGTGCCTGGGACCTCTCGCTTGGCCTTTCTTTCCTTCCCCTTCCTTCCGCGCCACAGGTGCTCCGGTGCCTAGTTTCGGTGCCAAGATGAACAGCTTCACCATAGAAGCCTTCACTCTACTCGGGGTTGGCCTGGCCATGATCGGTCTTCGAGCGTACGCCAGGATTAGCGCTGTGGGGATTCGAAGACTCGAGTCAGATGACTACTTCATGGCTGTAGCAGCGGTATGAGACTCCTTCGCCAGCGTGTAACAAGTTTCCGATTGTAACATTCTCAACCCTCAGGTCTTATACTCAGCGGAAACGGCGCTCGCTTACACCGTCGGGACATACTGGCGCGGTTTGGCCAACAACTCCATGACGGATGAGCAGAGGGACGCCCTGGATTCGAAAAGCCAAGAATATCTCATGCGAATCAACGGATCCAAGACCCAGATCGCTGGTTGGGCTGTTTATGTCACTTTGTTGTGGACGCTCAAGGCAGCTATGTGCGCCTTCTATTTGCGACTGACAGAGGGCCTGGATAACTACCGATCACGGATTTTTGCTGGCTTTGGGCTGATATTCGTATCCTGGGTCGCCGTTCTTCTTTCCATACTGCTAGGATGCCGGCCGCTTAGCAACTATTGGCAGATTAATCCGGATCCAGGGAGTAAGCTGATCCCTAAATTGAGAGGACCAGACACTGACCACTTCGGACTCAGATAGCTGTCAGCCAGCAGTCTCCAAGATCAATCTTTTCGTGACGGTTGTTCTCAATGGTGTGACTGACATTTATTTGTTGTCGATCCCAGTGCCGATGCTTTGGTCTGTTCGGCTCCCGTTGCCAAAGAAGCTCGGGCTGGTTGCGCTCTTCTCCGGCGGCATCTTCGTCATTACTGCAGGGACGCTGCGATGCATTTTAGTTCTCACAGTAGGCATACCGTTGACTTCCACCTCGCTTTGTCCATGACTTGGCTAATACGGCGTCCAGAATCCGGTAAAAGGAGCAGAACAGGCCGGCTATTGGGCGGTACGAGAGACGTTTGTGGCAGTGGTAACGACGAACCTGCCAGTGGTCTTTCCCTTTATCCGAAGGAAATTGTCTCCAATCCTAGGGTCGCTCTCGTCGACAGCACGATCAGGCGACGCCGCGACAAAACGAGCCGGCATCCCACCTCCCGGATCGATACGACTGGATGATATACCGATGGGAACGGCAAGCGCAAGGAGCAGAGGGGCATTCCGGAAGAGGTCGGACTCAATCTCGCAGTATCCGATGGGCTCAGACAATGATAGCGAAGCGTCACTCCACGGTGCAGGCATCCGAAAGTACACGGAGGTGCGAATAAGTATCGACGGGCGAAGAGTCAGTGGCTTGACGCCGGAACCGAGCCAAGATCTGGCTAGGGCGCTGTACGGGCAGCCAGGAGTAGCAGGAAGGGCAAGTGTAGAGCGAGGCAATTAAAGCGGCAAGCGAAAGACATTGCTTGATTGACGGTTCCAGTGATATGGCGGTGACGATGAGAATGTGGTGAAGGCGCCCACTGGACGCCTTGTGACGAGTCTGAAAGTACTGGTTGAAGACTGACGTTTGAGATATATAAATTCCCAAACCGTGTGCTTACTCGGGCAAGGACCCTCCGACGCCGTGCCTGCCTAGGCACGCAGGGACGGCTGTCAGGTAAGCCGTTTTTAGGACGGATCGACTAAGGAAGGAGCTGCCTGTGTACATGATCGTACCTACCATACACGTGAAGCGATGTCTTACATAGTACCGTGTCTACCCTGTAGTGGATTTAGCATGGGTCTTAGCTTTTTTTGTTAAAAAAAAGGAAAAAAAAGGAAAAAAAAGGACCCGATACGCGGACAGATGTATCTAGATGACAGTGCTTTCCAAGAAACGCCTCAACTACTGCGAACAAAACCACAGGGGTCGTCGTTCATATTTACCCGGTGGATGAAGTAATAGTAGAGCGAGAAACATCCAGATTTGTGCTACTCACTGGTATCGTCTTCGACGTGCTCGACGCCGGGACAGGTAATCATTTATTGTTGCCATCTCACAGACTCTCCTCTTGGAACAGTATCTATCCTGTCAACCACCCAATTCTGTAGCAGAGCAGCCCACCAGCGAACCGGGGTCGTGATCAATCCCTCCCCACGCCAGCCAACCACAACGGGAGTTTTCAGTTAAGGCCTCTTCTCCCCTGGCGCCGTCTTAACCTTATCAGCCACCCCGCGGAGTCCCGCTCCATGCCCACTGCGACTTTGCCCAACTGCCCACTGCCCGCCTGCTGCTGGCTTGCAAAAGTTGCGGGGGAGACGACACCGCCACCAAAGGCAGCCCCCCAAAACCCCAACCCACCATCCACCGGCCCATTCTGACGTGGCCCGCCGGGAACAACGGGGCTGTTGCCACGGCGAGAGAAATGAAATGCTTGCGGTGCTTCTTGCTTGCAGAAAACCAGCGGGCCATTTCATCTTGGTTGGCTGTCGTGCGGGCTCTTGGACCGCGGAATGGGGAGATGGCGGAGGGTCGCCCAGGTCTTGGCGCCGTATAACAACTTCTTGGCATTGGACCGCGGGCTTTTGCATCTTGGGGGGGTTAGAAGGTCGGGCGGTGGCGCGGACGGCCCGGGGGAGTGGGAAAGCGGAAACGGGAAGGGAAGGGAGGGAAGGGAAGGAAGGTGCAAACGTCAAACGTCGCTGGAACGGACACTGGGACGCTGGGACGTCGCTGAATGCGCTGGCGCTGACAGGCTGGGATGTGGGTTTTGGCTTCCTTCCCGCCTTCCTTCTGCTGAGCGCTTTTGGCACGTTTCCTCCATCCTACACACTTTCTCCATCTTTCGCCTCCCCAAACTCTCTCCGTTCCCCATTCCTCATTCTTCATATCCTCTTTTCTTACTCTACGAAGCTGTCTCTGGATTCTACTACGTACACCAACCCTTCAGCCCATGGTCTGCTGACTCGAGTAACTTCGCGGGGATGAGGCTGTTGCTCAACTCTTCGTGTCGAGACCCGTGTTGCCGTCGCCGCCGTTTCCGCTGTGCCTCTCGGTGCTGCTGACCCTCCGCCGTCGCCCCCCCCCGTCCGCCCCCCGCGTATCGCGTGCTGGTACTGCGCTAAACAGACCCGACCTGCTGAACCCACTGGACGCCCACCCACCCCTACTGTACCAAGCACTTTAGCTGTACTCACTCTGCTGCGCTTCACTGAGAGTGTTGAACGCCCACTCACTCTCTGGACCGAATTCCGCTCTCCGCACCTCCCGGGGCCTTGTCGATCCCCAGACTTGCCCATCAATCCATTACCCACTCCGAGGTTTATCGGATCAACCGGGATTTATCATACTTTCCATCTGGCCATCTCGTGCGGGCTTTAATTCTTCCTCATCCACCGTCACCAAGACCTGTGAGCCTGAGAAAGGATAGAGGCATTCCTCCTATCACTTGCTTGGTAGTCCTCCATCACTGGCCGACATCGGTGGTTGCCAGTGGCCCCGGACTCGAATCAAGCAAGCATCATGGACACGGCACATATTTGGGCTCTCGATCCTCGCGGTGACCACTCATCGTCACCCGAGGATGACGGCCAGCCGAAAGCCACTGATGATGTCTACTCCAATGCTTTGGCTGAAGACCTGTTCCAAGATAAATTCATGGGTCTTGCTCGTGGTGGTTCCAATGGTGAGAAGATCATGCGTGGCTTTCTCATCGGTGTAGCAATTGGCCTCGTCGTGGCCTGCTTCGTCTGTTGTTGGTACCCTTGTTGCCGGCCAGATCGGAGCCGACGCCGACGTCGACCACGCCGACCCCCAGTATCCCAGGAGGAAGAAGAGTCAGCGGGTACAACGGCCATCGATGCAGCATCGACACCGGCCGTACCGACATCCACCGATGCGCCAAACTCTACATCAAATTCTGGAACAACTTCCACACCGGCTCCCACAACGGCGCCAACAGTGACCGTTGTGCCGCCCGCCTAGGTACGCTGACGAAAGTGATGGCCTACTTAGGCTGAGGAAAATCAGACGATTAAGGAATCAGTCCATGCCCTTGAAGAGACAACGACGAGTCGGATGAGTGCTTGGATGCTTCTTAAGACGTGTTGCATCACGAAACGAAATGGGATTACAACATCTGGATGGGACTTACCAGCACTATGCTGCACGAGATATTACGGCTCCACGATAAACTGTATGGACGATCAAGGCCCGGGACAGAGAGCGAAAACGATTATGTTTGAAGCAACACCGAATATGGTTGCAGAGTAAAGGATCACGAGACTCCGTTCCACATACCTGGAAGATGATGTGTTGATGGCACGCATTTCCGGCCGGGAAATTCCCTCGCAGCATATGGCTAACGCCACTCCTCGAAGAGTACGATGGGACTTGGACAAGGACGACTAAAGATGAACAGGGATACGATTTCCATTCAAGACATGAGAGATGTGAACTTGGATGAGGTTTTCTGAAATATCTCGAAGCGAGAGCCATGGTTTGACACGGCGTTCTGGAATTTGTTTGGAGGTTTATGCTTTCCCATAAAAAGCTCCCGAGAAGGGACCAAGTTGGGATTGGAACGGCGTGCACATGCAGACTTGGACATGTACGAAACTAGACATGCACAACTGCGGAGATAGACCGCAGAGCCAGGGAATAGTACGGGCGATAGAGAAACAAGTACAGAGGACGTTGATACCTCTCGTATCGTTAGAAAAGAAAATGCGAGGTTCGAGGCTCAGGCTCGACCATGACACACTGTGGACTGAAGGCGCATGATGTGCTGAAACCTGAAATGCCAGTGCTTGCCAGGGAACACTCGGTTAAACGGAAACAATAAGTAAGCATAAGTATTCGTACGCAGATGAGCCCAATGACTTGTGAGAGAAGGTTTTGGGTGACGCGGACCATGAGGCTCAGGGGGGTGTTCGGGGGGTGTTCGGGGCGAGTGCGAGATCGGTTGGACGCGTGTTTCGTTGGCGTGGATGGGTTGGCGAGAGGTAAGACATGACTGGTCAGCTCGGGATTAGATGGAGAGAAGGAAACGGAAATAGGACGATAAAATGGAGCGCAAGACATAGCCTCATCCATCCCGGGCCGGGTGTGGCGCAGACGACGCACGTTTCATAGTTCATGACGTTTGCGGGCGATGCGATGCGATGCGATGCGAGCCATGGATGTTGGGCCGTATAATAAACCCACCGACGACACTAGTAGAAAGTCGCTGGCTAGGAAGGAATCAGTTTGTCGTCGCTGAAAGACTTGAAGAGTTTGTATCCATTCCTGTCCGGTTCTGGCCATTTTTCTCCTTCTCGCGCTGTCTCTCGTTGACATCCATTTCAAGGCACCTGCCCGTCGTTTCGTCTTGTGATCACTCAACGCCAAGCCTCAGAAGAAGCTCCTGCACTGCTTTTCAGCCCCGAGTTCCGCCTCGTCCCGCCCCGCCACCAACTGTCTGCCTGCTGTTGCATTCGCTCTCTGTCAACCTTGAGACGGTTGCTGATAACGAGGCCATCGTTCGCTTTTGCCTGCTTCATCGTTGCTCCCCTTTTTTGCAAGATACGCACCCAACGCGAAGCTGCCTTCTTCTATTCACTGCGGACAACACTACATAACGCCCCGCATCAGAGATAGAGCTCCCCTGCTTGCCTTCGCCCAACCCAATGGCATCATGCTCGACGAAAATCTCCCCACGTATTGCTTCAAGCCCTCGTCCGAGAACCCGCTCAACGCCATCCTCTACTTCACGCACAACGGCTCCGACCCGTCGGCCGAATACCTCGTTAAGCGGCCCGCACCGTCGGCGGCGCAGAACCAGTACGCGCTCGGGCTGCTCGACCCGCAGAACGCCGCCGTCATCTACGCCGAAGTCCTCCTCAAGCCCGAATGGTCGCAGCCGACGCTGTCCGCCGCCGAGGTCCGCGCCGGCAACGGCACCCCGCCGCAGACGCCCGTCACGCCGGATGCCTTCGCCGTGGCCCTCTACAACCCGGACCAGACCGTGCCCGTCCGCCAGCATCCGGGAAGCTGGGGCAAGTCGGACGCCTGGGAGTTTGAGATCCCCGAGCGCACCTTCAAGGTCCCCAGCGCCAGCCGCATCGACCAGGACGCCGAGAACCCTCCCGTCTCCGATCTCGTCCCCAAGCTCGTCTTCCGCTGGAAGCGCGATGGCCGCATGAGCAAGGAGATGACGTGCTACATGACGGGGAAGACGGTCGAGGGTAAGAAGAGCAAGGAGCCTGACATCACCGTGGCCTTCTTCCGGGGCAAGAACGACTCCATCCTGACCATCTACGAGCCCAACATGGCCCGCGTCGAGGTCGAGGATCGCAGAGGCCTCGAGATGGCCCTCCTCATGAGTGCCGAGGTCATCCGGGATCTTTACCTGAACCCACGCCAGAACCCCTTCAACGCAAGCGCCGCAGCCTTGTCCAGCGGCCGCCGGCGCAACACTTCGCCGAGGGCTGCGTCGACTCCCGGACCGAGTATGTCCGGCGCGCTGAACAACACCCGTCCTGCTTCGCCTCCTCGAACGCAGGCCTCCCCTATCCAGATGTCCGCCAACGACGAGGCGCGGCGGCAGGCCGAGGTCGAAGCCGAGACACTCCGGCTCAAGGCGATGGTGGCCGAGGAGGAGCGCCTGGCTCGTGAGCGTGAGAAGCGCCAAAGGGAAGAGCGTGAGAAGCGCCAAAAGGAAGAGCGCAAGCAAGCGCAGAAGATTGCCGAAAGAGAAGAGAAGGAACGCCGTAAGCGTGAGGCTGAGGTCGAGAGGGAAACGGAACGACTCCGTCGTGAGTACGGCATGGAGGGTCAGGACTTCGACGCCCCAACCAGCCCGGCCATCCCTTCGCCTCAACTGCCTCCGCGGCATCAGCTAGCTCCCGGGCTTCCTCCGCGGCCTGTAAGTGTCGGGCCCATGCAGACCTCGTCGTCACAGCAGTTCTTTGCGCCGCCTCCACAGCAACCCCAGGCACCCCCCAGTGGCAACAACGGCGCGAAGAAGCGGCACGGCCTGGGAGGCCTTTTCCAGGGCGCGGCACCCTACGCGGGGCCGGCGGCGGCGACGGTCAGCGGCTTCTTCGGTAGCCGGACGGAGGAGGACAAGCGGAAGAAGGTGCACAAGAAGCGCAGCGTGCACTTCTGAGCTATAGAATGGGCTTGCTGGATCTGTGTCAAAGGCGTTTGTTGGGGACTTAAATTGCATTCTTACTGGCATTGGGGGGGGGGATATACCTTGGGCCATAGATGTGGCCTGGAACACATGTTGGGATCACTATGTACGTACTCGGGAACACACTGAATGACATGATGATATGAACACTTTTATTTATTGGCTTGCAATTTGCTTATGTGCTTTTCGCTTTCCGCTGCCTTGGGTTCCTCATGATACGATGGCTTGAACTCAGGCCCAAAGAAACGGGTCTTGCCCGGACCCATTTACTTTACATGTCGTATAGCCTCTTCAAACCTGGCCGCACATTAATTGCAAAACCTGGAGCAGTAGCCACACTTGGTGTCGCCCTGGACAATCTCCGTGCACCCGCAGTCGCACCCGCAAGCCTTCAGGGAGTCGTAGCGGCCCTTTGCAAGGTCGCTCCCGGAGTCGCACTGCTGCCGGACGGGGGAAGCCGAGGACTGAGAGTTGGCGTGAGAGCACATGGCGTGTGGTGGTGGTGGTATTTGTGATTGTGGTTATGCGCTGGGGAGGATGCTGTGTGATGCTGGTGGTTCGGACTGGGAGAGATCTCGGCGTGGACTGGCTGGCTTATATGGCCCGCGGATGGGTGAATCACTGGACATGGTGTTGGAATGTTCTGCCGTGATGTTTGTTGGAACACCCGGGATACGAATCGCGGCTACTCTGTTCTCCGTGTCGACAACAACGAGCGAGGGATTGTTCCGATCGAACATGGCGAGTATGAAAGACGAACTGGACTGCCCACCGGCCCTGCATCTCACAGCCGCATCTCTTTGACAACGCTTGTGCTCAACCGCTTTGTCCTGTGAGCCTTGGGCCTAGGCGCGGGTGTTCCTTCGGATTCCGAGGATCGCCTCCTCTCGATCTCGGCCCAGCTGCGCATCTCGAAGGTGTTGGACGTGGAGGCACGACGGCGCCTGGGCGGCCGGATGTACGTCAGGTCGCCGGAGAACATGGTGGAGACGGGGAGGGGGAACATGAAGGGTTTCCGGTGATTCTAGCGGGGAGGAGCAGGTGTTTATGGACGGCGAAGATCGTTCGTGTTGGCTCTATTGTCGCCCTGTTGCGGGATGGGTTGGAGCCGGAACGTGAATAGCGAACGGGGCGGGCTTTGTTCTTATATCACGGGTGGCGCACTGGTGATGTTGCACTCGATACTGACGACTCCTTATCTAGCTACCTATGAAAGGGCCTGGGCTATGGAGCTTGCTGGAGCTTGGCGGCGTGTACTTGCTAACAGGCGGCGGTAGGTTCGTCGTGGCGGCATGCTTTGACGTTGACGTGACGTAAGGCGGTGGGAGCCCCTCACGATAAATGGGCGGGAACACGCCATGAGCTTGCTGTGGGATTGAACTATAAGGAAGATGGTAACTCGGGGTACGAAAGCTGTTGCGATAGTTAACCCGTGGTCGTGCTGGAGTGAGAGCAGCCTAGCTTCCGATGGAGGGTACAAGCCATTACTATGTAACGCATCCCTCTCGGCAGCAACCGAGCCGTGTGTCGCGGAGCAGAAATGCCTGAAGAATCCATATTTCATTCTTTAATGGTTGTTTCTCTCGTGTCAGTTTCGGTAGTAGTATCTTGTCTCAGCTATCGACCGGGTGGATTCTGTCTCGTCATGGGCTACCCTTGGATGATGCGGATTCGCAGGTTTTGCTCTGCGAGACGGGCGATTGCAGACGATGAGCGACGCCGGGTTCAACGGGGACTTTTGCCTGTGTGATGCGAGTGAGCGTAACCCCCCTGTCGATCAACAACTCTATTGGGACGAGCTGGTAAGACCACCATGGAAAATACATGCCGCATGGAGATAGGACAGCAGCATCCCTTGCACAGCAACCGAGAAATCAATGCCTATTCTGACAGGCCGGTATCAATCAATAGACTGCTAGTTAGATAGACTACGGACTTGACATATTTCCGGGCTGGATTTGAACCACTTTAAATGCTCATCCTGCATCCTTCATCCTTGATTCTTCCTAACCCCAGCTCCCTGTTCCGCCTCCCCCGACGATCCTCTCAATTCAACAATTGACCCCCCAGGCCTTCAGATCCTTTCAAGAAAAAAACCCGCTTTTAGGGCCCGCCGTCCTGAAGCAAAAGCCCATTTCTGGATTAAATATAAAAAAAAGGCCCCTGGTCGATCATTGGCGAACCACCGGCTTTAGGCCCTGTGCGCCCACTTGTCGATCCATCGGCCGAGCGCGCGAAGAACGGTGTCGCCTGAGACGATGTGAGCCAGGGTGTGTGAGCTTTCTTGTGAATCCCTCCCCCTCCCCCCCCGGCATCTGGTTTACGCGCTGGGAGAAACGAGGAAGGGGGAAACGAAACAAGGTGTCTTGGTGTGCCCTGGTAGAGTCGTACTCCGTCGATATATCCGGATTTATATATAGGGAGAGCGTCCCGGACCGCGGAGATCTTGGAGTTAGCTTTCCTGATCGACCTGTCTCATTGAGTCGTCACTTGGTCAAAAACACCAGGAATCAAGATCGACGACACTGGGCCATCCATCTTCAACATGTGGTTTTCGTCTCTCTCTACGGCCCTGCTCGGCTTCGCCTCCGTGGCTCACGGCCTTCCCGGCCTTCTCCCCAACAGCAAGCTCTTCCGGATCAAGACACCCGGCGGCACCGCGATGAGCGTCTTCAAGAGCAAGGCGACCAAGTCGACGCTCGAGTACGTCACCAACTCGGGCGTGTGCGAGACAACCCCCGGCGTGAACCAGTACTCGGGCTACATCTCCGTCGGTGAGTCGTTTCCACCGCGAACACAAGACTTCGCGATGCCCTCACTTTCTGTTTGCCCGCGAGACGTGAGCTAACGACGTCGGCCCAGGCAAAAACATGAGCATGTGGTTCTGGTTCTTCGAGGCCCGCAACGACCCCGAGAACGCCCCCTTGGCCCTCTGGCTCAACGGCGGCCCCGGCTGCTCGTCCATGGTCGGCCTCTTCCAGGAGAACGGCCCGTGTCGGTTCGTCGACAACGCCACGGAGCCGTCGCTCAACCCGCACTCGTGGAACGAGTACGCCAACATGCTCTACGTCGACCAGCCCGTCGGCGCCGGCTTCAGCTTCGGCGACTACAACGCCAACTCCACCGTCGACGCCGCGCCCTACGTCTGGCTGTTCCTGCAGACCTTCCTCGACAACTTCGCCCAGTACCGCTCGCGCGACTTCGGCCTCTTCACCCAGTCGTACGGCGGCCACTACGGGCCCGAGTTCGCCCGCTACTTCCTGCAGCAGAACGAGGCCATCGCCGCCGGCCGCGCCATCGGCGAGGAGATCAACATGGTGGCCCTGGGCGTCAACAACGGCTGGATCGACCCGGGCCGCCAGTTCCTGTCGTACGCCACCTACGCCAACGACAACCCGTACAAGCAGATCCTCGACGACGACACCGTCGGCCGCTTCACCGACGCCTACCACCAGTACTGCGTGCCGGCCATGAAGAACTGCACCGAGCTGACGGGCCAGCGGGACGCCTGCGCGCGCGCCGACTTCGTGTGCAACCAGCAGATGTACTTCAACCTGCGCATCGCGAGCAAGGCCGACTTCAACGTCTACGACGTGCGCGTCGGCGCCGACGTCGACAGCCCGCCCGAGAACTTCCTCGACTACCTGACGCGCGCCGACGTCATGGAGCGCATCGGCGCCAAGACGCGCTTTGCCGAGTGCGACGAGACGGTGTATTCCAACTTTGGCGACTCGGGAGACGACGCTCGCTCGTTTGCCGCGCCCCTGGTCGACGTGATACAGCACAACATCAGTACTCTGATCTGGGCTGGCGATGCCGGTAAGTGGCACTGAGATGCCGTCCCATGACCGGGTTGAGGACTGACGCATGATAAAACATAGACTGGATCTGTAACTGGCAGGGCAACCTGTGGGCAGCAAACGCCCTGAAGTGGTCCGGCCACGAGGAGTTCGCCTCCAAGGCCTTCACGAACTACACCGTCGACGGCAAAGTACACGGCGAGTACAAGGTCGTGGACAACCTGGCCTTCCTCAAGGTGCACGAGGCCGGGCACGCGGTGCCGTACTATCGTGAGTGACCACACGGAACATACCTATATCCAGAGCTGACCAGTGTGCGTGTTTCAGAGCCCGAGACGGCGTTGCAGGTGTTTAAGCAGATGATGCAGAAGAAGCCTTTGACGTCGACATAGAGCAGTAATGCTTGGAGAGTTGTATGAGAACCGAGGATTGTAGGTCATATCGGGTACCTGGCGTTGTGATTAATATGAGGGGGAGACAATCCCCCCTGAAAGATAAAAACTATCGGCAGCAAGCGAAAATAGCTAGCTGGATGGCCTGAACTATTGTAATAATACAAGTAATCCAAGAGAATGTCCTAGGACATGGCTCATGGATAATGGAGTTGAATATCACAAATTTCCAACACTACGCAAGTAGAGCTTCACTGCGATATCCTCTTCTCTTCCGTTCCTTTTCCGCTACCCTTGCCTTCGATTCGTGTAAGAGTACATTGGAGTGAATACGTACAGCCGTGTCGCACAGTAAAACATGCCATGCCAGTGAAACCAGCGACCTAATCAAACGCCCGGGGTATGAAACAGCGAACGCCATTGCTCCAATGCGAGGTAACTACTTGATCAACTTTTCGAGGTGCAGGTCGTTGATGACCATGTAGCGGCTGAGGGTGATCCAGCCGTAGCGGAACCAGACCATTTGGCTCTTGTGCGCCTCCGTCATGGCCTTCCAGGCGGTACTGTAGGCGTTGTGGCCGACGAGCTGGTTGAGGAAGACGAGGCTGCCAGGATGAGCTTCGTCCCTGGAGGCGCCGCCTAGGGACCGGAGCAGCGTGAAGAAGACGTCGAGGAAGGACGTGTACTTGCGGACGAAGCTGACGGAGCTAAGCGTGTAAAGGTCGACGGGGTTGGAAATATCGGGCATCTCCTGCGCGAGGGCGGCGATGAAGGTGCGGGCACCGTAGTACAGGGAGATGTGGTTGGGGTGCGACGAGACCCCGTGGGCGTCAAAGGTGATGAGGATATCGATGTTGGCCTTCGGCTGGTCGACGTCTTCCTCGCGCTGGCGGGCAAGGTGTGGCGCAAAGGCATTACTGAGGAGGGTCGCGATCTTATTACGATCCCAGACGGTCGTCATTGAGTCGGGGAAGTCGGCCCTGTAGGAGGAGTGAACGGCTGTGTTAGTTTGCTGGTCTCCTGGTTTGCGCCATCGGTGTACCAGAGGTGAGCCGGGAGAAGGGTCACATACGGGCTGTCAATCACAAACACGTCGTCCTCATCGTGCAGACCCAGAGTCATGCCGCTCTTGACGAGCTCCTTCTTGCGCGTCTCTCCCAGACCGTCGGCGTTGCCTAGAGCCACAGGCGGAACCATCAGCCAAACACAACGTCTTCGTTTTCGCTACGGCGCTCTTCTTGCGCTCCCTCAGCTCAGCAGTGTCGGTCGGCTCATACCAGTGCTCAAACATAATATCTTGACGTGGTTCCCAGTCTCGGGGCGGGTCAGGGCGAGGATGGTCGGGGCGAAGAACATGGCCTCGTCGTCGGGGTGGGCGATGAGGAGACAGATGCGCTTGTTCCTGATGGTCGGGAGGTGCGACGGCGCAATCCTGGCGGTGAGGATGTAGAAGGACGGCAGCACGACCGCCAGCCCGGCGAAGACGAGGTAGAGGAGGTCCATGGTCGTGGTCGCGGCGGGAAGACGAGGGCGGGGGGTTGAAGCTGCTGAAGCTGGAATTGAAGATCGGGCCCTTCACGGTGTAGCTGAGCGTTGGCGCCTGTGAGCCGGTAGTGGAGTAGCTACGCAGCTGCAGGCTCGACAAGCAAGGGAGCTTTCACGGCGGATTCGAACAGCTGAGAAACGAGGCGCTGAACGAGAGTAGGTGGTAGCATTGAAAGTTGAGCAGAGGGTTGAAGAGAAAAGCACGGGGGGTGAATTGATATAAGGCTGTCGTGGGGGAGGGCTGGTGAGGGGGACGCCAGGCACACACCGTCTTGATACCAGGCTGAGCGGCTGCTGGCTCCAGGGGGCGGCGGGCTGTAAGTTAGCGGCGTCTCGTACCTGGAGCTGATTGCCAGCGGGTTGCGTTGCACCTGATGTCATCGGATTAGTTGTCACCTCAGACGCAGGGGTCCTGAAAAGGGAAAACCCGCACTAAACCCGCCCGGGTCTGACACCAGCTTGACGACAGCTTTACGAATAGTCCGTCTACCCACCTTCTAAGCACACGTCTCAACCACAACCAACCGAACCACCACTCCCGACCTCCCTCCGGCGCCACGCCTCGCTTTCCAAAATGGCCCGCCAGCGCAAAGAGAAGCCCCTCAAGTCCATCCCTCTCAAGCAGCCCGACCGCTCGGCCCCCAGCGAAGCGACGCTGCTGGACTTTGCCAAGGGGAAGAACCTCTTCGAGCAGGCCGAGGAGCGCCAGCGCGAGCTCAACCGGAAAGACGACGATGCCGTCCTGTCCCCCGGCGCCGAGCGCTTCCTCGAAGCGGTTCTCTGGACGGCCACCCTCGGCATGATTCACTTTACCTTCGAGGTGCTGGTTCAAAGTCAGTATGGCATGGATATGGACTGGCCATCCATCTGCGGCCGGACTGCCCGGGCCTGGATTTGTACGCACCCCTCAGGTTCCATCAATCTAGTGAACTTTTGAGCTAATGATATGGCCACAACAGTCTTCATTTTCATCTTCTATCCCTTACACCCCCACGAAGCGAACCCAATCCTCATTCCCCGTGTACCCCGGAAGTACCAACATCCCATTCGCCAGGTCATCTTCTTCATCATGAGCATCACCTCTGGCCCCTACCTCATCCACATTAGCAACAATTACGGGTATCTCGCTGTCATGAAGAGGGCCCCGCCTCTGGGCTGCCTGTGGCTCTGGTCCATCGTCGAGCTGGACCTATTGTGGGGTGTCATCAGCTTGACGTTGTCCGTGGCATTTGCCTGGAAGAATGGATACGCTTTCACATAAACACTTGGTCATTTCTCCAATGGCCTCTGTGGATCTGGTTCTAGAGGCTCCCCTACTGCGGTCGAACTATCCTCCTCCGCCAAATCGCTTGACCCTGATCTCTTGATGCTGAGGCTCTTCAATGTTCCCGCCCGGGATAGGCTAGACTGATCTCCGTGCATAAGCTGGCTCACCAGCTCTTCCAACCGGTGAATCCTATCCCGTTGGTTCTCCACCAGCGCCTCGAGTTTCCGTGAGCTTTCGTCCATTTTCATCTCCCGCCACTTTGTCCTTGACTCGAGATCCCTGAGCCTCGACGAAATCATGCTCATCTGCATAAACTGCACCCTCGCTGTCAAGCCCTCCCGCTGCCGCACAAGTTCCAGCGCCTTTGTCCTGACCGACATCCATGCCATGGCCACCGACGTTCTCCCGCCTTGCCAACTGCGTGGGACGAGCGTCCATCGCGCGCCCTCGTCGCCAATTGATGATCTGGACTCAGTATCGGCCACTATATCTAGAATGCGCTGCTCTAGATTGAGCAAATCATCCATAACAAAGGTGTACATCTGGTATTCCGGCTGATAGTTGTGGAAGCTTTCGTGCTGGGCATTGATGGCGGTTACGAGATCGGCGAGCCAGGCTGACTCGGTTTTGTACCAGGACAGGGACGTCTTGACCCGGAAGTACTCATCGTCGCTGTTCCGGAGGTATGTAAGGCGGGCGTAGATTGTAGCGGCAATGGCGACGACGAATGTGAGGATTCCCGCGACGTTAGCGCCGATGGAGAGTGGTGAATCTTGTTGGCCACTCGCATCCATTGGGTCACCAATGAGGGTGTGTAATGGATATTTGAGATTTAATAATACAAGTTAATGACATAAATCTTGAATTATGGTCACATTTGAGCTTCAATTGACCGTTGTGATGAAGTTTAAAGCTAGTCTAGCTGATAGCTGAAAGCGCGAACGGGTCAAATTCCATTCTTAGCTGAAAGGCACGTGTATATGCACGTGATACTCCTCTCAGCCGTAGTTCTCATGACTTGCTTTAGACAAAGCACAGAAGGTTCGACAGTAAGAACTATGCAAGCAGCGGAGTCGAGCCTTATTCACAGTATATTGAACAGTTCCTTGCTCTGCCTGGGATTACCAATCCCGTCTCCCGACCTCCGACTCCCCGGAGTGGATCATGCCGACTTGCCCAACCGGGAAAGCTAGCTTACCAACTCCCGGGGTGCCAAATGCCGTTATGCGGGCGCGGGATGAGGCGCCATCGGCCTCGGGATGACAAAATGACCCCAGGCGAAGGCGAATGGTGTTGTGTATCAGATACGGCGACGAAAGACGCGCTCGAATTGCGCGAATTGGGGTTATCTCATGTTGGTGGGCATGGAAGGCTTAACATGATGACTTGCGTGCTGTTACGTTGAATCGGGGATTCAAGTTTGTCTCGAGAACTGCATGTAGCTGGGCTGAACGACGCAGAAGGCGTGCTCATATTGCGTAACTTAGATCAGCTCACTTTGCTGGATACGGAGGACATAACGTTATAGCCTGCGTGTTGTTACGTTAAGACCTGTATACAAGGATCATCTTGAGAACTGTAACTCGGATGAACAGCGTAGAAGGTGTAATCATATTGCATGGCTTGGGTTATCTCAACTTGCTGGACACGGAGGAATTAACGTTATGGCTTTTATTTTGTTGCGTTGATGGCGGTTATCTAGGGACGTCTCGTGAACTGCAACTGAGATGGATGAAGTATAAGACAGTCCGGAGAGGCAACTCAAGTATACAAGTATAGGTATTGCTCTTCGTCGATACAATCTTCTCTACTGACATCACAAGCCTAAACCACCGCAAGCTTCACAAAAGAACCCAACTCCTCTCTCGCAATGGCATCCTCCACGCTCCAAATCATCATCAACTCCCGTCCCCACGACGCCATCCTCCCCGCCGAGGTCTTCACCTCCCGCACCCTCCCGCCCCTCTCGGAGAAAGACCTCTCCGACGGCGACGTCCTCATCGAGACGCTGTACCTGTCCCTCGACCCCGTCATGCGCGACTGGCTGAACGCCAACAACGGCATCCGCGAGACCACCCCCGGCGACGTCATGTCCGGCCCCCTGCTCGCCCGCGTCCTCGCCTCCGGCAGCCCCGCCCTCCGGCCCGGCACGCTCGTCACCGGCTTCGCGCCCTGGGCCAGCGTCTCCGTGGTCCCCGCCGCCTCCGTGGAGGACGCGTCGTTCCTGCCCGCCGGCCTGCCCGTCACCGACGTCCTCGGCGTGCTGGGCTTCACGGGGCTGACGGCGTACTTCGCCATGCTGCGCGTCGGGCGGCCGCGGCCCGGCGAGACGGTCGTCGTGAGCAGCGCGGCTGGCGCGACGGGCAGCGTGGCGGCGCAGCTGGCCAAGGTGCGAGGCGCGCGGGTGGTGGGCATCGCGGGCGGTGCGCAGAAGGGCGAGTGGCTGAAGGAGCTTGGTGTCGATGAGGTGCTTGATTACAAGGACGCCGCGTTTGAGGATGCGTTTGCGAAGGCTGTGCCGGGCGGGATCGACCTCTACTTTGATAATGGTGAGACTGCGAGGAGGCAATGGCGAGTGTTGAGCTGGTACTGACGATACGTCTAGTTGGCGGACGAACCCTTGAGCTGGTCTTGGAAAACATCAAAGAATTCGGCCGCATCGTCCTCGTGGGCGCGACAAGCGACTACAACACGAACAACCCCCACGGTATAAAGGCAAGTCCTGTTCTGCTTTCATCTCTTCCTCATAGCTAACACTTCCGTAGAGCCTCTTCCCTCTCGCGCCCAAGTCGGCCTCGGTCCAAGGCTTCAACATCTTCCCACATCTCAAGGACGCTGCGGCTGCCCGCGTAGAGCTGGCCCAGTGGCTGCAAGACGGGACGCTGCAGCGCACGCAGACCGTCATCAAGGGCGGGCTCGAGGCTGCGCCGCAGGGATTGGCGGATATGTTCAAGGGCAAGAATACGGGTAAGATGCTGGTTGAAGTCAAGGTCGACTGAGAGAGCTCGCGTTCCTCAACGATGAGAGATGAGAGGTGAGAGGTGAGAGGTGAGAGGTGAAAGACAAGAAACAGCTTTCAGGGGTAGATGCAGGATCAAGTATGATGCGATAAATCATGTGCCATTACAAGGCAGAATTATGTCCCTATATGCCTGAGTATCGTACCGGATATCCTTCGTCTACTCTATGTACGATGCAAATGCAAGTGATGCGTTCCTCTCTACTTGGCCACCCTTCCCTGTTTCCCCTTGGCCTTGCCTGGCCGCGTCGACTCCGCAAACGTGATGCCCCTCCTCGAGGTGGGCGGCACTCTCTCGTCGCCCTCGTCGTCACTATCATCCGCACTCTCCACGCCCATGCCGAGCGCAGCCTCACGCCGCTTTCGCTCTGCGGACGTCTCGCCGCCTTCTGTCTCTTCAGCCTGGGTCGATAGGACCGCAAGTCGCCGCTTGCGCTCCACGGCCGTCTCGGCCTGCTCCTCGGACGGCTTGGCCTTGGCCGGGCTGCGCGTGGGGGAGATGGACTCGGAGCTGCGTGTCGTGGCTGGGCGTTGAACCGTCCTGCCGACCCATGTGCTCTCCGGCTCCTGGGGCATCTTGGACTTGGGGCCTTGGGCGGGAGGCGGGTCTTGCGTGGCAATGCGCTTGACTGTCATCGAGGCGTTTGACTGGTCGACCACCTCCTTTCGTGTCCTGGCATCCAGCTTCTGCACCTCGCGGATAAAGTCCTCCTTGGTCATGCGCTGACCGACGCCGCCAATAGTAAATCGAATGTTCTTGTCGTCCGCGGCCTTTTCCTGGGCGACACTCATCCGTCTTGCTGCTCTGCCGGGCCTGGCAGGGGTCTTGTCGGCCGCGGTACCGCTTGCTTCGCCCTCTTCAGCAATCGCCTCAGGGGCTCTCTCATGAGGACGTAAACTGCCCAGTCCCATGTACTTCAGACTCGTGCCAAGAATGTCGTTACCACCCTCTGCACCCTCGCCCTTCTGTGTTGGCAGCTCGTACGTCTTGACGACTTCACCATCCTCATCCTCGACAATAATCTGTCATGTGTTAGACTCACTAGGCTCACTTCTAGTTGTACGGGATAGAACATACCGTGTTGCCAAATTGATAGGCTCGGGCCGGCTCGTGCTTTCGATCCGACTTGCCCTTGTCCTTGCGCTTCTCCATCTCAACCGTGTACACCTGGCTCATCTTCCTACGGAAACCACCAAGGGACCAGAAGTTCTCGGCATCGGCCTTTGGAATGTCGGCTGTGGTTGGTGGGGGAAGTTGCTCGTGGCTGGCGCGAGGAGCCGGCTGAACATCAATCACTTCGCCATCCTCGTTCTCAAACACCATGTTGTCACCTTCGTCGTAGATTGTGATGCGTTTCGGAGGCGTTGTCTGTCCGCTGCTACCGCTGGGGCTTTCTCCAGATTCCTCCATCTTCTCAGGATCCTTACTTTTGGGACTATCCTCGGCAGCTAGCGTCGAATCGGTGTTATCGCGTGATGGCGAGACATCCTTCTCACTGAATTCACCAGATTGCTCTTGGTCCATAGCAGGCGGGCGGTTCGGGAAAATGGCAGACTGAGCAACAGGGCCACCTGGTCCGATTCCATCATCCCACTTCTTGGACTTTCGCTTCCGTGCTGCAGTGGAGGAAGGTCGACTCGCAGAGGTCTCCTCTTCCCGCTGTTGTCGTAGCAGATAACTGGGGGGTGGCACAGTTCCAGGAGGATAGGCTGGGTTCTTGTATTCCTCGAATGATGCCTCGGACATGGTTCTGGCTTGCGAGCGAGACTGAGAAGAGATTCGAGGAAGCCTGTTCATCCAAGATGGTCCATCTTCAGGGGCGGCTGTGTATGACATAGTTAGACTCAGGGTGTTGATGCGCTTGCCGAGTGTAAAGACGGCAATAGAGGAACCGTGAACGAGAATCGATGTGACGACGAGGAAGGCGGTGACGGGCCACACAAGGTAGAGCAGTGTGTAATGCGGAGAGTCCTCGGATGGCAATTCCTCCAGCGGCACTGGCTCCTCGTGTTCAAGTTCAGCTCGCGCAAGCATAGCCACGAAGATGGCACCGACGCCGATGGGCCCAAAATGGCCTGCGAACAGAGCCTCTCGCCAGGTTTTTATGTCTGGTATCAGCGGTTTTAGGGCCATCATGATGGGAATGCGACGGAAGAACAGGACAAATATGGCTATGACAACCAAGCGCCACGCATAGAGGCCCTCGATGCCGCTGTTGAACTGCTCCCAGGGGATGATGGTGCCGAAGTAGACAAAGTAGGTCAAATTCAGCAATAGATCAATGACGTTGGAGACGTGAGACTCCTCAGTCTTGGAGCCAAACCAACCGTCGTTTGAGAAGCCGACACCCGCCGCGAAACCCACCAGCAGATCGTCCATGCCCAAGATACTGCCAGAACCGGCACAGAATAGGGCGATGACGAAGTAGAAGACGAGGAAACTCTCACGATCGATGAGGTCGCGCTTCTCGGCGTACTTGATGCTATGGCGGGCAATGTAACCGACCATGAATCCGTACACGGCGCCGAAGATGCACTCGTAGAGGAGAACGTAGACGACAAAGTGGAAGCTGACGTCCTTGGCGTTTTGCTTGTACTGGATCAGATAGAGGGAAAGGTAGATAAAGGGGAAAGCCATGCCATCGTTGCAGCCAGACTCGGCTGAAAGCAAGTCTCTAAGATGCTTGGGAACGCGCTTGGCGAACTTGCCCTTTCCGACGACGGACGAAGCCAGAACAGGATCGGTGGCGGTGACACAGGCAGCGATGACGAGGCTGTCGAGCCAGCTCAGGGGTTCAATCATCCACCAGATGAAGAGGCTGACGATCAGCCAGCCAAAGGTCATGACGGGGATAAGGAGGTAGACGACGGAGCGCCAATGCTTCTCCATGTAGAACTTGGGCAACTCGACGCCGACGGCGAAACACTGGACGACGAGGACGATGCGGGAGAACTCGACGGTGATGATGTCGGTGCTGCCCCACTCGATGGGGTTGATGAGGTTCGCGGCATGAGGGCCGAAGATGACGCCGACGAGGGTCGCGACAGTGGCTTCACCAATGTACATGCGTTCCTTGATGACGGACGAGCACAGCATGAAGAGGGAGGTGAAGCCGCCGAGGATGACGTACACCAAGTGCGGCTTGGTGATGTCGAGGTGACTCCACGCCATCTTGTGCGGTTGCGGTCGGGGACCGGGATCGGGATGGTGGTGTGGTTATGGTGGTGATGCTGTACGATCGGAGTCGGAGTCGGAATCGGGCGTCGCAGTCAGAGTCGCGAAAACGCGGGCGGGATTCGGACCCGGCAGCGGACGGCGGGCGGAGAATTCGGCGCCGCTCAATTGAAACCGCACCGAGGGAGGCCGGACCAGCGAACCATCCAGAGAATCCCAGGTGAAGGAGGGGAGGGGAGGGGGGAGGAAGGACGAGCGATCTGGAGTTTTTCGTCCTGGAGGAGTTTGTTTGGTGATAGGATCAACACAGTCGCCAAAGTCGCCAAGAAAAAGCCAAGGGCCAAAAAGGAAAAATGGCACAGGCCGTCGCCAATGTCGTCACAGGGCAGAGAGCAGAGAGGTACCAGCTCGGGTAGGACAGCGTGCTGCAAAAACGGAAGGAGCCCGACGCCAACGCGCGCCACAACGTTCTCGGCTCGGAAGCGCAAAGGTAAAATGCACCAAAAGCCTGGAGAAACAAAGATAAGGCGTTTCCGGTCAGGGTTTAATGGTTCTTCCTTCTTTCTTTCTTTCCCGAGACCAAGGAAAATGGAGTAGAAAAACCGGAATCGCGAGCGGGATACGGAGGAGGGACCCCGGGTTGATATAAACCTCGTCGGGACTCGCTATCGGCGGACTGGCTCCAGTGGACGACAGAGGGCACGCAGCCAAGCGACAGGGACCCCCCCGGTGGGACGGGTACTGCCAAGCGGCTAAGTGGGGGCGTCGCGGGGCCACGGTTGTAGCGCTGCTTTTAGGGCGTCTTCAGTGGTCCGCCGCGCAGAACGTGGCTGCCAGAGCCCGGGATCTGGATATAGGTGAGTAATAAGATTGAGAAGAGATGATGCATGAAGCCGGGCAGATGGGATTATCAGATTTGCTCTCACGGACATTATCACCACTATGCACATAGGAAATCGCCATGGGGGTGTGACTGGTCGAAGGGCCAGATAATCAGACATGCAGATAGACTCCATCTCCTCTCACTCGACCAACTGGCCTGCCTGTCTCACGGGCTAGTCCGGCCCAGATACCCTTCTTTAAAATCTCAGATCCTGCCAGTTGCCAAGCTCTCGACCCGTCAAGGATCCAGAAGTCTCACCCGGCTGTGTCTGGCCTTTGCGTAGCAACGGTCCAGTCTTCAGAGTCCTCGTAAGCTGGGGGAATCACACAATAAAATGTAGCTAGAGTAAGCTGAAGATGCATACCATGAGGCACAAACCGTGTGCCAGTCAGTCACTCTCACACACCCCAACTCAACGAAAACCCCCCATGCCTCCTCAACCATGCAAGCTCTCAGTTCATCCTGTTCAAAAAGTAAAGACAAGAAAAAAAGTCACCAAGAAAAGAAAAACAAGGCACAGCATCCCAAGCGCACGGCTTCAAAATCGATAGTCTACACCCTGTTAAAGCAGCACCGCAAAGCCGCAGCACCCCGGTATCGCCTCCCTCCACCCCCGGCACATGCGGGCTGCGTGCGTACGCGCATTTCTCCTCGTAGGGACGGCTCCGGACTTTCGCACTGGGACCCGGACCCTGGCTTCCTGGTACGGGCAACCGTCTAAACAGACCAGACAGGTTTCCATTGGCATCTTGTGGTTGCGACCCGAACGCCCTCCAACCAATCTGTTGAATGCTTGGCTGCTTGGCGTTTCCTCCCCATCGAACTCGGGCTCCCGAGGCCCGGGACGAACGAGGTTTTTTTTCGTGGGTGTTTGTCTGTGTTTGCTTGTTTCTTCCTTCTTGCTCTCGCTTCCTTACTTCTCCTGGTGCTGCCTGTATCCGCATGTTGTTGATACATAGACTACATACTCCGTACCTCAACTCAAGTGTACCCCGTCACAACCGGCATCAACAAGGCACTTTCTCGCCCCTCGCTCAGCCCTTCTTCCACTCTGTGCCCCTCAGTTCCCCATGTGCGTGCTTCGTATCGGCATCAGCGGCGGGCAACACGAACCCACCGCATCCTGCGATCATATGGCATCGGCAGCATTTCGTTCCCCCTCGCCTCCACCAAAGCCCTCCCCCCTCCGTCTATGCCGTCCAATCCTGGGGAGTTGATCGGCCTGTTAGCCACATAGTCTCCCCCCTGCACAACTGGAGCGCCCCAAATACAAGGTTAATTCTTGTCGAGCCAACCTTAGATCCATCATCTCCCTTCGGGGCATGGTCTGCCGGTGCAATGCCATCATCGTCTCATCCCATCCGCCCTAGCCTTCTTCTGTTCTTCAACCATTTTTCTCTCCCTCCCTGCCTCGATTGTCTCCAGCTGAAAAGTCCACGGCTCGCTTCCCCGTGGAGCCAGGCCCGTTGGCTTCCCGCCCTGGCTTCCCGCCGCCGCCACATGGCTTGAACCGGCTCGTTGGGCACGAATGGAAAGGAAAAGTGAGATAAAGCCCACGGGCGGGTCCCTATTATGGCACGTAAATATTCGTGCTGTGAGATTCAATACCGAGAAATGGGAGACGTGGTCCAAGCACTGGGCTATCTCCCCAAGAGGCCATCTGCCCCGGAAGTCTAGACCCTTTGACCTTATCATCAGCCACTACAAGCCATGTGCACCGTGCATGGGTGTTTCAAGCCTCAAAACCACCTTCCATGCCACACCTCAACATCTGCTCCTTTTGCCGCTTCCTCATCCTAAGGGCTCTCGTTGGCGGTCGACATATCGACGTCAGAAAGGACAGCGTCGTCGGGAGACTCAATGCGATTATGTAAACACTTCAAAGTCTTGGAGATCTCTTGGAGATCTCAAATATCCCGGTATTGGCGTGAGGCCAAGGTGCCCAGCCTGCACCCCGGGATTGGCGACTGCTGGCAGACTGGGCAGAGTCGGCGCCAAGGGCTTGTCCCGTCTCGCCAAGAGCAAAACTGCACCGGGTGGTGCAAATGTCTTTTCGTCGTCTCATTGCAACGCTGTGTTCCTCATTGTTGGTATGCTACCTATCATAGGCAAAAAATCGTCAACGTTGAGGTTTCTCATGTGTGATCGTCATGGTGTGGGTGGCGATAACGTCCCAAACTGACATATCAAAGTCAAGGATGCCAAATACCCACTCCACGATCGTCGCTATAGCTTCTCACACGCTTTGCACATGGCACCGATTTTTGACGCTGGCTTTTGCAGTGCCAAGTCGAGTTGGCTACTACACTCTACCTTGAGTATGCCTATAAATGGCTGCAACGATAACACTTGTCCCCAACACTCCTAACATGACATGCACAGTGGAGAGGTACTATTTCATCAAAGATACATATGCCCGATAAATGACAAGAGAAAAGCCGAAGGCCATTAATACAATTCTTCTTCTGGTATTCTAAATAGTTCCCTCCCGTCAAAAAAAACGTCCTATCAGACTACCGCCATCATACAAACAACTGCTGAAATCACCAGCGAAGCATATCCAACACGAGAGGCGGGACCCGAACCACTAGCATTGTCGCTGTCACCGCTCGACGCGAACGGATCTCCTCCCCGACTGCTGGATTTTGTTGTTTCAGCCGCCCCTGCCGACGATGACGTTGGGTCACTCCCCAATCCCGTGGACCCGCCGCCAGCAAGCACCAGCGAGGTCGTCTGCGCGGTCAAGGTCGTTTCCGTCTCCATGTAGGCCGCTGAGGTCGTCTTGCTTTTGACTTCCGTGGTTTCGATCATTTGGTTCTGGTTCGATTTCGTGGCAGGCACCTCGACCGTGGTTGTTGCAGGTTCGTCCTCGTCCTCGTCTGAGCCGTTCAGGCAGATGACTTGCTGAAGCTGGCCCTTCTGTGCGCGGTACAGGAGGGAGTCTGAATTGACTGAAATACCCTCACACTCGGTTTGGATGTTGCTTTGAACCTCTGCGATGGAGGATTTGCAATCAGAAGAGCATTTGTTTCCGTTGCTGAAGTCGTCGATGCCGCAGTTGGTGAGAGGGGTGTTGTAGGCGTTACGGCAACCCTTCACAGTCACCTTGGGAGCAATGTCCTCAAAGTTGGTCAGGGTGAGCGTAGTTGCTGACACATAGCCGACAGCGAGGAGAAGGTGGGATAGCTGAAGCCATCGTCGCGTCGTTGATGGTGACATGGTGGTGAGTGTAAGGCGATGTTTTTGTGAACTCAGAAAGATGCCTTGAGCTGTTGATGTACAAATTCGTTCCTTGGTGTCGGAAACTACCAAGATGCGGGGAAGAATATGAGTTCGGACTGAAACAGGATCCGAGAACGGCACAGTTGGCCTGTAGTGAGTGAGCTGCTGATGTGGGATGACTTCTGATGTATTAACTGGTAACAGGCGAGGTCGAAACGCAATTTGTCGCAGACGACCCGGCCTCCGTGCCAAGGATTTTAGACCTTGGATATCAATGCGAAGGCTGGTTCCGGCTGTGTAAACGGCCGCTGCAAAATAGAGTTGCAATTGCTTGCTGATGGCCGTTTTCAGATCCTTGGAGTGGTTTGAGAGTAATGAGTGTCGTATTGATGGTCGAGATGTCGGTGTTGGTGTAGCGTAGCCAGACGTAAAGGACAACGATTGCCAAGAACGAGAGTATTTGACTGAAGATTGAAGGAAGTAGAGTCGGTAGGAAAATATAGATGCGAGAAAAAAACAGAATGAATATCGGAAATGTCGGTAGTGTCGTTGGTATGGGCAATCTCTGGTTGGTACCCAGACGATGCAAGCGCGCTTCGGCGGGGGACGAGAAAGAGTAGGATAAAAGATCACTCCGGTCCTATATGGAACTAATGTATGCGGCAGGAAGCACAGCTATCCTTGCCAACAGGGTTTCACAAGAAGAAGCGAACGCTGAATGATGTTTGCGTTTTTGGTCCGGGGGAGCGAAGGATGTGGATGAGGCGGAGTAAGTGAGATGAGGAAGAGATGAAATGGGATGCACGGCAGAGAAAAGTCGGGAATTGGGATTTTCGGGAGGGCGGGAGGAGGACGGGATAAACAATGGAGGCGAGCAGGGCTAGCAAAGAAACACGAAACAACGACAGTATGAATGGGGCCTGAGAGAGAGGATGCTTCCGACACGAGGATGGATGCGCCGAGACAAGCTGGGCGACAGCGAGGAAGCGATAAAGTCCAAAGGAAGGGCGAACAGGCACGAAAGAAGGAATAGAGATGTTACGCCAAGTGTCAGGGCCGCATCCCGGGCCTGCAAGTAAATATAGACGGGATGGGGAGATGGAGAAGGGTTGGATGAAACTCGTCCGCTGACGCTGCAGGTCCGTCATGTCATGGCCCTCTTCAGAATCGTGGCCACCTGGGAGTCGCGGGCTCTCCTGTCCGCTCTCAGCTGTCTTCCCTCTGCCACTGGCGTCCGAAAAAGCCTCCCGTGGTTTGTCGGGGTCTCCCCCCAACCCCCTGGATCCCCGTGAACAGAGAGGCTTGACGTCACACCAAGCAAATCCTCCATCGCGTGTTGCCCGTTCCGCGGGTCCAGTTGACCAGGGAGGTTAACAAAGGACTGCGCACAGGACGCGAGACAGGGCTACTATGCGAGCTGAGAATGAGATCAGCAAAGGGTCTGGTTTGGTTTGGTTTGGTCCCCAGTCCGTCCGAGATTTCCCATTCCCTTTCCCTTTTCCCATCTGTCCCTTGGGATCCATCCCCATTGCCCTCCCTGGAGAAGATCAACGCCACGGCGCTCACTTTCCCTTCCGACGAGGGTCTCAAGCTTCCAAGCTTCTCTCGGCTAATGCCTCATCTCACGGGCCTTGCAAACACTGTTTAGATCGCCGTTTCGGAGCGCCGTTTCGGTTTCGTAGCCCCGAAATCTGGAGCCCATCAACGTCAGAGCTCAACCCCGGCCACGCGCACCGAGATCCAATCGTTGTGGCGGATACGACGGGAAAACGAAACACGGACCCTTTGTGTTTGAGGTCTGAAGGGGGCGCCGCCTGAGAGGGTCCTGGGGCGACGTCATTGGCTGACCCTTGCCCTCCTCCACAGGAAGGTGCGTTTGAGCTGGGTGGCACAGCTCTTGGTTGTGGGGGTCATGACGAAAGGAAAAGGAAGGCGCCCCTCCTGCCGTGATTGCAGCCTCTGCTGGCTATGGAGACGAGCCACGGCCAACCACCAAAGGAAATGAGAAACATGTAGTTCCCATCACCATCGATCATCGTGAGTTCCATCAACACCAACACCAACACCAACAAACCAACCCGTTTCCCTTCATCTCCCCTTACACATTGCATTCACATTCCTCACCGACCAAAGTCCCTTCACCGACTTCTCTCCAACCACACGATAGCTGCGGTAAAAGTGTCCCGGAATCTCGCCGTCCTCCTGACGATCCATCCGTCCTCTGTCGATCGACTCTGCCCTCGCCCCGCCTTGGTTTGACATTTAGACTACCGAGAATCACGATCGACGGAATCATTTGCCACCAGTCTTGTCAACACTGCAGTGAACCGAGTTGCCTAGATGAGTAACGAGCAGCACTGGGCTGCGTCATGTGTGATGGACTGAAGCATTCTACACGTGACCGCTTTCTCGTCTCGTCTTTCGGTTTTCCTTCTCTTCTCCTTCATCACTCTACACTTACTCTCTTCTGGCTTGTCCACTGGTTAGCATCCACAGCTAAGCTACTCACTCGCACAAACACCTATCTAGCAGTGTTTGACCTAGCCTTCCTTTCTATGGCAAGGTTAGGCCTAGTTGGTTTCAAAGTCCCAGTGAGATATTAGGCTATGAAAGGCACGATCTAGAACGGCAAGACTTGAGTGGCAAGAACTGTGCTGACTTGCTGGCCATGTTGGCGGGAAATGAATAATCCGACACATCGGGGCCAGGGATTGAATCCTGGAAGGGTATCGTGACCACCACGTTCGCTCAGGGTGAGCCGATTCTGGATCACCATCGCCGCAATGCTGCACTCTGAATTCCTATCTGAGTCGACAATCTATCTGTGTCGACAATCTATCTGTGTCGACAATCTATCTATGTCGACAATCTATCTGTGTCGACAATCTATCTGTGTCGACAATCTATCTATGTCGACAATCTATCTATGTCGACAATCTATCTGTCATTACTAGGAACCTGTTACAATTCTGGCGGGCGCAGACGACTGGGCTCTTCATGCTTTTATGAGGCGATGAGGCCACAGAGTCATGACAGAGTCACCCCGCGTGAGCACTGCCACCTCTATGAATACAGACCAATGAAAGATATTGCTAGATGACCTCAAACACTAGTAGCCTTGTAGAAGGATCCAACCCGCGGCCCGGCTCAGCCTGATTGGCCACTTCTCCAGCCATCTGGTCCTTCGCCCCGGATTTACCCATTTCCCGTCCACAGCCTGCATTGAGAAACCCGCTAGTTAGTCTAGGACTCGGACAGCCAGGATCGTGCTTATTGTCGCCTGCGCTTCATAAAGATAGCTTTGGAGCCTCCCTCCTCAAGTCTCAGCGTCATGCGCCAGAACGACGGTGAGCTGTAGTGGTTCGCAACGTCGGGCGTCTGAAGCTGAAGGAAAAACCGTTGCCCAGATGTCTGCGTACGGATACGAGCACCCGGCCCAATTCGGCGCCGTCCGGCCGACGCCTGCCCCGCCCCCAGGGCAATACCAGCAAGGTGCGCCGAAATCCCGTGATCTGCGAGTCCCAGGACTCTCAACCAACAGCTAACACTGCCCAGCCGCGCAAAACGAGCACGAGCATGAGCTCCAGTTCCAAAACCAACGGCTCCATCACCAGCCTCAGCCCCAGCAGCATACGGGATCCACATTCAGAAACCCAATCCTTGGATACGGAGGTCACCGATACGATCTCCTCGTAGAGACCCAAGACATCGCGACTGAGGCCCCACGCCCCGTTTCTCCTCTGCGACCAAGTGATGAATACGACCGTAATGTGCCAATGCCGGAAGCGTCCCCGGCGCAGGCCGCATGGGACCCCTCTTGGGGACCCAAAGACACCAACGGCTTGGTCGGTCCGCCGTACGACACTTCGTATCCGTCGCCGCCGCCAGGATGGCCGGACGGTGCAAAGAAACACATGTGGACGCCTATTTGGCTGACTAAGACCGTGCTTGTGGTTTTCAGTGTTGGCTTTGCAATGATGATGCTGGCAACAGGTCTCTTGTATCATTTCTCAGTTGAGAATAACGGTCTCAGCGTGCAAAATGAGTCAAATCATTATGGATGGAAATACGGCCCCACAGCATGTAAGTTCAGCGTTGTCCTGTGTCGCTCTATCTAACTCATATGCTAATGGCTGTAGTGCTTGTTGTGGTCGGCGCTCTCTGGAGGCAGGTTGATCATCACAACAAGATACTCATGCCCTGGAAGGAACTACAGCAAGGCCCGGCCCCCGTCCACAAGACCTTATTGCTGGATTACATCTCTCCCATCCTGCCAACGAGTCTCTGGACTGCGATCAAGAATCGTCACTGGGCTGTCGTCATGTCCACTGTAGGCCACTTGCTAATCCTCGCTACCGTACGTTCAAGCACCCCCTCCCAACCCAAGAAACCGCCACTAACAGAGCCAAGACTATTTTTTCCACGGGTCTGCTGATCCTCGAGTCCACCGAAGTGACAAAGGAGAGCAACGACTTCAGCGTAAAGGGCAAGTTTGAGATCGTCGACCCGGGAAACTCACCCGGGGGGCTGGCAGCCAAGATTGGCCCCGCGGCTGCCCAGCTCTACTATGGTATTCACTTCCAAGGACTTGATTATCCTACCGGGACGTCCGAGGACACACTCCTGCCCGTGTTCCAAGTCCCCGAGGGTGCCTCTGACAACCTCAACTACACGGTCAAGACGGAGGGAATGAAGCTCGACCTCGACTGCGAGATCCTGCCGATTACCAACGGGACGCAAACAAGCATGCCCTGGTACAGCATCCTCGGTTCGTTCTTCGTCGCCAATGTCAGCACACCCGACTGCAACATCACTGGCATCATGCTGGCAGGAGGCCCCGACCATGGCTACTACCACCAAAAGAACGCCACCCAAAACTACCAGGGTCTGTTCGATTTGTACCCCTGCAACGTCGACTTCGACTTTGCCAACCAGTATGTGGAGGGCCCGAACACCAAGGAGTACGACATAGTGTACAACTTGACTGCGGACCAACGGGTAGTAATGGCGATTGCAGACCTGCGGTTTGACAAGTACAATGCGTCGAGAATCTCTCCCGCAACCTTGTACATCCATGAAGTTAAAGTTGCTCTTTGCAAGCCGTCGTACAATCTCCAAGACTTTCAAGTCCATAGCTCTACAGTCATCAACGGCTCCTCTCAGGCAGTTCTATCGACGGCAGCATCACCTAACCAGAAGATGATGACTGGGCTCCCGCCGGGTTTCATTTCGATGGGTGTGGTCAGGTCATCCAACATGTTTTATCTCGGAACTGGAGGCCAGGATTACGTCTTGTCACAGCAAGTCCCAACGTTCTTCCAACTTATGAGCATGAAGAACGGAAACACGTCTATCGGTGCCTTCCTTGACCCTAAATTACTTGTCGAAACAGGAAAAAGCGTCTTTAAGGGCATCGCCACTCAGGCCCTACGACAGCTCGCCCTGAAGCCAGCAGATGAAAAAGTGGCCGGCCAAGTCACGTACATGGAAGATCGGTTGCATGTCAAGGTTCTCTCTACGGGATTCATGCTAACCTTCTTCGCAATTCTAACGTTGCTGGCGTTGGGGATGATCTTTGTTCGACCTCATTCCGTCATTCCACGAGAGCCCGGGTCCATTGCTGCCACTGCGACAATGCTTGCCGCGAGCCCTTCTTTGCAGGAGACCTTGATGTACATGGGAGCTTCACGACGCAGCCAGATCCGGAAACGACTGCAAGCCTTCAGCTTTCGGAGTGCCATTATCTCCGGCCCGCAGCCAACGCTCATGGTGGAGCCAATCCCCCAGAACAAGGAGGCCGCGTCCCAACTCCCAGATTCGACGGAGGAGGCCATTACCTGGTGGCGTCCGATGTCTGGCGAGCCTTGGTTCCTAGCTTTGGCGATTGGCCTACCGTTGCTTCTGATTGTGGCTCTGGAGGTTGTCCAGCACTTCTCTGACCAAAACTCCGGATTCATCAACATCGGGCCCAGCGATGTAATCGCCTTTGCTACGTATATACCAGCAGCTATTGTGTTAGGCGTGGCTAGCATGTACTCCGCAATTGAGTTGATGGCTGCCGTCTTTGCGCCGTTCGATGTGCTCAGGCGCGGCAAGGCGACCGCCCAACGAACCATCCATATGAACCTCGTTGGCAAGCTTTTGCCTCACGCTGCATTCCTGTCACTGAAGACTCGCCATTTTGCGGTCCTCATTGCTCTGCTCGGGAACTTCGTGGGCGGTTTTCTCACGATCGTGGTTTCTGGCCTTTACAGTGTCGGCGAGATCCCTCGAGTCCAAGAACTCATCATCCAACAGACTGACACATTCAGCCTCGACAACGTAGACTTGTCCCTCGAAGATAACCAAGCTGCTGCAATCGACAATTTGATTGAGTACCTCGACTTGAAATATCCCCAGTGGACCTACGAGGGGCTCGCATTCAACCACTTCGAAGCCCCGAAAGGCAAGGCGAAGAACACGAGCGCCGAGGCTCCTCTGGAAATTGAGGTACCGGCGACACGGGCGAAGCTGAACTGCACGTCAATTCCCAACGACTCTCGCCAGATCACCATCATTCGGGATGATCAAAGCGGGTCCTCTATTGAGAGTTTGCCCGGCGCAAGCAGCTTCGTCTCACCAACTGCTGGCTATGTTCTTATTGGCATCAACACCACACTGGACTTTTCCGAATGGTGCGAGACCTCGCCGGCTAAAAATGCCTCAGCAGCATTTTGGATGCAGTATTTCTGGGTCCCCTATGATTATTCACCAGCATATGTCGGCAAGGCTTCTGTCATGCTTTGGAGTAGCGAGGGTATACTGGGCGACGGAGCACTTGATACTGACCCTACTAGTGGTACTGGTCTGGGAGCTAATGGTATGAACACAGGCGGTTTTGGTTGTCCGACGTTCTCCGTGACCTTAGGAACCGCCCGGGCGACTGACTCAGAGACGCACGGAAACTTGACGGAATGGTCATTTGAGTATGATCTTGCAACTCTTCTCTGTTATCAGAACGTTGAGGAAGTTACGACTAATCTCACGTGGAGCCTTCCTGGCTTTGAGTTCGCGGACACGAAATCCCCAAAGACAGATGAGTCTACGGCCAAGTTGCTCAAGACGGCTGACGGAAGCGAGAGGCACGAATTCGCCGTCAACGCATGGCTCCTAGGTCTGAGCGACTCGGTCTACAACCGGACGCTCCCCGGGCCTAACAATTCCCCATACTTTAACAACTATGTGGACAACTTCATCAGGGGACTCGTGTACAGCAAGAATGGGCGGCCGCTCGAGGACTTGGTCGGCGACGCGAACATCGCCAACCTCACAGAGGCAACAGACGACCTGTACGAGGCATATATGGCACAAGCAATCTCTCTCAACATGCGCAGCAACTCCACGAAGGGCGACTCTCTTCCTTCCTACAACGGCACCCTGTCGACACCCGGATTCCGACGTCTGAGGCAGAACCGGGCCTCCAAGATTGCCCTCCAGGCCATGCTGGCGGTCATGGTTGCGAGCGCTGTCGGGATGACGCTGCTCATCCATGTCCGGGAAGTGCTACCGCACAACCCGTGCTCCATCGCCGGAACAGCCACGCTGGTGGCGGGATCAGAGATGGCCTCGTCGCGGATCGTGCCTCCGTGCGCGGAGTGGAGGAACGACAAGGAGCTGAAGCAGATGGGCATATTTGAGCACTACGTTTACGCACTGACGTGGTGGGTGGAATATGGCGGAGATCGATCATCCAAGCAAAGATATGGAATCGATGTGGATCGACGAGTTGGTTGAGGGATTCCGTTCAACGGGTGCATTTTGGCAGAGGAGTTTGGCTACATACCCTACCCCGTTAAGCTTGCTTTATGGTGGAAATTAAATGTCTGTACACGAGTAGGCGGACAATACAAGTCGTAATGTTGGCTAATTTAGATCGACTAGTGAGTGTATACTGGCTAAATAACGCTTGTTACATTGTGATTTTGCTTCCCACCTTTGTGTTGTCCGCCATCTCCCAGTCAAGTTGCCCCCCAGTCGAATCCATCACCACTTCGGCAACAAGTAGCCTACTTCAAGCAGCGAACACATTCAAGGCTTGTATCCAAGCGCTTGGTTGATTCTCTGGACATCCCAATAGAAGGGGCGGAATTCCACAAGGACGCCTTTCTCAAGATCAACAGTAACAGTCTGAGACATGGGATAAAACAGATCCTCGCCCGTCTTCCTAACCCTGAAGTGCACATTAGACAGAATCACAACGCGATCCGACCCTTCCTTCTCGAATATTTCCGGGTTTTGCACATCCACAATGTCAAAGTAGTCGGCCATGCGGCGAAACCAATCCTCCATGCCCTCGGGTCCGCGGTAGACACCTGCGTAGGGTAGGGCAGAGGTCTGCTCCAGGGTGAAGTTGGGCGCCAGGATGGCAGCAATGCCGCTGAAGTCTCGGTCCTCTGGCGACGCCTTCATGTATTTTGTTTCTTCCTTGTAGAAGATATCGAGCACTGCGCGGGCGGTGGTGGGTGCCATTGTGTTAGAGGCTTGTAGGTGGATGCGTGTGGTAGATGGCGTAGATGATTTGCGAATGAGAAGATTGTGTGATGACTTGGTTGCGTTGACCGTGTTGAGAATGTGTACTCCAAGAGAACTAAACGAGGCGTCACCAATGCTGATATTTATTGACGCCCTTGGGCGCTTTGAAGATGGTCCCGGCGGTGGCTTACATGTATTTGTAAGTCGGAGTTTTCTCCATCTTCCCTAAAACGGTAAGAAATCTGCCCCGGAGTTTTCGGTGCTCATCCAATACAAGACATATTCGCTCAACCCATAGTAACACAAAGTCCGGTTTATAATAAATCGCATCGCCGCATCATCGCTGATGTTCTTGTTGCCCCATTAGGTAAATTCCGCCTTCTCCTTTCCCTCAATCGCGCCATTCGCCGGATTCGAAGGAATTCCCTGCAGGCATTTTTGAGCCAAACTCCTACTGATTGCTTCTCTCACGCCAAAGACTAGCTCCACGTCTGCTAGCTCTTTGGACCCATTGGGTAAATGGCATAACCGTCGATACTTCTTAGGATGGACGGGTAGGCGGCGACCATAGCACGATCGATGTCTTGCCACTTCTTTTCAAGATCAGCCCACGGTATCAAGAACGGGCTTTTCCGCTTCCCCGGCTCCCGCTCTCCGAAACCCCATTGATTCTGCAGTCGCTCGGAGTTCCACCTATCGTGTTCCACCTCGGCCAAGAGCTCGATCTGCTCGCGGGTGAATTTCCATATCGGCTCGCGGGTCCCTTGCTTCTCTGATAGGTAGTACGAAACATGACGCAACTTCTGCGATATAGACATGGCATGCGCCCTGGATGACTCTTTCAGCTCCTCACTCAGCTGTTTCCAAGGCTTGAGGTCGCCCAATTCATCTGGCGTTGCTATCGCCCTCGCTGCGAGGTAGGTCTCGTGGAGCTTTATCGCAACCTTCTCGAGAACTCGGTCGGGAAGCGGAATGCCGCTCATGTGGAGAGTGAAATCAGCATAGTCAACGTGGATGTCCAGCTGGGCTGGAGGTGGTAGGGCAGCTCGCTCGAAGCTGCGTCGGCCGTCGACCCTGCTCATAGCAATTATGGATTTCAGAGACCGGATGCCCTGTCTGTAAGTGGGCACCAGAAGCAGACTATTTAGAATGCTCTCATCGATGCTGATTTTCTCCTTGGACTTGAGATTTGGCTCTCTTTCCTCGAGCAATGAACGAAGAATGACGGCACGCCGGACAGGGTACAACCTATCGACGCCTTCGCCATAATCCATCCGGTTCGGTCCGAGGACGTTGACAAAGCCATGCAAGCAACCGAGGAAATCATGCAACCGAGCGACCCTCGCCGTATCCCACACAGCTCGACGTTGCAGCTCATTGTAGCTGCTGAACCTGGTGGTCCCGAAGAAGAAAATGGCAGGGCCGATAGGTCTACTAACACCATGATCCGAGAACTTGCCCCCAAGCATTGCGGGAAGAAGGTGAGGTAACCAGCCCAGATAGGAATCAGAGAAGTTCTCGTCAAAACCGCTAAAGTAAACCAGAGGAATGCTTCCTTCAAGAGTGCAGTCCCGCACAGAATGAAAAGCTGCGAGCAGGTCGCTTGGGGAGGTGAATTGCGAGAGATCAAAACGCAATTGCTTGACGTTATGACCTTTTGCCGCGCTCTGGGCCACTTGCAGCGCGGCAAATGCCTTTCCGGAGCCTCCTGGACCGCATAAAGCTATGCTCAGCGGCTTGGTCTTCGGCGAAGAGAAGTACAGTTTGAGGAAGTTGAAGAGGGTCCGAAATAACTCGATTTCTTGACGGTCGAATAGCACGAGATTGCCAAAGCAGGCCAATGGGACCCGGATTTCGGGAGATGTGATCCCGTCTTGGACAATTCGGCGTGCAACTTCGGCGGGGTCCCCGACTAGGTGGTCGATGAGAGACCAGCTGTGCTCGCTGCCACTGGCGATGGAATCTGAAGGGATTGCCAATGCTAGTAACTTGTCGTCATCCTCGCCTTTGCCAAGACTATGCATAAGAACCGAACTCCGATAGATGGAAGGGGCAGATTCTCTAAGGTCGTCCTTAATTGTTAAGCCGTAACGTGACAGTCGTCTCGTGGCCCACAGACCACATTCTATTCCGCGTTCGATACTGAGGTCGTTGGAGTGAATGAAACCTTGCGTGAAGCCGGCCACAAACGTCTCAGCCTCGCCGGGGATGGACCCAAGGTGTTGCCGATAGAACTCTCCTTCGACACATTGCGGGTCAAAAACTAGATAGGGCTTTGCTGCCTGTAGCCCGCGGTGATAAATGACGCCATCGCAGCCAAATCGTACAATAAGATGCGCGCACGTAACCAGCGTGACGAGCTTTCCAGATGAGCCGAGCTTCTCGACGAAGTCCTCGCAGGTTTTCTCCCAAGACAGCCCGTAGGACAGTTCGATACCCTCGGCGCGGAGGTCGTCGGCGCTGAGAATGACCATGACCTGCTCAGGGTCCTGCTTGTTCGCTTCGACGTATGGCCCGCGGCGCAAGGCATCCCAGAGATTTCCGGAGCATAGAGGCCGAGACATATGGTAGATTAAGAAGCGCGGCCGAGAGATCTTGAACAGTGTAACCGCAGTTTCGCAGTCGGAATTTGAGAAAGTTGATTCAGGTCCTGCATCTTGTAGAACCCACACAGAGACAGTATCATGGTTGGTGTCTGGAAGAGGCGGTGCCGGAGCTAGCCATCTAGCACTTAGACTGATCTGTTTTGTACTCTTGAATCTGAACGCATGGCCATGCTGGCCGTTTATGTCGTGAATATCTAGCTCAACGATGGCCTGATCGCCGCTGTCTGCCGAATTGGATAGAACAGGCTTGTGGATTTGTACTGTCTGATCATTGTTGTCTTCTAGCAGCTCGGCAATCAGACCAGCGCCGCCGCGCAAACGATGCGAGCTGAAGCCTTGGGGGCCTCCGCCAGTATCTATCGCGCTAGCAGCTATCGGAAGCAAGAACATCTGGGACGGAGCGTCTCCGGAGATGACGACGTGTCTCGCCATCTTAGCCGACGATTGTACATGTTATGTAGTGAATTATAGAGGTAATGGTGTTGGGTGATTCTGGGCGCCTAAAAGGCGAGATTACTGGCGCCTCGCAGCCTCGTCGTGTTAATTTCCGACATGCATATTGCATACATGTATATGCTCGTAGGCCGTAGAAAGAATGGGAGGTAAACAGCATGCCCCTGCCTAATTGCCACTCTTCAAACATTATCCGCAGATTCCACACTTTGCCATCGCATCCTCGGCTGCTCGCTTTCATGCCATCTTATCAGGCCCTTTATCTTGGTACATTCTTTCTGATCGCTTGAACCACCATACCCACAGGAGCAAAACAAATATGGTCAAAGGGCCAGCAATAGCGAAATACACCCAGAGCCATCTGGATGAGACTAGTTCTCCCTCTTTTCGGCCTGCTTCCCAATCGAACATAGACATGCTAAAAAGGGACTGTCGGAAATCCATTAGCTACATGGTGCACAGTCTATGGCTTGACGTTCTGGCTTACCGCAACAAAAGTACCCGGTAGGAATATTAGAGTGACCATAGCAATTGTTTTCATGGACCTGCTATCTCGACGGGTCTCCTCAGCTGAGATTTGAGAATTCTTCGCAATCTAACACTCTGTCAATCGAATGTCCAGAGTTTCGACTCCATATAGCTACGTCAAAGGGAACGCACCGTTATACTAATTAGGTTATCGATCTTCTCCGAATTAGTGCCACATCATGGACGTGTTTAGGATTAAAGATGATGCTTACTGTTGTTTGTTGAGCTTCTATCCTTGGTACTGTTGCATCCAGATCGTGTAGCAAGGTTTTCAGAATATCATCTTGGGCCTGGACCATCTCTCGAAGGCTTGCGGAGTATTTCACCACGTTAAGCTCACTGCTACTTCGTTTCTCAACCTTGTCAAAGCATCGAACCAGGTTATCCGTCAGTTCTCGAGCAAATGTCCATCTGCGATGAAGCATAAGGTGATTTCTCCGCATTTCGAACACATTGTTCCTAATGTCCTTGGCGTCGTTGATGGTTGAAGATAAGAGCACAGCGTCCTGCTTCATGATTTTGGACTTGATGGAGTTTAGCATCGTTGTGATTTGCTCTACCTGCCAGCGCAGGAGAACAGCAGGTAAGAACATGAAGTCTAGATATCGTAGCTCTGGGTAGTCGTGAGGGAAGTTCTCGCTGGTTAGTAACGACTCTACAACTTCTTTGGGCAGATCCGGGCCTGTCAATACGAGGGATACCCAGTCAGAATCTCTCTGGTACCCATCGGTGTACTTGTCAGCCACCGAGACGCAAAAATAGGGGTAGTCGTCATCGGTCGGTGTTTGCGCTATGAAGCCTGAAATCATTGTTAACTTGGGTTTCTGGAGGGCGATAGGTCCACTGAGTCTTGATGCTTACTGATGCTTTCTATCGACTCTAGCACGGCTGACCCAGCTGTGCCGTTCTTGAAAAAGAACTTGAAACGTTCGCCAGTCCAGCCATACTCTGTGGCGGTTTCGATTAGGCAGTTTAGCTCGTCGAGTTGGTTCATTTGGGGGCAACGAGCCAGCCTCGCTCAAGTTAGCTTGTCAAATCCATTGAAGGAGCTTTTCATGGCCTAACATACAATAACCTGAAGCGATTTTTGTCCAAAAGTTTGCGTTTGTCTCTCTTGAGGTTTATGAGAATTAGACTCTTCGAGGGTGTACGGAATGACGGACCTGAGGAGGGGCTTTGATAAAATATTGTGCGCGATCTTCATCATGTGTTTCCCATTGGATTGGTGTAGGGATTTTCCATCCGTTCCTCTATTTTGACTGTGAGAAATGCGAAAGACCCAGGAAAGTGATAGTGAAGTAAAAAATCACCTTGATAATCATGGCGCTGGTTTCAAAGCTGCTAAACTCGACTGCATCTCCGGGGCTCCTCTTCTCTGATAGAGAAAGAGGAGAAGGAGGCGGCTTTGCCATGGCGAGAAAAGGCATGTGACATTTAGGAAGACACGATAAGAACGCCGAGATCAGAGTCCTTTGTGCTGGATTGGGACAATCGCGCCATGGCGAGGAGCTAGGCAATGTGATCGTAGTGTTGTTGCGCAGCCTGATCGCGCGAACAGATCGCGGGATCAGGACGCATTTGCTAATATCGGTTATGCAATTAGGCCCTGTCGCTTTGTTGTGAGTGATGATTACAGAAGGCGCCTGACAAGGCTGTAATTGGCCCTAGTAGTAGCACGGCTTGCGACAGGGAATGGAAAATGGGTCAGATTTAATTAGAAAGAGGCGTTTCAAAAAGTCGGAGTACGAGTAGTTGGGTGCTTGCATCCTTGGTTATGGAGCGGCCCGGACCGGTCGTTTTGACCCACCACTATGGACCGACTAAAGGACCGGCTAACACCTATTCCTACAAACAACATCCTGGACGTTAGGTCGCCAACAGCTTACGGTATCTTATTAGACCACAGGACCCTTCCGATCACGGCCCTCGGCCCGTTTTCTGTCCCCTCGCCTGTACTGTCATTAGGGTCAGTCGCTTGTCAAACAACCAGACCAGTCGTGTGAGGGAACATGGATCATTAGGTAGTTAGCAGATCAACACCGAATCAAACCAGGAAACGCCATGCTTTCTAGAGTTTCTGATATTCTATTCCGCAGTTCTCGGTCAAGCTGCTAAAGTTTAGAGTGGATCAATAAATAGAAACCGACTACGTCTACTTCCTCCTCCTCCATATTACTTTACTCGCACTGGCGACGGAGGTATCGCTCAAGTCTCGATCTGGACTGGAGATAGACCAGCTAACACGAGCATTTTGAAGAGCTTAGTGGCAGGCTGTACGTAGGGGTACGAGCTGCAACATGCTGGCAGCCTCCCCGTTCCCGTCAACGCATGCCTGCAACAGAGGTACTAATTATACAGCTCTTGAAGAGCTTGAAACGGCGGAGGCTGTAGTTGTATCCTGAATAAGGACCTCGGCGCCAGTTGCCCACGATGTGGAAGACTGAGAACCGAAGTCGCGTTGGTAGAGAAATACCAAGAAACCCCTTGGTAAACGTGGCGAAAAGGGCATCGGCTGCTGCTCTTTGGTTGTCTTCTTCTCCGTATGTGACTTGGCTAACTCGTCAAGACTTGGGGTGAGGCCGGCTCCATCCACAGGGAATGGAAGTACTCCCTTTCTGCCTGCTGTAAGCTAAATCCATGTGAAACGGTTGCCTTTATTTTAGATCTAGGGCCTGCAGCCTCTTGAATCCCTCCGAGTTTACCGAACCCAGGATTCGAATCCTTGGTTAGCATGATCAAGTACGCCAGCGTGTTAAGCCGTCTCCACAACTTTCCATTAATCATATATCTCAATTAGCCTGAATTGCTAGTGCAATGTCTTCTTCACTTTAGCTGTCCTTGCATCGATACCCGCGATTTGTCTTTCCTTTTTGTCAACTACTCATTACCGGTCGAATATAATGTGTGAGGTATGGCTGCTTGTACTCATTGTCGGTGTCTTCAGCATCACCACTGATCTCGTTATTCTCGCTATGCCATGTCGTTCGTCCAGAGATTCAGCCTGTTCAAGGGGAAGAGAATTCGGCTCTTTTCTACCTTAAGATCGATGGCGGGTAAGTAAGGATGGGGAGTGGAAAGGCTTAGGTGGCAGCGAGGCTCCAGGAGTAGAAATGTCTCAGATCAAGATAAAACCGCGAGATGTTGAATGGAGATTAGAAAATACTGGTTTCTTATGATACGGTACCATCTATGATTTGGAAGTCATCTAACTAGAACTTTGAGGGCACCCTTTGCGATTCCCGGCCGATACTGGAGATCAAAAAGGCAACGTAAAGGATATACTTAGAGAATATGGTCGCAAGTACCCAGGGCGAACCAATCTACGTGGTAAGTGAGTGTCACGTGGTGCTCCCCAATTTGGCGCAGAGTGTTCTTTTGACCGACACTGGGTTGTCCCTGAAATTGCATCAACAAACTGGTGTCTACTGCCATCTCAAGCAGCGCCCTGCAAAATGGTTCACCTGCCCCCCGAGATCATTGCACACATTATATCTGACCTTGCCGGAGGCTCTTCCCATAATGAAACCTTTCAGACTTCCATCTACAACAACCCGCTCGCTCAATATGCACCCGTATCGAGACAATGGCAAGTTTTGGTCGAGGCATATACGTTCAAGTGGCTATTGGTGACACCGGATATATTGGCACAGCTGGGGGACACCGACAAACTTACCCCGCGCCGACTTGGATATCTTCGAACTGTCTTGCTCAGCCTCGACTTCAGTGGACAGAGCCCGCGAAATGATTCCCAGACTGTCAACGATAGTAGACATGCTGTCTTTACAGCAGCGATCCGATCGCTCTTCAATATTCTCCATTCGGCACAAGCTCGAGAATTTCCATACATTGCCATTATTATAGAGGTCTCCCCCTCCCAAATACCCGACACATATGTTGATTTTCGACATGGTTTCTATCTTGAGTTGCAACAGAACGAGGGTGAAGAACTACCAGAATTACCAATGGTTTCTTGCTTCACAACCGAGGTAGACACTTCGAGCGCTCTTCTTTCACCAAGATCGGTGTGCCAGATGGCGAGCAAAATGACGCTATTGAAGAAGGTCAACTGGGTGCTGAGTGATTTGGAGATGGAGAACGGCGAATTGAGGATAGAGCAAAGAGAGGGTACGTCCATAGGACTGTTGAGGAGAAAGCCTCTGTCTTCAACAGCACCTCAAACATTCTAACTGGATACGACAGGACTTGTGGACAACCTCAAAATACTGCCACTATCTATCGAAAGTTTCGACCTACTGTATGAGCGCTATCCGTCAGATGACGACTCCGCCCAACCATTCAATATAGTCCCCCTTGCCAACGAAGGAGACAGGTTGAGTCGCGAGCTCTTTCAGTTCTCTCAGCGAGAAAACCTAACAAGTTTTCACTTCTCTGGTAGTGCTGACACGGCCATTCTCTGGCCACCTACCACATCATCGAATGGTGAGCCGCAGTGGCCAAACATGAAGGAATTCGAGGTGGAGTTTCGCCCAACAATGCCGTCAGGGCAGTGGATGCTCCTGTCCAGACCTGGCCACAGCCCTCCGCCATCGGTGTTTAGAAACATAGGCGCGCCAGCGTCTGAGTGGGAAAGCCAATCGCGCTTCCTAGCAGAACCCGAGATTATCCAAGAACTCTACCTGGCCGCTGGAAAGGCAGCTGCGAGGATGCCACGACTTGAAAGTATGTGTGTGTCAGTACAAGGACCGTCATACTTGGCGCTGTGGTATTGCGGCCGGACCAACGGAGTAGATGACCAAGAGGAAAGAGACTGGGAGGATGAAGGTCCACGGGAGGAAGGCCCATACTTGGCTATCCAGGGTCCAGGCGTGCCAACTCTAAGTGACGACGTCCTCAGCGCCTGGCAAGAAGCCTCTCAAGTGCATGGGAATAGGTTTCATGTGCGTTTGACGAGTCGGGACTCTGCAGATGGCCAAAGCGTGAAATATTATGCGCCAGATCATGGGCCGTTGATTGTAGAAACATTCGAACACGCTTCACGCTTTCGTGCAATCTCGGATTCAGATTCAGATACGGGTTCGGACTAAAACAGGTATGGAGAAAGAGGCATGAAAGCGTGTTGAGTGTATCCTAGCAATAGAGCCTGTGCATGGTTCTTCCAGATCACTATCGCATAACAGATGAATATGACATTTTCTAAAAGGGCTATACTTAAAAGACGAAGAAGAAGAGGAGCATATTCATTCTCAATGTTGTCTGCAAGATGAGCGACTTATTAGCTGAGTTGTTGCTGCTTCTCCAGAACGCTTTACACAAAGCCCCTTAGCCGTGCAAGAAGGGATATATGCCTAAGGCCAAGACAATCCAGCAAAATAATTTACCTTGGTAGCTGCCCAAGGCCCAGGTGAGATAATTTTACCTCGCCATTCAGCACGAGGCGTGAAGTAATTAAATTAGTGGGGAGTTTACTTGGAGTCTAAAGGATGAACGCGAAATCTCAGCATGACTGTCTTTTCTTCTTTTCTTCTACTAGTCTACTTCTGTTGGTCCGTTTGCGTAATTATGAGGAATAATTGATAAAGGCTTGATGGATATCTTGTGGGTTAGGGTTATCGGCTACACCCGAGGAAGGTTTCATACCTTAGGATGCTGCGGTCATTATGACCTCATCCATTCTTTGGTCAATGGAGATAGACGAAAATCATAGGATCCACGATGAATCACCATTCACCTGGCAGTATCACGTGCAGGAAACCTTGCGAGTTTAACTAAAGGATTAAAAGCTCAGGTGTCGAGACTTTGGTCCTTGAATGCATGCGCCATTACATTGACCACAATATCAGAACACCCACACATCAAATCTACATCATTCATCCAAAGCTTTCAAAATGTCTGCTTCCCAAGGACCCAAGCCTAATGGAGGCATGGCAAGCCAGGCGAAATCGAAGGCGACCAGTGGTATTGGCGAAGATAGGCCCAAGATCTTGGACGAGCAGGGAGTTATCGGAAAACAGTTCACCGGTTAGTAAACATGAGTGCCATTGACTAATGTTATCTAACCCTTTCTTAGAACAGGGCGCTCTTGGTGGCGTTGCACAGAAGATTGGGGGTCCCTTGGACAAGGAAGGGATGATCGGGAAGCAGTTCACCACCGGAGGTAGCATTGGCGGTTCAGTTCAAGACAGTATGGGAGGAAAAGCTCCTAGGAGCAACTAATTATTCACACGGTTGTATACGTAATAGTAGAAGAACAAGATGGAAAGTGTATCAGACTGTAATTTCACGGTATTTCAGGTACACCCGAAGTGGTAAATGTATCTCCAAATGCTCTCCTTAATACGTACTACCTAAATGTAGTTTCCAAACGGATCATGTTCACAATATCCCTTGTCCTAATGTAGCATCACCCAAGGCTATTTTCATCTGGAGAGTATGGCGATGGAACGTTCAGTCAGGCCTTGAATAAAGCGCTTTTCTCCTAGAACTAGGTCTGCTAAAGTAGGCTCCCCAAACATCTCAATCCAAGCTCAATGACAACTTAGCCCAGAGTAACGTACACAGGATCGTTCTAGAATTACCCTTCCAGTGAGTCCATGTCAATCTCCTCCTTCCGCCTCTTGATTAAAATCTTTGCGGCTGGATCCGGTAGCACGGACATGCCGTAAGTAATCGGCTTGGGTCTAAACCCCTTCGGTAGTTTCCAATCGTACTTGAGTAGAATGTGGCACAGGGCGATCTTGATCTCGTTGGCTGCAAAAAAGCGACCCGGACAAGCGTGCTGTCCATGACCAAAGCCGATGTGGTTCGCACTCGTGCTCACCAGATGCGCCTGTTTGCTCGTGTCAGGCGTCTCACGCATTCGCAGAAATCGGTAACCGTCGTACGTTGCTGCGTTGTCGTAGTATAACGAGTCCCACATATGCGTGGCATCTGCAACAAGCTTCTGGCCTTTGCGGATAACTGTGCCGTCTGATAGTTCGATATCTTCCAGCACCAGCCTGCGAAATGGGGCTATAGAGCAGGTCAGCAATGAAGTCTGTAGCAAAAGATCTCGAATGTTCCGGTGCGCACCCAGGAAGATTGGCTTCAGTCGTTGAGACTCCTTAATCACGCTGTCCATTAGCTTGAGGTTGTAGAATGAAGTCTTCTTAAGACCCTCAGCTCCAAGGACTTGGATAGTCTCGTTGCGAAGCTCAGCAATCAGCTTAGGGTGCTGAGCAAGGTCAAGCATCACCTGCTGGAGCAAGTCACTTGTAGTGTGTATAGCTGCGAGAGAGAGGGTGATTTGAGCTGTGGCCGGGTCGTATGCTTTCTTGAACTCTCTCTCAAACCAGTCGATGGAATCATCAAACGGCGATGGCTCTCCTCTGGCTAGCGCTTCGGCTTTGAGCCGATTGCGTCGTTCGATATGCGGCCTCAATACGCGGCGTGCTTCGTCAAGCTTTCTACGCAGGTTCCAGCAAGAGGGCAAAAACCAGTGAACGATAGGCCGGACAGATCGCGGCCAGGAACGGATGATATCTGAAAGGCGAAAGGCTTCCATAGTGTAATCGCCGGACACTCGAACCCACTCATCGTTTCTACACAGTTCCTCTCCCATGAAGACTCTTGAAGACATACGTGAGACGATATGAACGAGGTCCAGTTTCGGGTTGATTACATGCCATTCTAAGAGAGGTCGAAACGGTCAGTATTACTTTACTCACATGTACTCGGAGGGTGTTCTTGGGCTTACCAGGAGAGTCTGTAAAGACTAGTCTTAGAACTTGAGATGCCTCATGAGATATCGGTGTCATGAGCTTGGCTATAGAGTAGAGGGTTTTAGTTTTCTTTTTCGTGGAATTCAACCGTTACAATTGTATCTTGACACATACTTAGACTTCTTGTTAAATATTTGGTAACCAACTGAGGCAGACGATCATCGGTACCGAAAGGCTCGAATCCAGGGATGTAAGCGTGAGAGTCCTACACTTATTAGCATATAACTTAAGCTGTGAGAATTTGCTACAGACATCTCGAGAAGGTGTCGCAAAGTCCAGATGTGGGTGACTTCTAATTTCTTCAATGAACTTCGGAGGTATAACCACAACCTCACCCCAGTCGGAATACAGCCTGTAAGGCTGGTCATGGAACTGCGCCTTCCCTCTAGCCAGAAGCTCTTTACCGCGCCTGATAAAATGAGCAACACGGTTCTGGCTTGTGAACTCCAGGAACCTCTTGGGGTCAAGCTCAGGAAGCCTTTTATGACGACTGTTAGGGGCATTTGAAATAAGAGTGAACATGAGGGCGGTGATGAGGAGGCATGCTAGGGACTGCTCGGTTGACCAAAGGAAGGAGAACCCCATTCCCGTCTCCCAGAGGTGCTGGAAAGTCATGTTGATGTGAAGGCTGTGAAATATTGATACGAGTGATGAAGGAGTTGCAGATATAGAATCAAGGTGACTCATTAGTCGTAGAGGTTTGCCATCTTATATAATACCTCACAATCAAATGTGCATTGATGTCATTCATTTCCATCCTCCTCACTGCCGCAGAGTGTTGAAGAGAATCCCGAGATTCTAGAATCGGGCTCCCCCTATTTCCCGTCAACCCGAAAAGCCCGACAGACCCATCGTCAGAGTAGCAATAGAGCCAAATAGGATACAGCACATGAGCACTTGCAGCAACTCAGGCGCAGTTGCGGGTCGTGTTCATGGCCGCATATGCGTCGCGTAGTACTGGCCGAGTTTCTAAATGGTGGAATGATTAATCTATTTGGCACCCTTACCGCTCAAGTAGTAACGGAAAATCCAAGGACGTTACATTAATAATTTACCACACAATCATTAGGATTAACCTGCTCTTCCTTTGAACCTGAGCATTATTCTTTACACATCAAAGGCCTTGTAAACTCTTCCTAGTTCTTAATCTTCCTAGGCGAGTTAGTGTTTAAACAGCCAGGGTTGGCCTGTGGCAAGTATACAATTTATTTTTAATAGATACTCGAGGGGTTAATCCTGTCTGTGAGGGGATTCTTATTGGAGGCCTCCCCTTGCATGCAACTACCGACATGCGATACGGGCCGCTCTAGATCCCCGAGACCGATGGATCGACAAGATGAGACGATCAGATTCCTATTCCTTGCGTGTGAGATGCATATAGTATCAGGCAATGAGGATACACCTTTTGTTCACAGATGCGTGATTGGGTTCGGGTAGCAATGCAGGGTTCCGGCCTAACACGTAATGGCTACTACGTCTACTTGGTTCTTCTTCACTGCTATTTTGCGGGGAAGGAGGAGTCTGCTGTTTTTCTGACCAGGCTCGTGATCCATATGCAGTGACTTCGCATATCACTACTTATAACTTGCTAAGCGTGGCCTCTAGAGAGGTTCATTGTTTTTCGGCATGACTTGTGGAAAAGCTTCATGCCAGTTGATTCCATGATGCACAAGCTTGCATCCAGGCAAGCCACGTCTGGACGAGTCAGTCATAGTTATCTCATTTTATTTTCACACCCTATTCCACCCACTATGTGTAAGTACAATACCCTGGGATTCATTATCAAGTTTCTCCCAGCTGCTCATTTCCATGCGGCAGCATGCCGTCCAGGTCCCAGAGGTTGCTAGACCATAGTAAGACTTTCTACCATGCATCTGGGGGCAGAGAGTCCAGTTCGATATAGATTAGTCACACGATGAGACACCTCAGCGCCAAGAATCACCGACAGGAAGATAGCTGATCAGCACCAAGTTAATGTCTACATAAACAAAGATGACGGAAAGAAGGAACAGGAAGGAGGAAGAGAGCATTGGAGATAAGAGCGGAGGGAAGGGAAAAGAGGATAATTTCAGTGATGATAAGACGCGGAGTCTTCGTGAGAAGGAGACCAATGAGTTGGATCTCGACCAGAGAGTGTGAGGAGGAAGGAACGTAGGGTCAATTGGGGAACCCCTCTCCTCAAAAGGAATTCCCGACGCTATGCCTTTTCACGAGGCTGGGCATCGTAGAAAAGCTCCAGTCCACTTTTTAATATTCTTATGAGTCCGTGTACTGACCTGTTTAGTTCTTAAATGGTATGTGGGATCGAGAGGACCTAAAGCAGGACGCCGAAGACATGAACATCCCTCTCGTTTATATTCCCTCTCGTTTATGTTTCCTCTCTTGTAAAAGAACTTGAAATACCCATGGTACACGGTCACTCAGTCCCAGCTCACCGTTTTTGGAACCGATACAATTCAGCCTTGGCAACTGTAATGCCGGAAATCAATTCGCTCCTCTTCCACCAAACAGATAGTGCCCACGTGTAACGCCCAGACTTTTCCAACCTACCCTGGCTAGCCGGCTCATGACGATCTTATCCACGAGCAAGTGGGCAAGACAGAAAGTCACGATTCAGTTCTGGAACTTATTTTATCTTCAATCTGGCCTGCGGCTGTGATTCTGTTTGCAATCTGGATGATCAGACGACATTTGCCATTGCGCTGATAGGATTATACGGTGAGGGACTTCTCTAGCCTTGGTTTGAGAGATATTAAGTAATGAAATGAGAAAGAAAAGCTGTTAATTCTTTTTAAATTGACGACCTGTTGTGAGACTCAGGCTGCGGCCGCCTCACTTTCCGGGACCATTCTCACCAATGTGTGGATTGTATCCACGGAGACTCAGGCTGCTGCCGCCTCACTTTTGAAGTTGTGAGGCTTCGTCACTGAGCCACTTGCTCCATGTTTTTCTCACCTTACTGCGATCGTTAGATAGCTACTGTAGGTAATGTGCTTAGTTAGGGGTTAGCCGGCTGCTGGTAAGTAATCTTGTGTTTTTTGCTAACGTCTAAAATGGTAGTGCCAGTCAAAAATGCGTCGAACCAGAGGTAAAGCCGCTTAAAAGTGACTGAAACAACATCGATGTAAACGTATTAATAAATGAAGGAAATAACTCGGTGTATCAATAAGGGAGCTAGAAGGACCCTGAAGGATCTTAGGGTGGGCCCCGGCACTCGGCAGCTTGGTGGGTGATGCCTGAGGTGACACATCAGGAGTCCCATTGGACCAGCAAGAATTTCGGACCCACCCCGGGAAAAAAGTCCTCGCACGGAAGCCATGAGACATCTCGCTCCGTTCAAGACTATCAACATTCAGCAGAACGCCCAATTACGCTGCACGACGAGTCCGAACCCTTTTAAAATCACATTCAGTACGGCCGGAAGCAGCTAAAGCGAAGATGTGTGGTATTACGGCCATAATGGTCCGTTCTTACTCCTACCTCCTTCCTCTTTTGTCAAAACCCTTGCTCTCAAGCCCCCACCAATCGCAGGACTGTTTGTGATGAGAACTCGGACTGACATCGACTCAGCTGGGCGACCCGAAAGCCACTACGGCCGCTGTGGAGTGCCATGAAGCTCTCTACTTTCTCCAACACGTGAGTCGCCCCGTCATTGCCATGAAAGTCCTGGAGAAGCCAACTGCCTCGGAACTCTCAATGGACTCTTTCAGCAGCGCTGACGCCGGAGATAGCGTGGTCAGGATGCCGCAGGTATCACAGTATGCCAGGGCGGAAGACTCTATTCATGCAAGGGCAACGGCATGGCTGCCAAAGTCTTCCAGGATGGCAAACGCGTTGCCGACCTGCCCGGCTATCAAGGTATATACTGGAGTTTCCTGTCTTGCCGGCATCAAAGCCCCACTCAAGCGCATTCGCTGACTCCCGTCAAGCAATCTCCCATTTGAGATACCCTACAGCAGGATCTTCGTCTGCGTAAGTGCTATGCCGGAGACTGGGTCTGTTCCTTTAAGGACTTACTAACAGCTCCAAACTCTAGGTCGGAAGCACAGCCGTTCTACGTGAACTCGCCATTTGGAGTATCTATGAGCGTCAACGGGAATCTTGTCAACAGTCAAGAACTCAGGGAGTTCTTGGATTTTGAAGCTCGCCGTCATATCAACACCGACTCAGACTCGGAGCTCCTGTAGGTCTACTCGTTTCTTAGGAGTTGAACTAACCGCCGGTTACCTATCAAGAAAACCTCTGGCAGCGTCCGGAAACTTGTAGAGAAATATCCACTAATCAGGATTTCTAGGTTGAATGTCTATGCGCATGCTCTTTACGAGCTTGGCAAAGCTCGAGCCAATGTGGATGACATTTTTACCGCACTAGGTGAGGTGTATTCGAGGTGCATTGGAGGTTTCGCGTGTACGGCAATGATTACTGGCTTCGGAATCTTGGGATTCAGGTATGTCCGTTTAGTTTCTTACCCAGAGGGGTAACTAAAGTCTACTCTTAGAGACCAAAACGGGATCCGACCCCTTTGCCTCGGATCTCGACCATCTTCCACCCTCGAAGGAGCTATGGATTACTTCATGGCCTCGGAATCTGTCGCACTCACGCAGCTTGGCTTCAGCAACATCGTCGACATTCTACCGGGACAAGCCGTGTTTATTGAAAAGGGAGGCCACCCTCAGTTCCGCCAAATAGTGGAGAGGAAGTCATACACCCCTGATATCTGTAAGACGAAGACCTTTGCCCACTTATCAGTTTCCGTGAGTTGACCCGAGTCTAGTTGAATATGTCTACTTTGCCCGCCCGGATAGCACCATTGACGGAATCTCTGTCCATCGGAGTCGGCAGAATATGGGACTCAAGCTTGCAAAGAAAATGCAAGAGATCTTAGGAGAAAAGGGGATCCAAGAGATCGATGTCGGTATGTGACCCCTCTCTCATCTATTCATTGCCATTCTGTTTTGGAGAAGTTGAGTGGTGAAATCATCCCAACATTTTCTTATACACGATTTCGTGAATACTTTCTGGAGAGATACTGACCTACTCTATTACAGTTATCCCAGTTCCGGAGGTAGGCATTCCCTGGAATGTGACCGTCTAATCACTAACCAAAATCTTGCAAACAGACTGCCAACACCGCGGCTGCCGTCCTTGCCAGTTATCTCGATAAGCCATTCTCAAATGCGTTCGTCAAGAACAGATACGTTTACCGCACCTTTATTCTAGTAAGTCCAGAACCAATTCTCTCCTAACGGCGCATTATATATTCGAGGATCGACCCTTTGTTGTGTCCTTGATCGCTTTCGCCAGTATCACCAGAAGTGTCCAAACCCTTGCACACTTGACATTATATGCATAACCTGTCATAAGATCAGATGCAGACACGCTAATACTTATGATTAGCCAAACCAAACGGCACGCCAGAAGGGCGTGCGCCGAAAGCTCTCGCCTATCCAGTCTGAGTTCAAGGGAAAGGTCGTCTGTCTGGTAGACGACAGTATCGTGAGAGGAAACACCTCACGTGAAATTGTATGTAGCCCTGTTACTGCTGCCCCTAGCAAAATTCTGGAAGTTGGGGCCGAGATATACTCTTCCAAGATAAACTTGGACATTTCCTATTCGAGTAAGGAGTTTGCTAACTTGGTTCTGTAGGTTCAAATGGCCAGGGAAGCGGGAGCCATTCGCGTGCTCTTCGTCTCATGTTCTCCAGGAGTTACAAATTCCCATGTTGTAAGTAGAAATCGCACCCGCTGTCTTCCGCTCTGTCCCGGACATTGCATGCACAGCAACTCTTTCAAGGCCACCATTAACAAAACCTTTCAGTACGGCATCGATCTTGCTGACCCTTCCGGTAAGAATGAAATTTGAGCCGCAGCATTAAAATATACTGACTCCGAATACTGTAGAACTCATCGCACATGAAAGGACACGACAGGAGGTGGCCGAGCACATCCAGGCTGACGAAGTGATCTATCAAGATCTTGACGACTTAAAGGACGCCTGCACAGAGGCTGCCGTCGAGGGCAAGAGCGAAGTCAATGACTATGAGGTCGGAGTCTTCTGTGGACAGTATAAGACAGAAGTGCCGGAGAGCTATTTCGAGCACCTCAGACAGCTTCAGGGCAAGAAGGGCAAGAAGAGAAAGAATGCGGACGGCGACGCAGACACGAGCGCATTGAAGCGATCGCTCATTGCGAACAGTGGCCCCATGAGTGTGGCGACTCACCAACAGAAGGCGTTGGAGGACGATGGTGCCACTAGGAAAGGGGACGAGAACGGGAGCGACATCAGGTATGTTATCCAACAATATGTCCGGGGAAGCGCTAAGCGACTAACGAAACTGCAGCCTTCACAACTATGCAGAACACGCATAGCCATCAACTTCTACTCGGGTCGGTTTTTTGCACTAGAGCTGAGAAGGATTTTGGAAGGCTACACTGTCCGCTAAGAACCCATACCTGAAAATCGATGTCGAGACTGCATAATTGAAAAATCCGATACTTTGTCCCTCTTTCTGTCCCGTATCCTAATTTGAGATCTCGTTGACCTTTGCAAAGCGCTAAATGAAGAAACCCTGAGGGTCCATCGCCTCGATCACTTACTATCAAACTCCCTTCCCCTCGAAAATTTCAAGATCCGTAGATGACTAGCACAAAATAAAAAAACTACCCCCTACGTAGTCAGCATGAATCCCATCACACATGATTTGCGGACGATGCTGGGATAGAATCCTAGCAACTCCTTATACGGACTTTGACCCCAGGCTTAGTAAATGATGAGGTATGCCGGACGCATTGCTCGCGACGTGTAGACAACACTTTCATCCGAAGTAAAATGACTGGACGGCCCTGGTTGCGCGTATACCTGCTTACGACACCCCAGGTTAGCAAACATGTGACTTTGAAGGCTCTGTTCTAATCCAAAAGATACTGACCGAGTCGTATCCGTCTGGGGGTTGCTGAAGATACGGAATTTCGGTTTGCGTGACGAAAGAGTTCCCAAGAACGACTCTGCAAAGCATCAGAGCATGGACGTTCGACCAAACTTTGTTGACGGCGTATTTTGCAGCCCTGGAAAAGACGAAGATGGAGGATTAGCAAGCGGATAATTGACTACAAGGGGATTTATACTTAGATGTGTCCTGGGTTGAATACAGCCCAGTCCCCAACCTGGTGCCATGGCTGGACGTTTTGATCGATTAGTTACGTCTGTCCATGAAACGGATTATCATGGTGTTGTTCAAACCACTTACTAGCCAGTGGCACGCTTGAGGTCCAAGTAAGGCCTAAAACCCCGACGAAGTGTCTCGCAAAGTTTGCACTCAGCGCTGTAACACATTGTAGTGTTGCCGTTTTCACCAATGGTACACGCCCTCTCGGCACCGCGGAGGCGCTTTCGCTCGTTTCCTGGATACTTTCCAAATGCAACGAAGTTTCCGCGTTTCTCAACCTTGTTCCTACAAAGGTTCCATAGTGAGTTAAACAAGTGTACAGAGTGGAAGGCACTAGAACTTACCGATACGTCTCAAATTCGTCTCGAGATTGTTTGGTCCAGGTGACCAAGTAAATCGTCTTGATTGGTGGGGAATGCCCTTTTACACCATCGTAGAAAGCGTGCGCGGCTATATTTGGGAAGAACGGTAGTGAGCGTTCATGATGCAGTAACGAAACATTATCAAAACATACCATTCAAGTACATGACATGGTCGTTCGGGATTTCAATGAGTCCCGGAGCATTGTTGGCTGCGGCTGTGTTACATGCCGCGGAGCAAAAGGTGTGGTCGTGATTCTTAGGCCTCTGGCGGCATTGCAAACATATGTCATTGGACATGGTTGTTGTGCGGGCAGCTTGAGCTATGCTGGATCGATGCGTTCCAGTTGGTCTGGGGCGGGACACTAGGGAGATCAACAATATATCTTTGCCATGGCGCAATAATCCAGTCGATAGAGCCGCATCTTGAAAACTATGGAGGGAGCCCGGCTGCCTTGTGACTCGGTAAGGCAAATCTTATGTGCATGTGCCACGTTCAAGGCCTCTCCAATTATTCGCAGTGAGAGACCGGGATTTGAATACTGTGAGACGGTGATTTCTAAAATGGCTGGCCAAGCCGAACCAAGCCAAGTTGGTGAGGCTTGAAACTTGAGGGTAATATTGATCAAGAGAGGGCGTGTTTGTACTTGACTGGCTGAGGGTAAACCGCACTTGGAGTCTTATTAGACTAAGTCATGCACGTGAGGAGGGGCTAGATTACGAGGCGTTCTGAAAGGCACATTCGCTGCGCCACGTGAGGGGGCGGGTTTGGCAAGTGTAAATTCCAATGCATATCAGGCAGGCAACAGGCCGCCTTGTTTAGAAAAAAAACACTCAAATAACAAGAAAGCCTCACCATAAACACAACCACACCCAAAAGCACCGCCGCCACTTTCAACTATCATTACGACCAAGCCTCGTCTCATTAAACCGCTCTCCTCAACCACCATGGCGGCCCAAATCAAGTACATCCCGCGAACCACGGAAACAGTCCGCGATGTTGCCGGCGATGTTGTACGGCTGCTCAAGCAAGCAGGAGAGACGGTCGGCGTGGCCGAGTCGTTGACAGGCGGAGGAATCATGGCAACCATCACTTCCGTCTCCGGGGCAAGCGCCGTCTTCCGCGGCGGAGTCGTCTCATACGCCACTCCACTCAAGCAGCACCTCCTCAAGGTGGATGGCGACCTCATCGCAGAGCACGGCGTCATCCACGGCGACGTTGCACAGCAAATGGCCGCGGGCGCCCAGGCTGTCACGGCCCTCGATACCCCGACCAACTGGGGCATCAGCACCACCGGTGTTGCCGGTCCCGATTCTCAGGATGGGAAACCTGTGGGCATGGTCTTCATCGGTATTGCTCACAACGGCCAGAGCCGGGGGCTGGGCCCGTTTCATTTCCCCGGCGATCGGGACCAAGTTCGCCAGGCAACTATTCTAGAAGCCCTCGCTCAATTACGGAGTGAGCTTACTGCGAAAGACGATACCAAGTAAAGCAGCGTGAAGAAAGGGCTTTCGAGGCGAACTTAGAATTCAATAAAATTGCACTTTTCCCGCTTCAATCCGTATTATCTTTCGCCCAGATCTGAACTTGTTGTCCAGGATGGCGAGAATCAAGGCTCAAGAATTGCGTAGCGCGATGTAACTGATCGAGCGATTAGACTACTATGTAGAATAGCCGATTGGGCATATTGAATACTGCAGATAGAAATTTGTAGCGTATGGGCGTGGTCTTTGATAAATAGTCGACAGGAGCGTAGCTCTATAAATCTAAATAGGCTTTTGGTGTTCTTGAGTTTTGTCTTAACAGCATTACTATGTAGCAAGAACGTACGTCATTCAAGTAAGAAAGCTCGCAGCCAAGACTAGAACCAACTCTTAACAATCTTATGCAGCGTAGCCAAGATAGCCTTGCAAGTAAACCAAGCGGGCGGGCTCTCATTTGTGAATGGCTCTTTCTTAAGAACCTCTTCAACCTCATTGTATGCGTCATATCCGTACAGCCAAGGCTGAACTTCTGGACAGGTCCATCTGCTGGGGAACGGCCCTCTTAGCTCCTTTCCAAGCTGAGACAAGAACAACTCGTCCCGAGCTTCCTGCTCTGGGCCATTCATCATATGGAAAGAGTCACGCTATTCAGTTACGTCAGATTTGATACCCAAGAGCCAGTCCATGGCGAGGACCTAACTTACCTGCTTGAAAGTCTCCCTGACGATCGCCTCTCCTCTTGACTTGCGTAGACGTTCGTACAGCATGAGGGCCTGTGGCAGCTGCGACCTTGTTTGCAAGCGGCCCAAAAGGAGCCCAAGAACTGCGCCATCCTCAACAGCAGAGTTTGCCCCCTGGGCAAGATAAGGGAGCATAGGATGGCAGGCATCCCCCACAAATACGAAGTTCCGCTTATCATTTACCCACGAGGGCAGCTCGTTCCCTGTCAGTGCTATTAGCAAGCTAGTTGAACGACACGTCGAGTGATAACCTCTTACGGTGCATCAACTTCCACTTGTCGACGCTCTCGACATGGTCGAGAAACTTGGTCAATATCGGATCCCAGTCTTTGAAAAGCTCCCTGATCTCCTCCACAGATCCAGGTTGTCGACTTACGCCTTCTGGGAGGTCATCAGGTACCAGTAAGACGATGTTGTACATTTGTCCACCACGGAGCGAGTAGCCAACCGCATGCGCCCCAGGACCAATCCAGAAATGGACAGACGGGTTTTTGATCCATTCTTGTAGCTCGGGGTCCTGGATTTGGTCCAGCCTGAGAACAATACGGTATGCCAAATCTCCAGTCGGCTTCGGGTCATCCCTTCTTCCTAGAAAGCAGTTTCGACTAGGAGACCATATTCCATCTGCGGCGATGATCAAATCTGCCTTGGAAGTGATGCCTGACTTAGTGGTGATCTGAGGGATGTTGAAGTCGATAGATTGGACTTTATGTCCAAAGTGGAACTTAACGCCGAGCTCCTTGGCTTTCTCGAACATTCCAAGCTGTAGGTCAACCCGGTGAATGTCGATGAAGGGAGCTCCGTATTTTGCGCGCATCTTTTTGTCGAAGTTCTCTTCCAAGGCTAGGGTTTGGCCGGTGTACCGGTGGACTGCAAGATGTGTCGGCTCAGCCGCCGTTTCCCAGATCTTCTCCGGCAGGCCCCATTGTTGTAGAAGTCGAGATGAGTTCGGGGTTACCTGTAGGCCAGCGCCGACTTCCGAAAGTTCTCTGGTAGACTCGAAGACGGTGACGTTGTGTCCGGAAAGTGCACACGAGATGGCTGCCGCGAGCCCGCTTAGGCCGGCTCCGACAATTATGACGTCCAGTGACACTGGGGACTTCAAGTGCTGCATTTTGTTCTGTTGAACTAGGATAGCTAGTTTTAGGTCCGTTGCAGGAGGTCTTAAGTAGACAGCGTTATAGATGTGGTCTCAAGGCGGCTCCTTCGTATGTTACGGCCCCGGCAAATCCGAAATTGAACACCCCAGGATTGCTGTATACGAGGATGCGAGGTATTCCGATAAACAGTCACAGGAGACCTGGCGTGAATGGGAAAGGTAGGGACAACCTCAATAATAACATGGGATGAGGGAGGTTCCGTTTGGAGATGTTCGGAAAAGCCGAGAAGAAGTGGGCTTCTTTCCGGATGTTCCACATCGCCGCGTCGGGTTCCGACTCCCGAAGTGGGCGTAAGAATCCTGCGATCCAAATAATTGAGACCCGTGCATATTTTTAATTCCGAGAGCCCTGCAAAGATGCCTGAATTGGTAAAACTGCTACATACTAACTTACGTTGTACAGAGGTGACGTGTGTCGCCGAGTCAATAGCCGACTTGGCCACATGCATCACCACGCACAGTTTGAGAACATACTGGGAAGAGAGAGATACTTCTAGGTACGTCACTATTATAATCAAAAGTCATGGGACTAGGTTGAGGTCTAATGTCTGGCAGTTTCATCAAAGGATTTCGTTATTTTCATTCCATGAAGATTCGCTAAAATTTACAAAAGGTCAATGAGACCGCTGGAGATGTCGTGGATGTTGGTCCCGAAGTTTGCCGGATTGGTCTGGAGGTAGACAATGCCGTCTTCGATGACCGTCTCGTTGTAGGAGCGAGCCAGCTTATCCACAATTCGGAAGTGAACCGCGTTGTTCTCAATAGCCTCTACCAAGCCCTCCTGAAGCATCTCATCAGAGTCGAACTTCTGGTAAGTAAGGTAATCGTTGAGAGCCTCAAAGTACTTGAGCACGAAGCTGCCGAGGTTGGTGGGGTAGTCTTCTCGGACATCAGAAGACTTAGACAGCTTCTCGTAAACGTCCTCGAAGTTGGGCACGAGAGGGACCTCCTTGCCCAGGATCTTGTTCAGCTTCTCCTGAACCTCGCCGATCTTGGGCTCGTAGTCCTCAAAGATGGAGACGCGGGCAGAGTGGTTCATGGGCTTGGAGGTAGGAGGGGCCGAGTTGAGGGCCTTGGTAAGGTTGGACTTCTCCATCGCGTAGTTGATGTTGGTTCCGAGGTTGCCCTTGGAGAAGACAATGGCGAGCTCGCCCTCGGGGGTGACCTTGCAGCCGCAGTAGCTAAAGGCGTTCTCCTCGTCAAAGTCCAGGGTGATTTTGTGAGCGAAGGCAATGGTGTTGACCTCGTCCTTGACAATGTTACCGACGCTGGAGATGAAGTAATTCAACTGGTACTCAGCTCCGCTGACGTAACTAGAGAGAGATGAGAGTTAGTTGCGGACTCAAATCAATGAGGTGGAAGCAGGCATCTCAAACGGGAGGTGTCGCACGCAACGAGTGCAACCTGGAGTGCCTGATAGCGGGAGAGATGATTTAACATACCTAGCGATGCAAGAACCAAGGGAGTTGGCGCCATAGGAGTCAGGCTCAGCATAGGGATAAATGGCAGCCGGGTTGATGTCAATAGTCCACGGGACGCCGAGGATATCTGAGAACTTCTGCTCCCAGTCACCCTTGACATTCTCCCACTCATCGCGGACTAGAAAAGTGGTGAGTAACTTGTTGATTTATGGGCCGGGGCATGTTGACTAACCGTTCTTGCGGACAGCAAGGGGGAGCTTGGCGGCGGGAGGAAGACGAGACATGGTTGCTGATTGATGTAGTGAAAGAGGTGATGATGGTAGCTTAGATGTGGTAATGGTAGTTTAAATGTGGACGAATGATGGCAATTGATCTCTCCTGTCGTGGATCGTGGGGAATCTCAGAGGTCTTTTATCCTCGATCGCGCAGCCCCTGACTTACTGAGGCTGAACAACAAGCCACCATTCGGCCATAACTGCTCTGAGCATAGCGTCGCCCGGTATCTGCCATGAGGTTCAAGCGATGTCTACTTAGTTAGGCACGAACAATGGATAGCGCTGGGTGCCGGTTCCCTAGCCCAAGGCTACACACCGTTATGTCCCGCTTGTATTTGTCCTGGCAGGAGAGCGGGATGCATGTGGCCTCATGATCTACCCTAGTCGATATCCATCCATACCCTAGTTGCCGAGGAAGACAATCCAGGGGCAAGCGAGCAAACACGGTCCGGCGAGTGAGTCGCTGGTGGGCAAAACCAGGGAGAAGGCCGCCAAGGCACAAAGCTGCCTTACGGACCCCAGTGCAATTCCGCGCCGTGTCAGCCTTGTTCGGGACCACGGCAATTCAAGAGCGAAATGTTGAGATTAAAAAACACGCGGCTGATCTGCTTTGATGCTTCTTTGGTGGCTGGCGTACTGCCGCTTGCGGGGCGCCACAAGCCCAGCTGAAAGAATAGCGCTGCACCACCTTCTTGGCGTCGAGTTGAGTTCCGCGACCGAGTTTCAGTGGGCGTCCAGCATCCGCAGCGCCGTCGTTAATTGGTCCCAGGCGCTCTAGATGTATAGAAGTTGTTGCGATTCAGGAGTGCTCCAATGGCGTCGAGACTCAATTGGATCCAAGGCCTCCTGAATCTAGGGTCTGCCTAAATGCAATCCCTGCAATGCCCTCAAAGGGGGGGATTCCGTCATCGCCCGCCCAACCGTCGACCATTCTCAACACCACCCCGGTTTGCTCACAAGTTCACGACACCGTAGTCTTCCCCTAAGAAATATCATCGCAAACATGTCTCTGTAAGAACCCCAATTATCCCCTTCACCGCCAAACACCTGCTGATCCCAGCCCAAAGCCCGTTGAAAGCCAAGGTCGCTGTACGAGACCACTGGGAGAAGGCCGACTCCCCTGCTCAGAAGGCCATCAAAGAGGTCAAGGACCTGCTTGGCCTCGATGTCCACTGTGAGCCAGAATGGCCAATCCTCGTTTCCGAGCTGGAGACCATCTACGAGGATAAGGCGCAACTCATCGGTGCCGTCGTTGGCATTCTGCAGACCTGGTTTGCAACCCTTGCCGAGATTCTAGATGACTCGAGCCAAGATGCTTGGTCTGAGAATGTTGTCGAGAAGATCAATGAGTTGACCTCAAGGTTGAAGCTAACCGTAGAGGTAAGCGCATTCCTTGCGTCCAAGTACAGCACTTTGGTCTTTGCCAGCCCACGAAATGTGGTACGATTTCCAATAATGAACATGGTGCTAATACAGAGCGCTTTTAGGTCTCCGAGACTGAGCATACCTCAACGGAATGGTCTGATAGGCGACTGGGCTTCCTTGTGTCTCTTCCCAAAGTTCAAGTCTATCAACCTGCCCAATTCGCGTCATTGTTCAAAGACCAGCTCCTGGATTGCTTCGAGGAGAAGAAAACGCCCCCACAGTCGCTGCCCATCCGTTCTACCACTGGCGATGAATGGGCGGATGTAGCAATGGACGAGGCAACCGAGAGGCCCACACAACCAGTTGCAGCAAAGAGCGCAGTCTCAGTTGTTGAATACCTCCCTAACGCCAGCGCCCTACCTAAGCCCGGCACTCTCCTCCTCAAGCCACCGTATCATCTTTTTATCCATGCTATTGGCAACAACAAACTCGAGATTCAATGTTCCCATAGCGGGACCCTCGAAGTGTTGGCCGACTATCTGAAGAGATGGTGCAGAATTAATCCGAATCTGACAACCAAGGTCGGTAATCTCCTTCCACTCTGGTTTGGAGCTTTCGCAGTTCTCTGAGACGACCAGAAATCATTGATCAAATGCTAACTAAATCTCAGCCCCCTGCGGTCGAGATTACCCTCAACCAAGGGTCTTGCGGTTTCGGCCTAACATACGACACACTTACTCTCTACTCTGAGAACAGATATGCTGGCATTTTTACTGTATCTCCGACTCTGATCCTGCACTTGATCGAGGGCCAATTTGGTTACGAGAGGGTGTATAGCGATGCTTCCACCTGGCAATATCGCCGGGACGCGCCATTCAAGTAAACATCGAGCGGATGAATTAAAGGAGTGGCCAATTGTCGAAATTGCATTTATTCTTGTTAGAGCCTTTGGAATTGCTATTTAAACGGCTAATCTTTGATTATTAAAGTCTGTACGAAACTGGCACATGGAGATTCAGCCAGGGTAGCCAAGCAAAGAAGAGCGATCCTTACAGAAAGCCCGTGTTCTCTCTTGCGAAGAATATACCATTACTTTTCGCCCATTATTCTTATCATTTTTTGATAAAATGACCCGGCCACTTACATTAAATCAAAACAATGCGAGTGGGCGCTGTGAAGTGATGGATTGGTGCGAGAAATTTGAGATAATCTGAGGCAAGAACACTGCCCTACTTACCTTGTCTGCATTCGAACATGTCAACATTTATCACAATGCTGGTTGAACACTGGCATTGGGGCAACGCGTTGCGCTTGCGGTCGTGCTTTGGAATATTGCTCTTTCTTCCTAAGTGATTAAGTACTGCTATGTCGGAGAAGATAATGGGTATAATGAACTCGTTGGTGTGAGCGGTTAAAGAGATATTGCAACCAGACGTTATTCCCAAACTTCAATAGCGGTGCAGGGTTTCAACGGGATCATTCGTGTCCACTTTGAGAGGAAGAGGGCGCGGTCAACCGACATTCGTGTGGAACGGACTCGGCAGTAATACCCCTGGCCCGCGGAGGAGTAAGCCGCGTTTGAAGTCAGAAAGATCCCTTTGAAAAGTAGGGTTAGATCATGAGCTTCAGAGAAGGTTGGGCAAGATAGTTAGATCATTCAAGATATTTGACAACCAGGCTCACCGATGCTCAGGGATACAGAGTTGGTCGGTATCTGGAGCCTTGTTCATTACTTGATTGACACAAGAAACAACTCACACAACTATCGAAACAATTCAACACGTTTGGCTAGCAACCGCGACCACGTCAAAAAATCACACCTTGTGACCTCTCAACTCGCTAAAAACACAATAGTAGTAGGTGGCTGGAATATCTGCTCGTGTTCGGGACAAGAATGAACGTGCATCGATGAAATAATAGCATGTGACTGGAGGGATCTGAATTAACCCACCGAAAATAGATCTCTTCCCTTCGCTGTGGAAGTCGTGTTCATGTGTCGCCTGGGGTATCAAGGAGAGTGGGGATAGCCTCAGTCTCATATTGTGGGGATGCGAATACGAGTCCGACAGGGTCCCGAATACGTACGCGGGATGTGCGTCACCACATCAGCTATGCGACTAAAAGGTGACCAATAAGGTGTCCACAAAAGATTTTATGATACTGGAATTGATCTGGAATCCTCTGGTTGGTCTGATGTCAATGTGGGAGTAACCGAGCATTGGCGCGGTGATGCTATGCTAGAGCCGATGGAGTCGATGGATAGAGTAGGCGCTGTAAGACTTGGCATTGAAGACAGTCAGATTTGAACAAAGGGAGAAGGGGGTCGTCGGAGTTGAGCGAGTTTCTACTTCTTGTGTCTCGTCTTCTGAGTATTTGAAGAGTTCTTTCCCCCGTCCTTTCTGTCTTCAGTCTTGCCTTGAGACACCGGCACAACTTGCGACGGCCTGGTTTTGAAGAAAAGTGCCCCGATCATGGAGACAATCCTGGATTCTGCTCTTCGCTTCCCCCTTTACGCCGTTGGAGCGTTCCTGGCTGTGATCTTCGTCAATGTCCTCCAACAACGACTTTTCCGCAGGCCGGGCGAAGCTCCTCTCGTGCTGCACTGGTTTCCATTCATTGGCAATGCGGTTTCCTATGGATTGGACCCGTACTCGTTCTTCTTGGAATGTCGAAAGAAGTTAACGGGCATTGCTGATTTCAACAACTGTTTAACCTAGCAAGTTCTTCACTAACATCTCCTCATTCCAGCACGGCGAAGTTTTCACCTTCGTTCTTTTCGGCCGAAAGATCACCTGCTGCCTGGGTGTGCAAGGCAACGACTTCGTTCTGAACAGTCGACACCAAGACGCGAACGCCGAAGAAATATACGGTCCCTTGACAACTCCTGTCTTTGGAAGCGATGTTGTATACGACTGCCCCAACTGGAAGTTGATGGAGCAAAAGAAATTTGTCAAGTTCGGCTTGACGCAGAAGGCGCTCGAGTCCCACGTCCAGAAGATTGAAGGGGAGGTTCTCGATTACATCAACTCGGTGTCCACCCTGAGTGGTCCATCAGGTTCTGTCGATATTTCCACTGCAATGGCCGAGATTACCATCTTGACCGCCGCTCGAGCCTTACAAGGAGACGAAGTCCGGAGCAAGCTTACTGCAGAGTTTGCTTCCCTGTACCACGATCTCGACCTTGGCTTCACGCCTGCCAACTTCCTCTTTCCCTGGGCACCCTTGCCAAACAACCGACGTCGGGACGCAGCACATGCCAAGATGAGGGCTATCTATATGGATATCATCAACGACCGTCGCAAGAGCGGTATCGATGTGAATGAAGGGTCGGACATGATCTGGAATCTTATGCGATGCAGATACAAGAATGGACAGCCTGTCCCCGACAAGGAGGTAGCCCACATGATGATCACTCTTCTCATGGCAGGACAACACACTTCCTCGTCGGCCAGCTCATGGATCATGCTTCATCTTGCCTCACGCCCAGATATCACTGAAGAGCTCTACCAAGAGCAGCTAGACAACCTCAGCGTCGATGGAGTCCTTCCACCCCTACAGTACAGTGACCTCGACAAGCTTCCCCTTCTACAAAATGTGGTCAAAGAGACTCTACGGGTCCACTCCTCTATTCATTCAATCCTGCGCAAAGTCAAGAACCCCCTTCACGTGCCCGGGACACCATACACCGTGGCTCCCGGCAAGGTCATACTAGCATCTCCAATTGTCACTGCCCTCAGCGATGAATACTTTACCAACGCCGCCACCTGGGATCCACACCGCTGGAACGATAAGCCCAGAGAAGAAACAGCTGGCGATGAAATGATTGATTACGGATACGGTGCCGTCACTAAGGGTACCAAGAGTCCCTACTTGCCGTTCGGGGCTGGTCGACACCGCTGTATCGGAGAAAAGTTTGCGCATGTCAACCTCGGAACAATTATTAACACAATGGTACGCAGTTTCAAAATTAATACGATGGACGGCAAACCGGGAGTTCCGGCGACAGATTACACGTCTCTTTTCTCACGGCCTGTCAAGCACGCTTTCATTCGGTGGGAGCGACGATCCTAATCCAAAGCTAGCAAAACCATGGTTGGTTCATAAGAGTTGGAGTTTCCGAGGGAAAGGAAAGGAACAGCCGTGTGATGGAACTAGTCGAAGAATAAGATGAGGGGGCTGCAGCAGATTTGAGATAGGGAACCAAGCTTAATATTGTGTTTTTCTTCGTCTTGAACTGAGACGAATCGAGCATTGACTACATATGAATACATGCTCACATCGGAACGTGCTCATTTGCACTAACAGTCTTATTTTCTACGACGAGTGTTTCACGAGGACACACTGTTTCAAAAAGTCTGCGAGGCAAAATAATTGCTGCTCACATGCTGACAAGTTATCTGACATTGAATTGAGACGAGAACGTAGGCTGGAGCTCAACCTCGCTTAGACTGCCCACTCCTTAGCTCTTTCATCAACAAACTTGCAAACAGAGTCGAGGTGCGACAGAAAAGGAGAATGACCAGCATCCTCGAGGTCTAGCTCATGCCACTGGGCTCCAGAATATTGAACCATCATTGTCTGCACAATATACGGAACGGTTTTGTCTTGCTGGCATTTAATGTATGCAAGACGTCCATTGAATGCCTCGTCTTTCCAGGCAGGCGAGGAACTGGGCGTGGTAAAAGATGTGAATGCATGCTGCTTCAGTTGTTTGACTGCTGACTTAGCCAACGAGTCTTCGACGTTATTGTAGAAAACCGCTTCGGGGTTTTCCACATCGACCTGGCCCGCCTCTTCCTATGTAATAAGTCAGGTATTATTTTCGACTGGCAGAGGGGGGTTATTTGGCACACTTACGTTGACGAGGATCCACGGGTCAAATTTCCCTCCCGGGGTCATGCTTCGGAGTGACACCCCGTCGTTCGCGAGAAAAGCGCACATGAAGATCAACCCAATAACGCCCCCTTTCTGACCAGCCGCAGCGCGCTCGGTCTTGCTCAGGCCTTTCGCAGCTGCTGAACCGGGGCAGCCGCCGTATGAATGCATGATCACGACGACATCCTTTCCCTGGTCCAGTTCGGGCAACAACAGGTTTTCGCGGATGAAATTCGTGTCTGTTGCCACCGTTTGGTTCTTTGGGTCTGTAGATCCGACAGATTTCAGCTGCTTAGAGCTCGTAGGGTAGCCAGCATCGCGAAGCTGCTCCAGGAACAAGTTGTAGTGCTCGGGCGTGTGCCAAGCACCGGGAACGAGGACAACTGTGGGCTTCGACATTGTTCAGGATAAATGACAAGCGTGCGACGCTAGTATTCAGGATCTTGAAAAATAAGGGACTGTAAATGAAGCTCAATTGATGCGACACTGGGTTATTTATCCTTTCGCATCAGTTCAGCTTGACCTAGCGCTTACAGCAATTCCCTACTTAATTGTACTTCTGCTCTGCTGAGTGAGCGCTACTGCAGACTCGAAGCGATTTGCGAGGGTCTTTTTTGGGCATTATTGAATTAAAGCGCTTTGACTGGCCTGCTCGGACTGGGCCATCGCATGCATCGCCGCTAGTTAGCCAACGCAATGCGAAGTCGAGCCGCCCCAGTGCTGAAGAGAGAATAGCCTTAAAATAAATAGTCATGTGTTTGGATCCAACAAAGCCTTTGGGGCTAGAACTTAGCTATCATCAAGTCAACCCCCCTCTTCTGCGTAGTAGACAACACAGGTTGAAGTAACTAAAGCTCACCTTTCACGAGTCTAGAGGCTCCAATTGGCCCAAGGGTCCAGAGAATATAATTTGAACAGGCTCGAACAGTGAATTAAGAAGTTTTGAGCCATGACGGTTCTCGAATTTGGACAACCTTCTCAACACTATGTTGGATTTTAAGAGTCCAGTGGTGAGGTCCTCAGGGGGCCTCAACCAACAACTAGCCCGTTGGACTTGATTGGCGGATTAGTTCCTACTTGAGCGAGTAACGCCTTGGGTGAGGATTGCGCCATCTGGCCTGTAACAGCCTCCGATGCCCAAGCGGCCTTCGCCAGATGTACTCCTGGCCATTATCTCAGTTTAGACGATGACTTCAGACCAGTCCTCTTCCTTGATATACTGCTCTACAGTATAGGCGGGGACGTCCACACCAAGCTACATGTGTCAGACATAGATTTCACCTAAGTTCAGGGGGTGCTTACGTCTTTGGGATAGACAATGCTGGGGTCGCCTCCAGCGTAACCAAACTCGGCAGAGTACTCAAACATATCAGCGAGTTCCTGGCCGATGCCTCCGGGGACCGCGTCTTCGAGGATTTTGCGGTCTAGGCGATGGAAGCGACAAGTCACACCAAGAACCTTGCCCCATAGAGCAGCGTAATCATTCCAGCTCAACTCGCCGGAACAGCCGAGGAGATGTTTGCCGGGCTCAACCTCGAGTAGGGCCTTCACGAATACACCTACAATGTAAGATTAGCTCATGGGTCTATAGGAACTGCTTAAGACTTACCTGTGTCATGTCGCGCGTGAACCATGGCAACTGGGCCATCGCCATCCGCGGGGAAACTCAATATGTAGGTGCCATCAGCTTGCTAGGGTGACGTTAGTTCCTAGTGTAGTTTATGGTGGTATGAGTGGGCGTAAACTTGCCTTAATCGGCCTGCCCATAGCCTTGTTGGCTTTCCAGTTGGTCAGGTAGAGTGCGACTTGTAGATATGATGTCTTCTCTGCAAGCTTTGCATAGGTGGCCTTCAGGTACTCGACGGCTTCCCACTTCGCATCGAAGTGGTAGTTATGCGCGTACTTGCCCTTACTCAACTTCTTCGTAGGCGAAAGCGTCGAAAGCACGAATCGATCCAAGGTATCCAGGGTTGCATTCGCAGCGTCCACAATGTTACGCCCCTGCTGCACTTCGGCACCGTAGGCATGTAAGTTGAGGGGGACACCAGCGGCCGCAGCACCCTCCTGGGCTTTCGGGTCGCCTACGATCCCCCAGAAGTCAGTGACACCGAAGATTACGGTCGACCCGGCGAAGGCAGCCTTCAGCGAGGCGACGTCGTTCAAGTCAGCCTTGACGAGTTCGACGCCCTTGTCAGCCCAGACTTGGCTTCCTGGCTTGGTCGGGTCACGGGTTACGCCGCGAACGTGCCAGTTTCCCTCCTTAAGGAAGACGTCGGCAACGGAGGCACCCTTATTGATCGATTGTTAGCAGACGGATAGCTCGGAAGTTGATGCAGAGGGAACTCTTGTCTCCGCAATAAAGGGTTTTCATGTCACGGCATGGGATTGTACCTGTGTGCCTGTCACTCCCACGATAGTAATGATTCCCTTCGCCATGTTGATAAATTTGGATATTGTGATGTTGTAAAGTGAAAGTGTCACAACGGCCAACTATGACTAATCTGATTTTGCTTGGGAAAGAGGGTGTTAAGTAGCACAGAACGATTATAAACTATATACTCTCATGTCTTACCATCACCGCCCTGACGTCTTAAACTCCGAACCTCCATAGAGCTAGTCCAACGGTCGGCTCGGCTTCGGCGTGATTCAATGCTCCGCAAACTCCGTTTCAGGATATCTCGGACGAATGCCTTGTGGGGAAACAGATGAGAAGGGACGGAATTCGCCCGTCGGCAGACTAAATAGATAAACATCAGATATATGGAGCAATATACCTCCGTCGGGTGGGATGACAAATGCATTGACATTTATCTACTGTAGAATCGTCGATGCTTACCTAACCCTCCCGATCCATTGACGTGATAATTCCTTTCGACCGTGTAGACCGCTACACTCGCATGTGGCCGTACTCGAGTTTTACATTCCTTGCAAAACTATATCTTCTGCATAGCATGTACTCCGAGAACTTATGTAATGTAAATCCGTGGTTCGCCATTTAATTTACTTCATAATGAAAGATTCAATCATTAAACATAATGGAACAGAAAGCACGAATGGCGACAGAATAATTGCAATAAATTATCGAATAGAAAGGGTAGTATTATAGGATGATCTTCTCTGCATAAGGAAAGGATGATGTGCTACAACTGTTATTACCTTTATGTCACATACTAAATTTCTTGTCTCGATCCTAATTAAAGACAAGTTCAAGGTTCGAGATCAATACAAGCCGAGTTGCTGTAAGATCCTTATTAATTTCAGTATCTGTGAGTATGCTGCTAGACATGGGATATCACTGTGCTATCTACTGTGTCTTATCCACTGCGTTGTTTTAATTAGGGTTATGATATTGACCCATACTAGAAATAGCATAGACAGGATCAACTATCAACAGCATGAAAGTATAAGATAATGCTTCAATTTATAGTTATTATTTGTACATTATACACGATGTCCATTTGATAACCTGCTCTCACACTAGTCATCAAGTTACGACATAGCCGCCAATACCATAGGGGAGTGAAAGGCTTCTAACATAATCTCGCTGTAGAATCAGTTCCAGTCACCGCTCTTGGGAAGATCTTTTGAATAGACCACAGACGCGAAATAAGGCTCACTTGCATTGAACGGTAGGCTGTTCACAGTGTTATTAAGGTGCATGAAATTTCGCTCACCAAGGAATACATTGGCAGTGGTTTTAGTTGCATAATTTCTGACCGAAATGGAAAAGGTTGTTGGTTTGTACTATATTTACTGCTCTCTAAATTGTCCAATTCACCACGTATTGCCTGCAAGGGGTCTTTCCAAGCCAGAAAGTTCTCTTCTGTTGACCAGTCACATTTCTCGCCCTCCCTGCCGGCATCGATTCTCTCTGCATGTAAATCATCCAAATCCCGGTTTGTGTTACAAAATTTTGAGTATCAGTACCTATAAATGCGGTTTCCCAAGCCAATTGCAACGCAGTCTGGTTAATGTTGGAAGTTAATTAGATAAATTGGTATCTTTGCTGGCTGTAAAACTTTATGTTCTGCTTAGCTCTTGCAACATAGCGACACCACTTTTGAAGACTAACTCGCGTTGCCGACCTCGAACACGCGAAAAAGGCTATTCATATTTTCGCGTTGTAGACCTCTACTTGGCCGATGGTCTAATGATTACATGATCACCAGGCAGGCGCCGAGGACCCAGATCTCCAAGACGTCAAGTCACCAGAAAATAACGGGTGCTATCAGGAACCTGTTCATGATACTTAATGATTGTGTTATGTGGAGGCCATGAACAAAAAGTTGAATTCAGTTGCTATCTACTAGTGCATTGTGAATCGGCCGTGGAGAAAGCCTTGGTAAAAATCAGCCGCATTATCCAAGCCAGGGTTGCGGAACGCTTGACAGTGCCTTCCGAGTTCCGACGCCTCTCGAGGTACCGACGATGGAGATCACCTAAGCTTGAGTTCGGCAATTAGCTCGGTAACGGATAACGGCTACGCGGATACGATTGTTGGCAATCTTGAGGGATTGGGTTTATTTGCGATTTTAAGGAAGACAACTCTGCAAGTGATGCCAGCCTGATTTTCAACTCACAAGTAACCTCAGATAATTGAGGCTACAGATGAATGAAACTGCCACTAACTAGAGACGGCCCATTGAACAGCCACCAGTCATCAAATCAACTAATTTTCCGCATGTCATCGCCACAAGGCTAGTACGTGGGTCTGACGCACCCAACCTATTGATTTCCCTTCCGAAGCCACACGCGACCCCTAAAAGTTGTGAAGTTCAGTACTAAAGTTGCTTCCGAAGATCGTTCCGATGACAGGTTTTCTCCTCAGTTTCGTATCAGCTCGCGACCCACAAGTGACTGTCGTAGCTGGATTTTAATTCCTTTAGAGGTGACAATTCCCCCGTCCGTTTCTTCATTAGACGATTTCTTCATCTAGGCCAGTTCTGAACAAAGAGAAATTGTCCTCTGCGACGGTCGGCGTCATGGCTGCTAGAATCCCCCACCCCCTCTCTGATCTCACCGTCGAGGAAACCAACCAGGCTCGTGACCTTGTTTTAGCTCTGCACCCCGGAACAGTTGTCAACTTCCGTACCATCTACCTCATCGAGCCTCCCAAGGCTGAGGTTCTGCCCTTTCTCGAGCTTGAGCATTCCGGAAAGGTTACCGCACTCACCCCAAGGCCACCACGATTGGCTCAAGCACGCTACGATGTCGTGCACAGCGGCTCTAAGATTCCAGAGTACAACGAGTCCGTTATGGACCTTCGCAAGTCGCACCGGGTGAGCCACCAGGTTGTTGGATCTGAGCATCACGCCAGTTTGACTGTGTAAGTAAGTTTGAATAAGTAGACGAGCACAAGACTGACTTGAGACGAAGGTTCGAGTTTGACACGCTTGTAGATTGCATCAAGAAGTCTCCTCTCTTCCAGGAGGCGGTCAAGAAGATCAAGCTGCCCGAGGGGTTTGAGCTTGTTGTAGAGCCATGGCCCTACGGTGGCCCGGATGAGGCTGATGGTGACACCCGCTTCTTCCAGGGCCTTTGTTTCGGTAGAGATACCCGGAGCGGCAACCCAGACTCAAACTTCTACGCGTTCCCTATTCCTCTCATCCCCATCATGGACGTAAACAGGGGAGAGGTTGTCCGTGTTGATATGCCCGCGACCGGTGGTGGAGGCGATTCCCTTGTTGGATCTACTCCCACCGGCGGTGTCATTGACCACTGCAAGGGCGCCGAGTACGTCCCGGAGTTGTTGCCGCTTGGCACGCGAAAGGACCTGAAGGCCTTGACGGTCCAGCAGCCCGATGGGCCCAGTTTTAGCATCACAGACAATCTCATTGAATGGCAAAAGTGGCGGATGCGACTCACCTTCAACCCGCGGGAGGGAGCTGTTCTGCACGATATTCGATACGATGGGCGTGAGATTATGTACCGCCTTAGTATCAGCGACATGGTAAGTAGACAACTGGCCCTTGGCTTCAGAATTATAACTCACAAATGCGAAATACAGACGGTTCCATATGCTGATCCTCGAGCGCCGTTTCACCGGAAGCAGGCATTTGACTTTGGTGACGGCGGTCTTGGCCATGCCGTCAACAACCTCACCCTTGGATGCGACTGCCTTGGTGTGATCAAGGTAAGCAATGGAATCAGTTTACCATGTTTCGAGTTCTATGTCACTGACAATTCGGCAAGTACTTCGATGGTGTTTTGACCAAGTCAGATGGTACCGCCGAGGTGAGCAAGAATGTCATCTGCCTACACGAGCAGGATGATGGCATCGCCTGGAAGCACACCAACTGGCGGACTGGCCGAGCGGTCGTCACCCGACGCCGAGAACTGGTCGTTCAGTTCATCATCACTTTGGCCAACTACGAATACATCTTTGCCTACAAGTTCGACCAAGCAGCTGGCATCGAGCTCGAGGCCAGAGCTACTGGGATCGTGTCCGTCGTCAACATCGACGAGGGCAAGACTGCGCCTTGGGGCAACGTCGTTAGCCCTGGTGCTCTGGCCCAGAACCATCAGCATGTTTTCTGCGTCCGCATAGATCCCGCCATTGATGGTCACTCTAACACTGTGGTGCAAGAAGAGAGTCTGCCCATGCGCAGAGATAAGCAGACGAACCCCAACGGAAATTACTATGAAGTAAAGCAGACGCCAATCACCACGTCAGGCGGTGTAGATGTCGCTCCCTTCAACAACCGCGTCTTCAAGGTCCAGAACCTGGCCAAGAGGAACCGTGTCAGCGGAAAGCCCGTCGGCTACAAGATCGGCGTGCCTGCCACGCAACTCCTGCTTGCGGATCCCAACAGTATCCAGGCCGAACGTGCTTTGTTCGCTCAGCACCACCTCTGGGTCACCAAGTACAAGGACGATGAACTGTACGCTGGAGGTCGATACACTCTGCAAAGTCGCCGAGAGATCGGTGGTGTCGCCGATGCTGCAGCGCGAAATGAAGATGTCCTAAACGAGGATATTGTGATTTGGGCTGTTTTCGGTTTAACTCACAACCCCCGAGTTGAAGACTGGCCAGTCATGTAAGTAAACCTTCCGTTCCGAGAAGTCAAGTGTTTCCGACAGATACCAATGCATTCCCATTCTAGGCCTATTGAGAAGCTCCAAATTCACTTTCAACCGTCAGACTTCTTCGAGGGGAACCCAGCTCTGGATGTTCCTTCAAATGCAGATATCGGCTCTAAGTTGACTGAGGGCTGTTGCAGTGAATAGAACGGCCCTAAGCTGGAGAAGGGGAAATTGTAGATTATTTGCGCGGTGCTTTAAACCACGCGGATTCCGGAACCAAGAACTGGTCGAAGAACCGAACTAGACTGTACTGTAAAATATTATATACAATTAGTAACGTCGACAAACATATCGTCTTATCCTATTTCGCCTCCGCTCTTCCATGATCCTTCGTTGTTGAGTCTCAACCGGCACAGGAGCTCTTGTAAGTTTCGTGAGAATGTACCTTACGTAAATTATGCCAGATCCGAAGATAAACGATCTACTAAACTTGCTTTTGCTTTCTCAAATCTGTATCCTAGGATCATGGAGCCTCTCAGGTCCTTGACAGTTTACGATATCTCTGATGACAGCCCAGTATTGTTGACTTTGGTTCTGACAAAAGAAGCATTATTCATCTCGGAACCGAAATATAGTATTGGAATGATATATGTTCTAGGGACAAGATGATACCTCACATCGGCCTAGTTTCCGGTAAGTGAACCACTCCCTGACATAAAAACCTGGGCTAAAAGCATTCTAGGAATTATTCAGATTATCGCTGCTGTGGGGATAATCATCACCATCCGAGTCATGGTGCCGAAAAATACCTCATCCTTTATCTTCACAGAATTCGTAAACAGCAGCGGCTACAAAAGCGACGGCATCTCCTTGCTCGTTGGAAGGCAGAATGCCATGCATCCCTTCTCTCGGGTACATGACCATCACATCTGAGTCTAGCAAGAAGAAATTCGCTAACCATTCGTCAGATATCATGCAACATGCCATCTCGCAGAGGAACTTCTCCACGCAGCTCGTAATGTTTCTTTGGCCATGGTCGGCATTGCCATCATCAATGGTGTGATCTACTTTGGGTACTGCATTGTCCTTCTATACTGCTCCAGCTCCCTCAATTCACTGTTACACTCTCGCATAGTGCTTCATTGTATACATTCTTGATGCGACGCAGTCTAGAGCCACGGCAACTATCATGTCTCTCATGCCGGTGCAGTACTAATAACTAAGATGAAATTCGGTTCCATCATGTCGACAAACGACTCAACTATTGTATGACGTGGTTTCGATCCAACAAGGGCCTCCTAAAATAGGTGCACACTCCCTAAAGCCCTTAAGTCGGCCTCTTGAAGTGCGGACGCAGGTCCGACCAGCTCTCCTGATTGTACTCGGGCTGAATCTTTTGGCATGTTTCCAATCCCCACTCCGTGACTCCCAAGAACAAAGAGCTCTCGAACATGAAAGCCATACTCCCCTCTCCGACCTTCTGAGGCTTGAGCTCCGCGTTGCTAGCCTTCTCGAAAGTAGCAGCGTCAGGGCCGTGAGACGTCATCACATTGTGCAAACTAGCTCCGGCCGCTCGGAATCCTCCGCCTGCCTTCGCGTCGTACTCTCCGCAGACTAGGCCCATGAACTCTGACATGGTGTTGCGGTGGTACCACGGAGGTCTGAAGGTGTCTTCCTGGACGAGCCATCGGGGTGGAAAGATGACGAAGTCGGCGATGGCTGTGCCTGGATGGTTGGAGGGTCCAGTTAACACTGTGTAAATTGATGGGTCCGGATGGTCGAACGAGGTGCTTCCAATGACGGAGAAGCGACCGAGGTCATATTTGTAGGGGTAATCTTTGGTCAATGTCAGCATTTTATCTCGCCTTTGTACAATTTACAGAAGTTTCGGATACGAAGAACAATTTCACAGCCCATCGGGGATGTTTATTGCAATTCGGTGCATTCTAGAACTCACATCTGTCATTTTCGACCTTCATTAGTTTGTGTCTTCGGTGGGAAAACCGCTGCATTGTTGACTTACTTGCCATGCCACCCTACTACATCAAACGGAGTGTGACCCTGCTTCGCGACAAACAACGAGTTATTGTACTTGTTGACAATGGACCAGGTAGTTGAAGTATCCTCATCGAACCTGGCTTGCGGCACTTGGAAATCTCTTCCATTTGCCAAACAGTTGGACCCAATAGGACCAAGCTCGGGTAGCATGAAATTGCCCTGATAGAGCTCAAGGATGTAGCCTCTTACCGGCCCATTCGGCAACGTCACGCGATACTTGATGCCGCGAGGAATGACGGCAATCTCGTTGGGTCGAACCAGGAGATTGCCCAGCTCAGTTTGGATGTCCAGGACGCCGTGTTGGCCCACAATCAGCATCTCGCCGTCGGAGGAGTACATGGCCGTGTTGGCATCCATGTCACGGCCGGCAGCGTAGATGTAGATCCCCAGGCCCGACTTCATGGCCGGATCACCAGCGCCAGCCGCCAGCTTTAGGCCGCGGATCCAGTCGACCTCCTGGTCGATATCGAAGGGGTCCCATCGCAGCTGGTTAGGGATGTGGTTTAGCTTGGCTCCGAAGTTGCCGGTGGTGACGTCGGTGAAGGGTTCAAAAGTAGAGTGTGCAGCGGAGGGCAGGACACGATACAGCCATGATTGAAGATTCTCGTGTCTCGGGGCTGTGAAGGCTGTTCCAGAAAGCTTTTCTGTGTAAAGGCCGTATGGTGCCTTTTGAGGTGAGTTGGCGCCAATCGGGAGCGCGCCCTCTACGGCTTCTGACCTGTGCAAATCTGTTCAACAAGGTTTCTTATTCTTAGTAGGACAAACATACTCGTGGAATGAACCAAATCCATTGAGATATTTGTACTTCTCAGGCGTTTCAAACTTTGTCACAGGCATCGTCTTAAATCGGGTGTAAGATCGTGATGAACAATATGGTCAATGCGGACACTTCGATCGCGGGGTACTCTTAACAAATCTTTTATTCGGTCTGGGGACTCTAACGGGCATCTCCGTATTTCACTTCCTCATCTACAGACCTTGTTCCCCTCTCAGACGCTTGACACTGCCGCTTTTGACAGCCGTCCAAAACGATCCGACGGAATCAAGTTCCGGCGGCTCATAGTGCGGTTCAACGGAGTCCAAGTCTCAGAATCCGGAAATTCCCCTTAGTGGCCGGAATCAAAGCCGGCGATTCATGCCGGCACTTAGCCGGACGATGCGGGAGCTCAGTTCTGGCTGGAAACGACTCTGGCTATTTCAAGAGCCGTGTTTCGGGCAATTAATCCTTGGGGTTTGCGTATTAAATCTTCAGTCTACGGGTTATCCTTCATTTTCGGTTGCCGCGGTACTTAGACGTATGACCTTGGTTCTATTACATGCACACACTGGCTAATTCTCGCTCCAGCTTCACGCAACAGGATCCAATACCAAGCATTCGGATCTAAAGTTCAAGATCCAAGATCCAAAATGAAGTCGTGGCTTTCCATCCCGCCAGGGTCTCATTTCTCCCTGGCCAATATCCCCTTCGGCATTATCTCTACGGCCGCTGTCCCCACACTCCGGCCCGCCATCGCCATCGGCGCCCATGTGCTTGACATCTCCGCCTTCGCCAAGGAGGGTGGCTTCGCAAAGCTCAAGGAATTCCCTCGGGATAAGCTCAGCGTCTTCTCAGAGCCGACGCTGAACTCATTCGCTGCTCTAGGACGACCTGTCCACCGACTCGTCCGCGAGTATATCCGCGATGTCTTCCGCGATGATACACCTTACCCTGAAGCCTTGAGGGCCAACGAGGCTCTAAAGCAGACGGCATTGTTGCCACTGTCCGAGGTAGAGACTCATCTTCCTCTCGCCATTGGAGACTACACCGACTTCTTCGCTGGCCGCAACCACGCTCACAACGTTGGTACACTCTTCCGGGGAGCTGCCAACGCTCTGCAGCCCAATTACAACCATCTACCTGTAGCTTATCACGGCAGGGCCAGCTCAGTTGTAGTCTCCGGCACACCACTCCATCGTCCCGTTGGTCAGGTGCTGCCCGCGCCGGGAGCTCAGATCCCTGTCTTTAAGCCCTCGGGCAGAATAGACATTGAGCTCGAGATCGGGGCGTTCCTGTGCAAAGGCAATCCACTTGGCCAGCCCATCCCGCTGAACAAGGCTGAGGAGTACATATTTGGTTACGTGCTTATGAATGACTGGAGCGCTAGAGATATCCAGCAGTGGGAGTATGTTCCGCTTGGGCCTTTTAATGCTAAAAACTTTGGCACTACCATCTCAGCATGGGTTGTGCTTGCGGATGCCCTCGAGCCTTTCAGGACCCAAGGTCTGCCGAACGATGTCGAGTTGCAAAGTTATCTCCGTGAGGAGAGAAAGGACAACGTGCTAGATATCAACTTGGAGGTATCTCTCAGCAGTGAGTTAATCCGTTCTTCATCCTTATAATAGTTATTAAAAAACTAACCTCGTTGCCTAGCTGCCAAGGGAAACTCGCGCACTATTACGCGCACCTCTTCCAAAAACCTTCTCTGGTCATGGCCCCAGATGATTGCCCACCACACCATCACCGGCTGCAACCTGCGAACTGGTGACCTTCTCGGAAGTGGAACAGTATCTGGATTTGAGGACGGTACCTACGGCAGCATTTTAGAACAAACCAAGGGCGGAAAAGTGCCGCTCGAGATCGGAGGCGGAGAGGTGCGAAATTTCCTTGGTGATGGTGACACTGTCGTCATTCGGGGGTGGTCCGGCAACAACGAGGATGAGTTGGTCGGGTTTGGAGAATGTTCAGGACAGATTCTGGCTGCTGTGACTCAAGTATAGCTAGCATAGATACACTATCATTAGACAAGAATGATATTACGAGTTCAACTCGTGCAGTACAGGTTTGTTCCACGGGTTATAATTAAAGGACATATACCATACGCTTGGCTGGATATCTATGGCTATGCTCTAGGGAGAGGCAGTTCCTCAACAATGCGTGCCGATGATGAATTAGACCAAAGCTGACTTAGTCTTTTCTACGAGTGTAATACGAATGCTTGCTTCTTTTGACCCTTATATATAAGGAAAAAGGTAGTCCACTGTCAACTAGAGAGTTAATCCTTTATTCAACATACGCCTCGACGTGATGCAAACAGAGCGAGTGATGTGGAAGATATTTTTATTTTAGTTTTGTTTGTCGGTCATAATCGATCATCTGGTTACCCCCCGACCACTATTGCGTCTTGCAAATTCAAATTTCTTTTAACACTCATTAGTCGCGTGCCAGTTAGGTCTGCACATCCAAGGCCTTTTTCAGACTCTCGCGGTCTCGGGGCACGAACTTAGCCCTGTAACGTCTCGGTACTGCCACGAGACTCGTTGGGTCTGTATTGCCATGTACGGGGTGAACATTGACGTTGTCGTGCTTCTCAACCCGGAAGCTGTTCAGTAGTCTCATGTAGATGAGATACAGCTCCCGGTTTGCCAGCAGCGACCCAGCACACATGCGGTAGCCCACTCCGTAGGTGAACAAGGGGGCATCGGGCTGTTCGAACCAACGTTCGGGGCGGAAGTTCTCGGGGTCGGACCAAACCTCGGGGTCTTCTCTTACTGTTAGCTCTCATCAATTAGCCCTAATCAGATATGACATACCCATGTTGCAGGCCCAAGCATTCAAGAACACGACTGTGCCCTTGGGAATAGTAACACCATTGTGAGTGATATCCTTGATAGACGCGCGGGGAAGAGCAAGTCGAAGCACAGTGAAGTATCGCAGGGACTCTTTGACTAAAGCAACAATGTACGCGCATTTTTGGTCGTCGTCAGCATCACACATAGGCTGGGTAACATCATAGAACTTTCGAATTTCTTCCTCGGCCTTGTCTTGAATATCTGGGTGTTGGGAGAGATAGGCAATGAACCAGGCGACTTGGGTCGTGACAGTGTCGAGACCGCCTGACAACATGGTCAAGCTGATAGACGTGAGCTCGTCCTTGTTGAGCTTCGCCTCCTTGTCCAAGATAACATTTGCCTGGATACAGGGACTGTAGGTACCGTTGGCAATGCGCTCATCAAGGCCGGCATTCAGTGACGTGAGATACTTGTCGCGTCTGCTTCGCATTTCGCGGGCCTTGGACGAGTGGAAATTTATGGGGTTTATTCGGAGCAAGGGGATATAATCCTGGAGGTTGCCAGTGGTGGATCGGAACTTGCTGATCTGCTCCTCGACGTGGGTGATTTCCTCGAAGAGATCATCTTTCTGGCTCTTCAAGCGAGTGCCCCAGTTGAGAGTGAGAGCCAGGGAAAGAGAGAGACGCTGGATCATGGGCATGGGGTCGACGGGGACGAGTCCACCATCGCCGTAGGAATAAAGCTCCTTAATGAAGTCCCTGGTTTCGACCTCAAGATGAGGAACATAGGTGGCCACCGACGGCCGGTTGAGGGCCGAGGCAGCGCCCTTGCGTCGTCGCTTCAGGGAGTCGCTGTAGGGAGACGTGCCAATAGTGGTTCCAGCGGTGTCGGAGAGAATCTAGTCGAGGGATCAAAACATGGACGCCGGAAATACAAGAGTAAACTGACCTTGTGAAACGTGTAGAACTCTGGTCTTGAACTCAAGGCTTGGGCATGCTTTCCGAAGATGTCTCTGGCAGCGGCGGCAGAGTTGATGACGACGACGGGGACGTTGCCCAGCTGGATTTGGTACACCTCGCCAAACGTCTTAGACCACTCTCGGTACTTGTCTGCAGCGTTGATGCGGATATCCCAGAGGTTTCCAACGACGGGGAGTCCAGAGGGGCCCTTCATGTGGTTGATCCTGGCATTGTGGCGGACAAGCTCTTTGATGAAGATGTAGATGACGGGGGCAAGAATTATCGACACGAGAATAGATTGGCCTGGGCTCTGGCGAACATGGTCATTCAGAGACAAGAGAAGGTTTGTGATGGTCATGGCGACGAAGGGTGAACAATCTTAGAGGGCCGAGTGATGAACAGTGAGCCTGTCTGCAGTCTGATTAAATTCAGAGGAAAGCGGACACCACATAATGAATTCACCCCGCATTCCACGTGCCGGTTGCTCGAAAGATAACCCTTCCACTTGGGAAAACATGTGTCACTACTTCGATACACCACCACAAGTATACCCGACGAAGGGTAAACGCGGCCTAGCGTTGTAGAGAGACACACCCGCAGTTAGAATGCGGAGGTGGATTGCGGGGAACTCAGAAACAGCGGAAGCTTTCCACCTCGGAAAGGCGGCTTCTTACCAAAGAAACTAATTACTAACTTGATCTTCATAACTGGCACCGCATCTTAAACCCAGGCGGAATCCCTGCGCCGCGCGCCCCTCGGAAGCTCGTTTTCGATTCTGATATTGTGATTCCGTCGTCATATTACGGAGCCGACAGCATGGACGACAACTCCTCTGTCGTAAAGCAGCCCAGTGCGTCCACTCCCTCCACGCGAAACCTCCCAGCTTCGCCAGCAGGTTTCTGACCTGGCCGGCGCCGTGAAACTCTTAAGGGACCCAAAGGACCGTCCACGGAGTACCCGTCATGATCCCTCGCCGTCTCAAGACACGATCTTTGTCCAATCGCCGCCAGCTCTGAGAGGGAGAGCATACCGAAGGAGCCCCAGATTGTTAGGTCTCGACATCTGCCTTTGGCTTCATGATCGGAGAACGATCTCTGACTCGCATAGGCAGTCTCAACCTGTAATACTCTTCCTTCCAGCGGTGCCCAGTCCCTAACGAACCTATCGTGGGGACTAGCCGCGGATCCTCATGACTACTAGAACCACTACACCGCAAATGAAATTTTCAGACTTCTCACTGTCTTCCAGGAAGAGGCTGAGTCTGTATACCCTTTCTAAACCTGTTTGTGAGAGAATTAACAAGCTCAGTAACTCGGCCGAAGAAAGTATTTGTGACCGGTAAATGGCTCGATTGATATGTTAGAGGCTATCGGTCAGTACAAAGGAGCCTAGGACTCATATGTCACAGAGAATAAGAAGAAGCTATCTGATGATATTGAATAAGGCTATAATGAACTATAAATAAATAGATAAGGAGCTATATAGGGTGCTTTAAATATAATTGACATCGATGCTATACAAATCTCACTTGTCGTTGTAGGAATGTTCATCTAAGAATACACAACAGTAGCACTCACTTAAAATGAGGTGCAGCGGCGGCAGGCCACTATTCTAGACTTTGGCCTTGAGTTCGTCCATGTATACCTACAATATCATAGAATCAACAGTTCAAAGAGACAATCGGAGAAAAGGCGTTACGGATCTTGTAAATTGAAGTCCATTTATCTACTCTCTATCATACCAGCTCATTCTCGAAGAACACCATCATCGCACCCTGGTTGACAGACTTGGCGAAGGCCTTGAGCTCCGCATGTGCAGCACACTCGTTGTCATAATACTTCATATCATCTACCGAGGTAAAAACAGAAATAACTGCAATGGTATATCCCTGAGCTCGCTGGTCAGGCTTTGTAAGCCCAGCTTGGACGGACAGGATATAAGGCTTGCCGTCCTAGAACTTGAGTAATTAGCCATGGTTTTAATGTTGACATCCGTTCTTTCAGCACGAACCTTGATGGCTTTTTGAGGCATGCCCTTGTAAATGTTGAGCAGCGTCTGTTGATCCTCCACATTGGGGATCTTGAACAAGGTGACGCGGTTAATTGGCCTCGACATGATGTGGATTTAATAAAAGATGAGTGATTTAACGAGGCTTCCTTATTCCTGGCGAGAAATTGGGTCCGAGATAGTGTAAATGCGTCACTTTAGCAGGTAACACTGGGAGCCAGAGAGGGCAGGGAGGTTATACTAGATCTAAAGAGAGGTCAGTCACTCGGAAGTGGAGACTGAAATTCCGACGCCTCGGAACCTCGCCCGGAATCATTGATAAGTATTGTCCAAATGCACCGGGACCTAAGCCGTTGGATCGTCACATAGAGAATTAATTGACGCATATCCTGTGGGTAGAGAAATCAGTGTACCGTTAGCTATGCATTTGTTCTTCTTTTTGTTGAGTAGTCTTGGCATCGTACCGACTCCGGAACCGGAGCTCGGGTCAACACGAGTTCGCTTCGACACGTCGGGTCAAGCGCACAGTGGTGACTGAACCTTTATCTCTTCTCCGGCACAGAACTGCACCACTTACCTGCTGAATTTATGTCACATTATAAGGCAAGACAGATCTTGTGGCTACAGGTGGCTTAGCAGTTTTCTCATTTGCCATGTGTTCTGGAGCTCCCATGACCACTCATGTTGATAACATGGCATGCATACTGTTCTCGGCTTCGTTAGACATATTTGAGGGCCACGGCAGGAATTCAAAAGCTAGAAGCATTGTTTGGTTCATTGGAAACTCTCTTACAACAATGAATGCCAACTTTTCTAGGAATCAACTGTGTTTCGATCCTGGCGATTGCAACACATGACTTTAAAGTTAGTTTAGCGACCGGATTTATGTAGTTTCGCCATTATTAAGGGCAGAAAGGCGGTCACTCCAAGCTCAGAGGGTCGTAAGAATCAATTGGATCTACTTAAAGATTTACGACGGCATTTCGTCGAATCACGTCAACGAGGCCTTAGCTAACACCCACACCCTCCTCAGTCTCTCTTTTTTCCCAGTTAAAAGTTAGTGTAAACTGGTCACAGTGACTCACAAAAACAATTTTACTTTCATTTGTGAGCTATCAGGTGTGAGGTTGGTTTATTTCTCGATTCAGGTGGGATTGCCTGTGATTTCTACTTGTGTAGAGCTTGTAGAGTGAGAGCGCAGTTGACCTCAACCTGAAAGTCATTCATACATCTTAGCAACTCGTAATTAGCGCTTACCAATGGTGAATACTTAAAGGGTTCGGGTTTTGCCTGCACGACCAAGGTTTCTGCTTGATCGTCTTCCTCTGTTACAAGATTTGACCCAAAACGCCTTGATCTCTAAAGTTCAGCTATGTCCTTGAAAATCGTAACACTAAAGACAACCGCTACACACCTTCTCCCAACTCAACAACAAACATTATCAAATCCATCAATACTTTCGATCTACAACACAAAATAAAATGCAAGTCCCCAATAACGTTATATGACATGCCATCCGGGGCTTCTAAGAGACCGAGCCCCGCTATGTCCGCATAATATTATTAATGCTCCTATCCCCGCCATCTCAATCTTTGTTTTAAAGATGGATATCCTTCAGCGATCTCCCGAATTACCCATTTGATCATCCTTATTTTCGTCTTCTTCACTCACAAAAAACATCATTATGAAGGTTGCCATCGTCGGCGCATCCGGTGAGACGGGCCAGTCCATCGTCAACGGCCTGCTTCTCAGCAAGGACACCTTCGTAAGCACTTACAAGCCCTGACGTTACCGCACATGGGGACTAGCGTGGACTAATGCGGCAATCCTCCCATATAGAGCATCACGGCTCTCGTTCGGCCGGCTTCTATCAAGAAGCCCGAGGTCCAGCGCGTCAAGGAACAGGGCGTTGCCATCATCGCCATTGAACTCACAGCGCCGCACGAAGAACTCGTCAACGCTCTCGCGGGACAGGATGTCGTCATCTGCTGCGTCGTGCCCGACTCGGCCGATCCGCAAAAGGCCCTCGCAGACGCCGCCAAGGCCGCCGGCGTGAAGCGCTTCGTGCCCAGCGCCTTCGCGACGGCTTGTCCTCCAGAAGGCGTCATGGCCCTGCGAGAGACTGTAAGAAACTCTCCTCATGGCCTAACCTTGAGAGTTCTTACTGATACATGAAAACCCATAGAAGGAAGAAGTCATCAACCACATCAAGAAGATATACCTGCCCTATACCATCATCGACATCGGCTGGTGGTACCAGAGCGCGTTCCCGCAGCTGCCCTCCGGCAAGATCGACTACGCCATCAAGTTCCCGATGAGCAACATCGCCGGCGACGGGAACTTCCCCACGGCGCTGACGGACCTGCGCGACATAGGCAAGTACGTGGCGCGCATCATCACCGACCCGCGCACCCTCAACAAGTCCGTCTTCGCGTACAACGAAGTCCGCACGCAGCAGGCCATCTTCGCGCTGCTCGAGAAGGCCAGCGGCGAGACGATCCCGCGCGAGTACACGTCGCGCGCCGAGGCCGAGGCCGCCGTCGCCGCCGCGCGCAAGCCGTACTACGAGCAGCAGGACCGCTCGTTCGCTAGCCTGGTCAAGCTGGCCATCGCGCAGTATCCGCACTCCATCTGGCTGCGCGGCGACAACACCCCCGAGGCCGCCGCGTATCTGGGATACCTCAGCGGCAAGGAACTATATCCAGACATGGAGACGGAGTACGTGAAGTTTGAGGACTTTGTCGGTGAGTTGTTAGCCGGTAAGGCCAAGGTGCCCTACCCCAACCGCACTTTGGCGTACAAAGCTTAAGGATCGGGGAGATGCCAAGCGATAGTGTAGCTAGTCATTGAGGACAGGTGCCGCCGGTCTCGACCCAGTCCTCGAGGTCGAGATACTGCACGCTGACAGATGAGGAATGGCTTATGACATAGTTAGAATACCAACAAGCCCTGCGTCTGAGTCATTCCTCTTACATGGCATGGTGTATCCAATGAGCTATCGTAGTAAGCAACGGTCACACTTAAACGCAGGGGAAAGCCTCAGTTGCACGAAATAGTCCTTAGATTACCTTGGACTCCGCAAGATTCGCTAATTGTACTGTACTACTATTTCCCCGAATAGCGAGTCCCAATATTCATCCGTCCAGATCCAAAATGCGTGACAAGCAAAAAAGCCAACTGGATACACACGCCGTAGCACCGATTATATACACACTCAGGATAGAATACCTGAAATGGACGAAGGCATCAAATACGGGATCAACGCTGAAGAAAGAATACTCGCAATATTCCGTGCCATGTCCGACTTCTTCCCTAAACAGTAGAGTGCTTTTGTGCAGTCCTCGCATCGTCTCGCCAGCATCATTATCGTAGGACTCTCCAAGGTGCTTGGGTTGTGCCGGACCGACTCCTCCACCTCAGTCAGGTGAAGAATGGCCGCCTTGGTGAATGCCCTGATGAGGATCATAGTCCAAGGCTCAGTCAAGATGGACCCCTCGACAACGGCAAAGTGTAGATCTGACACATGAGTGCCGGGAATGTCGCCAGCCCGGGGGCAAGTCGAAACCCGGGCGAGATCAGAGAGGATCGCAGCGCTGTCCTGTCGCAGGTACCTGACCACGTCGACGCTGAGGCGAACCTGAGTAGAGTATTCCAAGCCAAGACCGTTTTCGTCCACAAGTTCGATCAGATCGGCAAGGAGCAGAGCGGCACAATGAAAGTGCGCAACAACACACACGAACCAGCTCTGAATGTGAGTAGGAACTGTGTCATACTGGTTGACGAGATCTCGGAAGAAAGCACCATATGTCTCGTTCCAGTGCTTGTAGACGGCCATCGCATTCGAAATAACCTTCTCCACAGCTTCGCCGCGGTATTTGCTCCGTACCGTGTTCTGTAGATACGAGACGTGCCTGAATAGTATTACTTTAACGGGTGCGGCTGCGACGACTCCCTTCGTAGCGGTTTCGACAGAATTCGGCCAGCGAAGTACATTCTCCTTGTCTTCTCGAATGAAGAGCCCGGCCCACCATCTAGCATCGTGAGGGCTGTACTCAATATTAAACGCATCGTGTTCTGGTTGATCAGGATATGTCGGATCGTGGTGACACTCCTCATCGGAAACAACAACAGGGCGACCATTCATCGAAGACGAAACGGTGTCGAACATGACAGTCATCCAGTAGACGAGGCCAATGGTACCCTTTTCCTCTGAGCTGAGTGACTCGGCTGAGGTGGCCTTTTCCAGTCCCAGAGAGCTCTTTGACGAGTCGAGAACTCCAGCTTCACGTGCCTCATATTGGAATTTGAGGGCATGCATCTTTCGAGCTGCCCTCTCCATGAACACTGGCGGCCCTTCCGCGGAGATGATGTCGCTGATTTGGGATGCAATGGACCCATCCCCGCCAACAATGGGGCTGTCACCGCCAAACGGAATGCTATCTCGCCGGCCATAGGCAAAATCCTCATCGTCCATTGGCTTTTGAGCCAGTCCCATGATCAAATCCGCGCACACAACTCTGAAGCATTCCATGTCCGAACAATCCTGGAGCGCGCGCTTGGCCTGAGCCCAGAAGGACTTCTGGAGTGTGCGATCGAACTCTGAGTTCAAGTCATCGGCCAAGTCTGACCGGCCGTCAAAGGATGACAGATTCTGAGGGAACCTCTCGCGTTCACGCTGGCTGCCCTGGGCCCATTGGGTAGCGAAGGCCATGATGGCTAGATGAAGTGCCTTGGAAGCAGCCCTGTCTTCCGACCTTGTGAGCTTAATCAGCTGGGTCGATTGGGCGATCTTGTCGAGTTTGACGACGCGGCGGTAGATCCTATTGTCCTGCTGTTTTGGTTCATAGTGGTTCATAACATTCAGTTTCGCAAAGTCGGACGCTAACCAGCTAACACCATTGGACGAGGGGCGAACGAGGGAGTCGGGTCGGTATGGACAAGTCTCTTCGGAGAGCCAGCACGACAGAGCGTGTTCCAGGACGTCGTGATATATGCGCATGAGATTGTCCGAAATGAGACCCTTGTTAGTGTTTGAAACCATCAGGTGGGCGGCAGAGAATGGCGAAATGGAGGTGCCGTAACTTCGCGCAATGCTGTCCGAGTAGTGGCGGGCGCTTAGAGACCGGGAGGAGACGTCGCTTTGATACGAGTTGGAGTCAGAGGGAGACGGCTGGTAATGAACGTCGGGCGCGGAGTGAGTCTGGTACAATGGCCACCCATTCTCGCCGTTTTCTTCTTCTGTTGTAGATCGATGTCGGGACTGGAGGACTCGGGAGGGGAGGTCTGACGCCGGAGAGCAGTCCATCGGCGCGGGGTGTGAGGGGGTTGCGTTTGCATCGAGGGGGCCGAGCATGGCTGGGTGAAGACTAGGGTCAAAAGCGGATGAGTCCAAGACGCCGTTGATGGGCATGGAATCGAAAGCGGTGTTGGACATGTTGGAGAAGTTAGAGAAGTCGGCGAAGCCAGTTTCCATAGGACCCCAGCTAGTCAGGTCGTGGGTCGAGGGAGGCGCCTGGAGCATATCGAGAAGCGCGGTGGCATCGAGGCCTTGGGTGGTCGGGAGAGCGGATTGAGTAGGCGAGGGGCCAGGTTGAGGACGCGGACGCTGGCGCTTGGCCTTATTCCTGGCGGGATCGGGGACGCGACGGGCATTGGTGCCAGTCTGGGTCAAGACGTCGCCCGGAGGACCAGTTTGCAGTTGGGCGCGAACCCAATGGAAGGTACATTGTTTGCGGGTTCGAAGGCAGTAGGAGCATCGCAGGGCGCGGGAATCTATCTCGTCTGCGAGGTTTTCGGTCGCACCGGTTAGTGTGGCTTCGCGGGGGGCGGCGCACACTGGGGAGGGTGAAGGGTAGAGGAGCAATGGGAGACGGCAGGGGAATCGACCTCAGGACAACTCACCAAGGTGTTCCTCGGCGAGGGAGACGCCAGAGGAAGCATCAGTGCCGGAGCGCAGCCTTTCGGAGTTGCGCTGGATATCCCACAGAGAGGGCGCGTCGCATGCCCGCTTGGCCTTGCGACACTGGTCGCAGGAGCGGTTCTGGCGCCTCATGATGGGCGAGGGTGAGCGAGCGATGGAGCAAGGAGAGCAGCGCAGCTCAGAGCAAAGCAGAGCAGCGGGCTCGGCAGCGCAGAGCACAGAGCAAGGCGCAGACCGTAGCAGAGGAGAGCGCAGTGGATGGACAGGCGCAGGGACAGGCGCAGGGACAGGAGCAGATAGGTATAGGCAACAGAAGGGAGTGTCCCTTTGGGATAGGTTTGGAGGGGGAAAGACGCAGGCGGACGAGGGCAGAGGACGGAACGGGCGTATTTCCCTGTCGGGTCCAAGGCAGCAGAGAAGGTGGACTGGTGGAGAGGGACAGACCGATAGAGTGAGAAAGTGGAGGTGGGTGACGCGATTAGGGAATGATCGGGGATGAGATGGGATGGGGATGGGAATGGGGAATGGGGATGCGAAGGGAGATGAGCGAAGATGAGATTTACGGCCCCTCTCCTTGCGGGTTGACGAGGGTCGTGAGTGGCGGGACATGGGCTGTGTTAGGCGCAGACTTGCCCTGTTGACTCAGTGAGACCTGGGCCTTCTGGGGTTAGGATTCTCCGCTTTTCCGAAGAGGGTCTCAGTTCCCCGCACCCCGCTAATCCGTTCGGGTGTGGTGCAGTGGTGCAGTGGTTCAGTGGTTCAGTGGCTCAGTGGTTCAGCGAGTCCACCCCGGCACCCGGCTTTTGCAGCGAGGATGGATGACTCTCTCGAATTGGAACATGACACGGTGCGACATCAGTCCTCGCTGCGTGGGGAAGGGCACGAGGGGTTCGAGGCCTGGGTGGGCTGGACGCCCGCTGGACGCCTACTGGACGCCTACTAGACGCCTACTAGATGCCTACTGGACGCCTACTGGACGCCCAGCGGACGCCGACCAAAAACGAGGGCGCAAATGACCGTCAATTCTCGACGAAGCGGTGGCGACTTGGTCCGGGTTCCGCATCGTTGGAATTCGCCGCCCCCCAGCATGCCAGAACAATGCTTTCGGTTCTCCTAGTCTTAGTCAGCGGGCTGCTAGCTCTAGTCTGTTTATTAGGTCGTTGCTAGGTAAGGCATAGTACGGAGTACATACTAAGTAATCACCCAAGCTCAGCTGCGTCGTCCGGTCCTCTTGTTCTCTGCCATGTGTGGGTACGCGCGCGGGTGTCCGCGTGTTCGGGTGCTTTGTCGAGTCCGTGTATGCCCGTGCCCCCCGCCCGTGTGTAAGAGGGTCAAAGGCACGGCACGCACGGAGCGGAGATACACGGAGCGGAGCGGGCAGGGAGCAGGGAGAGCAGCTGCTGGATTCCATCACATTGTGATTGATTTGCTTTTTGCCATCTGGAATCTTGCCAGCCAAGCCACTGGGGTAGGAAGGGCCCCTAAAAGCTCCCAGCTGTGGAAAATGGGTGGAACACGATGGAAGGAAAAGGGGCGCAAACTCGGCCGCGGATTAATTACGTTATAAACCTAGTCAAGCACAGCTCAGACGCAGTTTCAAGACAGGCAGAGCAGCATTGCAGAGAAAGAGCGAAGAGGAAAGGGGTGGGGGGGCTACTTTCGGGAGTTATGGGCCTAAAACCGCGCTGGAGCCGCGTACCAAGCTAGCGGATTTGCAGCAGGCAACATGAATAGTGAGTGGAACACGCGACTCGCGACAAGGACCGGAGAAAAAGGGGCTAAAACATTAAGGGTACGGGGTATGCACACCCAACTCATTCGCATAGCTCGGTTCAACTTCCTCCGTTGATTTGCCGTCGGGTTCGGGCTCAGGTTTTCTTTCAACCCTTGCTTTTTCTCAAAGTAACCCTGCGGTTCTGGAGAGCAACCCTGTCTCACTCAGAGTAACATTGCCTTTTTTTCTCCCTTCTCACAGTAACCCTACCGCTCTGTCATGTCTCTGCCGTGCAACCCTCCCGTCGCAGCCCTCGGCCCCTCGCCCCCGCCCAGCAAAACCGGGGGGCTTGGGGAAGCGCCTCGTGGCATCCGCAGCCAATCATGCAGCCGCCAGCACCCACAAGCCACTAACCCCTACCCACAGGGCCCAAACAAGCTCTGAACCGCCCCCTAACTTGTGAAGTTCCCAAGAAATTCATGGCCTGGACGAAAGCCTCCGCTGGGCTGCTTACAGCCACCAGTGGCCCACGCTGCATTAAGCCACCATCGTCACCCCCTCCACTGGTCGTTCTATCGCTCATCCGTGAAGCAAAGCCCTAGGACTTCGGCCCAGTTCCCGACCGCGAACTCGCCCGTCGTAGTTGATTTTCAGGATCCATAGATCCATAATTCTTGCTGCGAGATCTGATCCATGAGCAGCACAACTTGACCCACCTGTTCACGCGCGCCCCATCACAGCGTCGCAGCCCTACAGTTTTCTCTTCTGACAGATGCGGCCTCTCAAATCAAATCTCAAATCGCAAATCTCAACTTCGCCTATCGCCCATCGCCAATCGATAAACATTCCATGCACCGGCGGGGCAGGCATCTTAATCACTTCGAACTCCCGTAATTGCACGTAGATCTGAAAATCATTTGCTCTTTACCTCATCCAATAGCCTTTCCAAAACACTACTCCACCTTTTCGTGTCGGAGACTTTGACCGTGGTAGTTGAATGCCTGCTCGATCAGACCACATTTGACGTTAGACTTCAGACCTATCGTCTTGCCACAACGTCCACGTTCCCCAATACCCATATTAACCGAGCACGCTGTCATCACAGCACCGTGCATGACTGCTCTCGTTTCTGGAAAGGATGACCTGGTTATGACTACTATAGCTATATTGCATGGTTGAGTTTCCATGCTAAAGCCTAGCCCAGGAACCGACCCCCGCCACAGATCAGGCTCTGCGGTTAGCTTCACCTTCATTCATGTACATTAGTTTGATAGATCTAGTTTGGGAGAATTTGAGTTTTGATGATCTTCCGTTCTTCTTCACAATGTTCCTCGTCTCGGAAGAGTCCATGTCATCTTTAGTCTATCATGGTTGAGGAGAGGGAAACCAGTATGCTATAAACGTCACTCGTTGCACCTCTGATACAAGTGACAACTCTCCGTCTTCGCTCTGTGCTACGTAGATCGTCTGTTGCAGGTGTGCCACGAAACCCCAACGGTCTCATGGCTGACATCTCGGGCCAACGGTAACTTCAAAGAAAGCCTCACTGTGCCTCCAGCAATGTCTCCCTGTGCATCTTGCAACACATGCTACTAGATGACATGCCGCAATATCCCATAGTCTAACAACACCAGCGATACAGCTAGATACATCTCCATGAGCAGCGGTGAAGCAACGCTTGTCGTTGTTGAAGGATCCACTCCCCGCCAAGATCGTAGATGTGGGGAAAATCCGGGGTGCAGATGTTGTGTTCCTCGATTCAGCTTGTCTCGAGGGCGAGTCCGGTATGGAGCGATCTGCCGGGAATGGCTGTAGCGTCGTTGTCCTTGGAGTCCATCGCTAAATCCAGAGCCGATGCCTGCCAGTGTTTTCGCTGCTTCTTTACCCAGTGCCACTGTACTAAGCGAGTTGCGCATGGGTTTACTCAGTTACCACTTGAAGGGTGTTTCAAGATAGGTGTTTCTCATTTGAGACTGCAACTTTGGTCATAGCAAAAGGGTGTCATTTGTAGTACCCAAAAAGAAAAGTCTAATGACGGCAGGAAAGAAGTGACGCTTCTCGGTCAACGAACATCTACGAAGTAGTCTAGCACCCACATGCATGCGTAACCGTTTCTCTGTGCGGATACCTACACCGCAACCTCATCGTCGATCGGACCTACAGCGATAAGGATCTTCTATTATTTCCAACACCCAACAGCATCGGGATTTTTTCCTCTTTTAGAACCTTTCAGCTCTTGTTAGCCGCTACATCCGAATTCACGCCGCCTTTTCCATAGTTAGGAGACGGAATGTCATCGTAACCTCGGTGAGCCCCGCGCGGGGACGGTCGGGAACATGCCGTACAGTGCAGAGTAGCGCTCAAAGATTGAAGGAATTCAGCTCCTTTTCGACCTGTAGTTCTGCCGATCGTCTGGGCATGCATTTCTCGGTTACATCGCCTGAACTTTGCCGAAGCTGCGGATAGAAGCCAAGCTTTACAACCACGGATCACAAAACTACTAGACCAGAGAGGCGCAGGATGCAGAACGGCGCGTAATACCAGGCACGTTAGTCTGTTCGTTGACATGGTCACCACTGACTCAGCGCAAAGTGAGAATCAGCTGGCCGTACGAAGTAACCCAACGGTCAGCCCCGGGCAGTTTCCTCCTCGGTGAACGACGTGCTTTTGTGCCCGGCCCAACCTCTAACCGAATCGCATTTCTCGATCGGCACTTTTGCTGACGCGGGGGCCTAAAACGCGGGGGCGACCAGGACAAGTCTAGGGTTATGCCCGGCGCCTTCAGAGCTGCAAGTTCAGTTGCTGCATGAAACATACGAAGGAAGCAAAGTGTTGAGGGGGGTGTCATTCCTTCCCCCTCGATCCTCCTCAACTACTGGCTACCGCAGCATGCAGGACGACCCCGCGTGCAACCACAAGTGGTGATGCAGTCAAGTCGCCCGTTGGCGTTTCTACGTGGTGTGATAGATCATCTTGGCGCGGGCGAACCCCTCAGCCCTGACGCACTGGGGGGGGGGAGAAAACTTATGATGTTGTCTAGGTATTGCGTGACCTGGTCGTCGGGAGTCAGCCTTCTTTGTTGATCCGGGCTCGCTCAACGCGGCACGACATCATGCCGAAGGCGAGCTGCGGGACTTGACTCAAATGATCCAGCCTCTTGCAAAAAGAACGAGGCGGACGACCGAGGCAGCTTCTTTTCTTTGTTAGGTTGGCCGATGGTATCTCGGATGCCTCGAGTAGTCCATGGCCACGTCGCACTTGAGGACCTGCAGTGATGGAGACAGCCACGACCCAACGACTGGTCTTAGAAACACCAGCGGTGTCCAGTTCCAGGACATTTCAGGAAACAGAATCTACGGGATGGGTCTTGCGGAGGTCAAAGTAGTAACTCACCATCAACGAAGTCACTCTACTAAGAGAAGCCAAGAGTACATCGCCAGTTTCATGTACCATAGCAGTACAAGGCGACACAATGTTGAAGAGCACACGCTTCGCAAGAAAGATACACAGCCTGCCCAGTTACCTACGACGTTTCTTAATCGGTCGCTTGTAGTTGCAAAAAGGTTCTTATCTCAACCTGTCCCTGCCAATCTACGACAACTTCATCGTCGAAGACACACATGTAGCCAGCTGTTCGTTTCTGGATAGACATCAGCATAACTTGGCGATCATAGACTGAAATGAGTAGAACACCGGGTCGTCGTCTAGATGTAAGGACAATGTTGATGAGCCAGCATAGCCGAAGGAACGTAGTTGAACCTCTCCCCGCTGATGAATGATCAGGACTGGCTACTAGCTGGTCCTGATCTGCGTTTAACAAAAGCATGAATTGTCTTTCGGCTCTAGAAAACATCCAATAAAATAGAATGGATTAAGACACCCCGATAGTGGCATTGAACCACCCACCATGCTCGCACCCTGTCAACTGTCAATTTCACGATCAGGGCACCTGGGAGAGAAAGCGGTAGATTAGGTTAAATAGCAGGCGCTAAGAAGCTATGGGAGCCATGCTGATGCAGATAGCTTCTTCGATGTGTCAAGCTCCTCCACTGCACTGCAATCCTTTCAGCTTCTCAGCCATCTGGCAACGGCGACCTTGCGGTCAACATGTTCGTTTGAGGTGTCTCAGCAGCGCCTCGTGCGCCGACAATAAGCCAACTGGCTTCGTTTTCCTTCCATCATCTAAGCCTTTGTCCTTTCCTGCCGTTACGCCTCGCCATGTCAGATTGTGTTGTCTCCTCATCCAGAGAGGCTCTGAATCAACGACACATTGTCACCCTTCAACAGAATCTGGCCTAGTCGAAGGTCAGCAAAAAGATAACAACGGTCACGATGGTTCCGTTTCGTACCTAATGACTTTCGGGTCTCCGTGTCGTTGGTCTTGGTCACTTGCCGGACCTCGACGGCGTCATCGATGACTAGGTTCATGAACTCATCGAAACCCTGTGACGTATTAGCGGACTAAAATTCTCAACACGAGGTAGTGTACTGACCCTGATCTTGCCCTCGATGCGGATGGAGAGCTGCTCGTACAGCCACACGCTCACTGTCGCATGCTACAACCAGTTAGAACCAGAACACAAAAACAACGATGAGCTTGGATGCGTCGCGGGTTTCGAGAAGCACAGGGGCTGGCCACGCCCCACGTTAGATGAACGAGTAGTCTCACGCGAGACTACTGTCTCCCATGGTCGTAGCGCTGTGTTTCTAATACCTCCGGTTCCAGGCGAAGTCCAACATCCCGCTAGAGAACCAAGCCAGGCTGTGTAGATTCCGCCTAGAACCCAGAGACTCATGCGCAACAATCTTCCAAGCCGAATGTCGTCTTTTCCGCCTCGAAACGGTCGATTGTACAGCCATGGAACCATGCCACTGGATATAATCCTCGTCGAAACCCGCTGACGATCGGAAGCGGTGGGGCCCTCCTGGCGCGACCAAGTGTTGGGGATCGGACAAACTCACTGATTGGAGAAGCTTGAAGATAAAGTTACTAGAGACTGTCAGCATCTGCATTCAGACCGCACAAAAGCAAGCAAATCGCGGCGCGACTGCGCCATGGGGAGCTGGATTCGTACATGGGAGGGAGGAGAACTCGGCGACCGCCGCCACCGCCACGACCAGTCATATTTGTTCAAGGAGCGCGAAAGAAATGGAGATCTTGAGTAGGCGAGGCGTCGAGACTGGCGCAAGGCGTTCGGATCGTGAGAGGGCAGGTAGAATGGTTGATCACCGCGATTCTGTCGTCGCGAGATCAAAGTGGGAGCTCCCTCTGCCTGTCCGAAAACTTAGCGGGACGGGGAAATTATCATCCGACCGTGCGGAGCCACCACCACGACAACGATGGAGCTCTTCTCGGTACTCATTTAGGCGGACCTGGAAGCCATCAACCAGCACTGATTTGTTGCCGGAATTTTGAATAAAATAAGAAAAGCATTTAGAGCTATCTGCAGAGTTCCGGGATCGCCACCCCTCTTTCATGGCTCCCTCCACATCCAGCTTGCCAGCTTTCTCGGGTGCCTTCCAGACTATTAGTCCATAACTCCAGTACGCAGGCAAGTTTCGCTCCCTCCAAAATATCAAGAATGTAATACCAGGTTCCCACTGCCTGATCTTAGTACCTGGATCCCATCTGAGCCGTCTGTGGAATTCCGGTAGTGTCGCCCCTCTTTCAAGGCTTCCTCGTCCAGACTCGCATCGTTTCTGGTTTCCTACCAACATAATCAAGCAACTGTCGCTTCTCCCAAATCAAATGAACGTCATGGCGGCGATGTCTCAGGTTCCCGTCCGCCTACTCCTAGCACGGCGGCGCTCGTTCGAAGCCGTGTCCAGGGTCCATCCATCTTGTCATCTTGCACTGTTCAGCATGGGATCAGGTTCGTGTTTCATGCCTTCGTTGGGGACCCGAGACGGCCTCAGCGACGCTGACTATCCGCTCAACACAGTGGTAAACTGCCAACTGCTCAGTGATGTGTGGGGATCCAAGAACACGAAGTAAATGATCTCTCAGCACAGCCCAACAGCCGTCTAAGTCACTGAGAGCGACGATAGTGGACAGACTTGCGAAGTGGGATGACTGCTTCATGGCGCTCGACCTGGTCTTTCATAACTCCTTTACATCTTGATCGTCACTCAGAGCCTCAGTGAGCAATCCCATCAGAGTCAGTAGGGTCCTGGGAGCCTGTGCTGAGAATTCTGGACCTGGATCCGTCTCATCTTGACATTTCGCCGTGAACGACTTGATCCGGCCAATCACCTGGTAGTTCAACTCCTGCAGGACACCTGAGTAGGCTTTGGTGGGAAGTGATGCCCTCTGTCCGAGTAGCTCAGAAAGGGTGTCCCACTGTGGCGGCCTGGGGTTGGGAAGCTTCATGAGATGGTCTTTAATCTCGGTGGCGTCATAGTCGCTCAGTGGGTAATCTTCCCCGTTGTAGCTAGGTAGGACTGATGCAGCAATTCGCGTGGGTTTCGGCTTCGGATTCGCCTCCTCCCAAAAAGGGGGTGGCAACCGTCGAGGTCGTTGTTCAGCGAGTTTGATGAGCTCTTCACCGACTGCAGCATATATCTCGTCTTCTTTGCCATCCCACTTCACTGTGAAGTCCTCGGGATCGCCCCATAGGTCGTCGATTGTCATCCCCAGGTTCGAAGCGATGTGGAGGAGTTCGTTGAATCGTTGCATCCAGTCTGCGCGAAACTGTATACCCAGATAAGGTAACGACATCCTGTAGCGTTCCACGGTCCCTGGTTCCCCTCGCAACTCCAGCGGGTTCCGATCTGTAGTATCAAAGGTGGCTACAATCTCGAAGATTGGTCCGACAAACTCGGCATCGCCACATAATGACACTAGTTCTGGGTTGACACACGGTGCCCAGTACAACGTATGAGGAACCTCTTGCAGCCCCTGTATTTCATCTGGCGGTCCGAAGTAAATCGGCTGCAAATGTCTTTCTGGGAAGCCCACCATCTGGATTGGTCTGGATCGAAAATGGTAATCTGGGAGTCCGATGACGCGAATATCATCTAGCATACATAGCGCATGCACGTTCTCGGATGGTGGCTCAGCTGACGTTGGTCCACTTGGAAAGTTCATTTGAGATCCAGGCCAAGAAGCAGGCAGGAGCGGAATCCTATAAGTTGATGGAACCTGAGGCGACCTCGACGTCACTTTTCTCGCCAAACATTCAAGTCGACCCGAGTCCAAGGAATTCAGGTTCACTTCGAATAGAGGATCGAAGCCAAAATCCTCCTTGTAGTGGGCCATCGCAAATCGCAGGGGGGTGAGGGTGGCGCGTCAGTCGTCGTACTTCTGTAAACCGGAGCAAGTGCGGAAAGTAGAGAATGAAAATAGCCAACTCAGGTGATTCGAGTAATGCATTTGATGTTCCCTTGGCGAAAAGCTCCGTATCGTAGTGATTGCGCTTCAAATCATAGTAGATCAGCGTCGCGGCAATAGCCAGGTTCAGAGGAACCAAGTCACGATAATGCTCTCGTAAGAATGATTCAAGGATCCTTACCATCTCCTTGGGAATTCGCAGTACTCCAAGTGGAGGCCATTTGAGAAGGAAATGGGTGTCTCTTCCATTTTCGGTGTACTCGTCTCCTATGCAAAGAACACTCAAAGGAGCAGAGCTTGCCGCCGGGTACGTGAGGGACGAAGGGTGGGGGTTGATTCCTTCAAAAGCGCGTTTGTACTCTCGCAGAAGGGCTTCGAGCTTCCTACCATCGTATCTCAACCTCCCAGCACTGAGGATCTTCTTCAAAAGAGAAATGTTGCCAGGAACCAACATGATGTCATGCCAAATGAGATCTTCCCCAGCAGACTTGGTCCCCATTTCAGTTTGGAAACTGGCGCTTCGACTGTCGTCTGACGGATTGGCTCCCTGGGATGCCCGTTCCTTTGGTGTTGGCCGAATCATGAAGATATCCTGCATTGTCAAGGCAGATATCCCCACGAAAACTTGTTGAATAGGGTCGTTGTATCCCGGTGGGTTTTCATCGCTGATCTCCAGTCGCCCAGGCAAAACGGAACTACTCGTCATGTTTATTGTGCCATCGTACAAAGACAGACGGCAGGCTCGTGTGGTGATATTGATGGATGAAGTGGGCTCTGCCAAAACCCTCCGGTTGCGATGCCCTCTTTCGTGCTGGTGGTTTGCCGTTTCTGGGATGCTGACCTCGGTCCAGATTCTTGTCATGCGGTCGCCACGCATGCATACCGTAACTGGTTCCCCGTCTTCTTCCATCACACCATCGCCATCCATTTCCAAGGCTACGGTCTCGGTAGTTTTGGGAGAGCGGGAAGCCCTGGCGGGGAGGCCTTGGATCCCTAGGTCCTCGAGGCTGGACCGTCCGTTTGCGTTATCCATACTAGAGGGCGTCAGTTGAGGATCTCCGTCGAAGAGGGGAAGCATAGAGCGCGTGATTCGGACTGGTCACAACCTGGCCTTTCAGTACCCTGCCTTTACCTATAAGCACGCACCTGATTCCAGAAGAACAGAACAACCTGATTCGATTCACGGCTTTTCCAGGTTATTGCGGATAGAACGAGAAGAAGGCTAGCATCAATCGCGTTAATGCTGATCATCCGATGTCCGGGGTCATCATCGAGCCTGTTTTGACCAAGTTTTCTCGGCTCAACAACTCGGTTGACGTACCTGAACGGCTGAAATCTGTGATTAGAAAGATACCACTCCCTGGTCTAGAGGGAAACAGGGAGGAAGACGGAATGTGGATGAAGACGAAAATTGCGAAAATGAGGACCCAGGACTTCAAGGTACAGAGGGAGGATGGCAGAGAGTAAGGTTGACGAGGTTTGAAGGATTACTTTTCGAACCCATCCTGCAGGGTGACACATGGCCATGAGCTAGTCTATAGCATTACAGTGATTCACTTGTTAGTAACCAGCAGGGCATTTAATTACTTTCATTTCCTTCGGACCTGAAATTGAACGCGTGCAGGTTAATTGACCTTGCCATTGTGATCATAAGATGTGTAATTATTTTATTCATGTTTCCCAGAGTCACATGCCAAGTTCCTCAGTAAATTATGCAAACACGAGGATACTGTGTTGCCATTTCATGTATTAGGAGAAGGACAAGGACAATTTGGTGGGCTGGCCCTATGTTTCTTTGTATGAAACTCTCTTTCAGTGAACGTGGTACTCCTATAATCTAAGTTACCCCACTACCTTAGGCTTAGGCTTAGGCTTAGGCACTCCGTTACCTTTCTTTAAATTCTGCCCTCTCTTCAACTCGCATCGCACCCAACTTCCACCTCCCACCTCACAACTCACAACTCACAACTCAACCATCACACCGCTACACAGCGAGACAACCGCATCTCTTCCACTTACAACTGAAATTACTTGCCTCGTTGGAACTCCTTTTCTTCAAGCAATATCCAGTCGACAGAGTTCATCTCTGCCACGTTGCCACCCTGGGTTTTCGTGGGCGTCGAGCCAAGAGGCGGCCTCTCGCAATCATGCCTACAATTAAAGAGGAACAAGCATCTTTATCCACGAGACCAAGAATCGAAATCACCATCAGTGATGATAACGAAGACGCTTTGGACGTCAATCTAACTGAAGACCTAGCAGTCTAGAATCCAAGGCCCGAGCCCTTCTCGCTCGAAGGGATAGACAGTGAGATCCCAGAACAGTCGTCCCACCCAGTTATCGAAGCACCACCTCTCAAGCGACGTCGGACCGAACATGGTTACGTCGAGACCACAGAAGATGTCGGCCAAAGGGATCTCATGGAGAGAAGATTCCCAGGAGACCCATGACGATTCCTCGAAAGTTCTGCTCGTAGGATTGGAAATTAATATTAGTTAGTTTAGTAAATACTAATACTAATACTAAATATCTCAATACCAATCCTAACATTAAATATCTTAATCCTAATATTAAATATCTTAGTAATAATACTACTTCGTATTTAGTTTAGTATTGGCTAGGATAACTAATAGTATATTTCCCAAACCTGTCTCTCTACAGTATCCCGTCTTAACCTTTCTGCTTTCATGGCTTGCAGATAAGGGAAGTCATCACCCTTGGACTGACCTGTGTCCGGGTGAGTCCTCTTGCGGTCGAAGGGTTGATATGGCGACTCAGCTGCCGCAAGTTGAGTAGCAGAACAGATACTCAGAACGGGGACATCGACCCTGAGGCGCCAGTATCTGCATTCACGTTCTCGAGGTTGCGTTGGAAAATTCCGGAATCACGGTGGAACGTGCAAAATAGACGGTGCTCGATCTTGTTGGGCAGCCAAAGCGAGGAGGACAAATCCTAACCCCCTTAAAGCTTTAGGTACTGAGGGAATTTTCACAGGTAATGCTTACTAGTATTTGAGGTGTTAGTTTAGTGCCTAAAGCGAAGAAGATGGAGTTGCACTTCTCCAGGCATACCATTAGACTCATGGGTGAAGACAATTCTAACAAGATGCCTTCAGAACTTATGGTCATGGTGCTTTTGTCTTACTCTCACCCCGCAGAAGTTTTTAATGCCAATAAGTTCCCTTATGCTGGTTATTCATGTCGTTCGCCCACTTCACCAGTGAGCCACCCACTGCCGAAGGACGGGCGCAGCACCTCCATGAACAACAACAACACCACATCACCAGGCAAAGATGCATCACATCCAACAACAAAAGAACACCAACCCAGCAAAAAGAAAGAGAATACGACCACGCCAGTATTCGAAACTGGAATCTCTAGAGTATTTGAATCCGGTGAACCGAAATCTAGCGCCTTAGCCATTAGGCCACGCGGCCGATGGGAAAAGTTGAAGTTATCGCTAGTGATGGAGCCACACAGTTGTGGAGTCGCGACTTGTGGAGAGTCGCACAACCAACCACAATATCAGAATTGGTAAACCGACGAGATTAAAATAAAGGACCGTGTTAGATGGATGCAGTGTACCGTTTGGGTGAGCTCATGGTGTGGCCGAATGCCCTGAGTGAATATGCAAGTGTGTCACACAGGAGCCTTCGCTTGTATTCTTCAGACGCCAAAGTTGCTTGGCTCTTAATAAACTACGTACTGCTTTGGGTAGATGACTGATGAACGTTTCTAAAAAATGAGTGCAGCAGGGTTACAGATTTGATGCTGACGGAAGTCATCATCATCGCATTTGACAGGGTGAGATGTGTTAGTCTTAACTGGAACAAGCATATCCAGCGCTTATTGCTGACCGCATAAAACAGCACGTCTAATGCAAGTGATCCTCCATCTCTTGACAATCAGACTCCTCTCTCTTTTCATCTGATAGCTTCGGGAGCGCTGCAAACGATTGCAATGGGCGCCCCCATTACATTGGCCTTTGTAGCAGGGCTCGTCGCCCTTCCGGCATACTACATCTGGTGCATCGTCTCCAACTACTCCATTGCGAGACGCGTCGGCTTGCGCACCGTCATCGTCCCAGGTAATCTGACGAGTCCCGTATGGCTGCTTCTGGGTCCTCGTCTGGCGGCCCTCGAGCGACGGCTCACCGGTGGACGAAACTGGTTCTTTCGGTATGGTTGGCTCGGGTTCGACTTCAAGGAAAAGGCTGGTCTGCACCTTGAGTTTGGCGACGCCTTCATGTTTGCGACGCCTGGGAAGAACTACTTGTATCTCGCCGACCCTGTTGCCATCAGCCACATTTTCCAGGTCGAGCGCCGTGGCGATTTCTTCCAGCCCCACGAGGCAGTTGAGATGCTGTCTATCTTCGGGCCTAGTCTGTCATCGGCAAGTTGCTGCAATTAATCCCAAGACATGTCCGCGTTGCTAACAGCAAGCAACAGGCCGAAGGGGCAGATTGGCAGCGTCACCGTCGCGCTACGGCCGGCAGCTTCAATGAGCTGACGAACAATATGGTTTGGACCGAGTCACTCCGCCAATCTCGCCAGATCCTGGAGCATTGCCTGGCTTGTGGGGAAAACGGCACTGACGCGCTCGCGGCAATCGCTCGGCAGTTTGCACTGAACGTGCTCATGCGGGCAAGCTTTGGCAAGGCGTACGACTTCCAGGCTTCGTTGGGTTCTAAAGACTCTCCTACAGCTGCTGCTGTCTCGTCTCCAAAGAGCAAAGTCATGGACTACCGCGAATCACTGCGGCTGATCCTCGAGAACTGCATCCTGATTGTAGCCCTTGGCCCAAAGTTTCTAGAGAAATGGGGCAGTATCAATGGCAAACTCTCACTTCTTGGCCATGCAACAAGCTCCTTTCGCCATCACTTGGACGCCATGTACGAGGACAGCAGGCTTGGTGACAAGCAACAGGAGCTACGAGCTAATCTGATGGCGTACCTGGTTCGTTCATCGACCGATGAGAAGCTGTTAACTCAGGAAGAAGTTCGGGGGAACATGTTCATATATGCCTTTGCTGGGCATGACACCATGGCACATGGCCTAGCTTTCACGTTGGTTTTGCTGGTGGCGCACCCCGAGGTCCAGGACTGGATGCGTGAAGAACTGCGGGAGGTTCTGTCAGATGAACAAGACGAATGGAGCTATGAGAACTTCGGAAAGCTCAAGAGAACGCTTGCTGTTCAGGTAAGAAGGCTTTGAATGAAGACGGAATAATAGTTTCGCTAACGTTTGTCTTGATAGCTCGAGACCCTGCGCCTCTTCAGCCCTGTCTTCGGCGCAATGAAAAGTGCCAACAAGACAACGCCAGCACAGCTGCCCCTAAGTGACGGCCGTACCATAACGCTTCCCGCCGGCACGCCGATCAGCATCAACTTCATCGGCCTGCACACGCACCCGAAGCACTGGGGTCCAGACGCCGAGGAATGGCGGCCGTCTCGCTGGATCACGACGGACGAGAAAGGCGAGGAACAGCTGGTGGTTCCGGAGAAGGGCACGTTCGTCCCATGGATGGACGGCATGAGGGGATGTCCGGGCAAGAAGTTTGCGCAGGTCGAGCACGTGGCCGCCATGGCGGTGTTGTTCAGGGACCATTGTGCCGCGCCGGTTCTGCAGCCGGGGGAGAGCCCGGAGGCGGCGAGGAAGAGGACGGAGGATATTGCGAAGAATGCGGCCGTGGTGCTGCTGCTGCAGATGAGCAATCCCGAGCAAGCAAAGGCTGTTTGGAGCAGAGTGTAGTGAGGTGGCTCCATGGTGTAGTTGATAGTGATGCATCTCAGTTGTGAAAGGAGTCAGTACTAGTAGTGTGTACTTCTCTAGACACTACATGTGTAGAACTGGAGTCTGACGATGAATACCATATACATTGAATGGCCGCTGCAAGACAGTGATTCTCGGTTCATTCCGCTTGAGAGCCTAAGAGAGTATAGGTTTCCTAACTCTTCTTAACTATGGGCAGGTGAGGAGACTACCTGCCGACAATGACACACCTCAACATAACTTGAAAGCTTCTCATTAAGTAAATCAGTGGTATGTCTATTTATGATGTAATAGCTTGAAGGAGCAACCGTTGCTGCAGAGGACGCCGAGGTTCATGGTGCTGCTAAGTAAACTCACCATGAGGACTGTCGACGTTCTCTCGTTAAATGGTATCATATGCGCTAAGAAATACAAAAGAACCCTGAACAGTTAACAGTTAACAACAGCATGTCCAGCATGTGTTGCTCGGCGACAACCCATCCAAACCATCCACAACTCCGCGTCCTCTTTATCATACCCAGAACAACACACCCAGCACCATGGCCAAAACAACAACCATCCTCGGTCTTAGTACAGCCCCCTCGCTATCCTCCGCCTGCACCTGCTCCTTAAACGCCCCGACGACATTCCCCCGCGGCCAATACTCGCACACGAGATACCAGCCCTTCTCGCCGCACAGGCGCCGCCCGCAGCCGACATCGGTGGTGTCCTTCCACACCAGCTGGGTGAAGTGGCCCGTCTCCTCGCTGAACTTGGCCTTCTTGAAGCTGTACTCGTCGCGCTCGTCGCCCCAGGCCTCGACGCTGGCGGTGGCGTTGGGGTAGCCCATGGCCAGGTTCTCGCCGTAGGGGCCGCCCGAGTGCTCGAAGTCGCAGCCGTTGTCGTCCAGGTAGTCGGCCGCGAAGTCCTCCAGCGTCTCGTTCCACGTCAGCGCGCTGGCGTTGTGCTCGTCGCGGTAGAAGTTGGTGCTGTTGAGGATGGCCGACGTGAAGGCCTTGTCCTTCTTCCACTCGGGCTCGTTGGACGGGATGGTGGGCGCCACCGTGACGGTGACTACCTCTGCGGCGCCGACAGCCGCGAGAGCGAGAAGAATACAGTGGTGTAACGGTGACATGGCGGTAGTGTTACACGAGGATGGCACCTCTAGACACGAATCAAGAATTGGTCTTTACTTGCTAACTCGGTGGCCCTCAGCTTGATGAATACCCAGATCTTCCATCGTAACCCCCGCAAAGAGCAGATCAACCAAAATATATACAGCTCGCCAAAAAGTTTCGAACCCGCTTCCAAGATTTTTGGCGCTGAGGGCTGAGCTTGAGCGAATGACGTAGGGAGCTGGCCAGGGCATGGAGGGAGCAGCACATGGGCCGCCTGACGGGCCACCGAGCGGTCTGTTGGAGGAGCGTCAAGGCGTCAAGGCGTCAAGGGATGAATGGTCGGCAGGACGCCGCGCGTAACGGTGGCTTCTTCATGTTCTTCGTCTTTCAAGGTGCCCCAATCCATTCTCACGAGAACATCAGAGACTCCAACACTCGCTCGCTGTTGCTGGACCCTTACGGAGTAGTGCCCTGGAGCTTGGAATCCGGACACTGGCGGGGTCGGTCCGCAGGGCACGGGGCACGGCGACCTCCACAGCCCGCTCATGTCTATTAATGAATTGAATAGCATGCAAGTCGAGAGCGTTTCATGTTTAGGTTCATTAATCACAGAAACGTAACCCTAATACTGAAATCTTCTGCACGAAAACTGCCTCTGCTAGTGAGAGTGCACGCCTCTCCGTCACTGTGAGAGCTGTGTTGCGGGAGGGCCCGACAATCATCTCAGCGCGGTGAATAATAGCCTCGTCAATCCAAGAGAATCCCTTGACTTGAGATAGATTCAGACAGCCAAGAAAGCAGACAATCACGCCGGACACGGACACGGTGCAGTATGACTCACAGATCCCTCCCGGTTCTAGAAGACCTCTCTCGTGTCACGGCTCCACCTGCGAGCGCACAAAGCTGGATTCCCTTTCCCGCTTGCCCTGCACGGCATCAAGCCTGACACCATGACCCATCATCCGTCGGCTCACCGGTCACCACAGAACCTCTTTTCCACGCTGCCAGGGTCTAGAACTCCCCAGCCACGTATCTTGCAATTCCAAGTTTCAGGGTCTTGGTTCGCCGATCATTTCTCCATGGAAAGAAAGTGCCGCAAGTGAGATTTTCTAGCCGCGTTTGGCCACAGTTGATCGGCCTTGCTTGTATCCCAACCTGCCTGTGTAATATGCGGTGCTTGGCGATGATCCCCCAAATCACCAGGTCCGACTCGGAGGTGCTTGCTGTACGGAGCCCCCAACTCGGGCATCCTCCCGAGAACCGGCCGGTTGTTGACTCCATGACGTCCATGTCCGTGTCGTTTCCGTGTCGTTGAAAACCAATTGTCCATTGCCGACCCGACAATGGAGTCGCCCTTGCGCCAGTTCAGTTGTCCTGCTGATCCTGCCCGGACAGAGCGAAATGCCAAAAGCCACAAGTCTTGAGGCGCAACTCAATTCTGAATCCGGCAGCCCTTTGACGGCAAAACCTCTCCTGCTACTTGGTACCGTTTCCACAGCTGCGCGGTCATACCATTTCGGCAGCCCATTGGCGCCTGCAACCACAGTTCTCACAACAATACGAGAATGCCACCCTACGGGAGAAATCAAGTGGTCTTTTGTCTTACATCTCCGCCGGTGATCGCCCGTAAACTCGTCGGACCCTGATCGTCCCACAGTAGATCCGCCGTGTCCAAATTAGCCGCAGTACGGCACACGGAACCAGGGAAGAAGCGGATGGTAGGCAGGCGTTGAAGCCTGGTTTTCGAGACTGTTTGTCGAGACCTGTTTGCGCCGCCACCTTGCCACCAGGCATCTCATCGATTGGACTGGGGCGACTGTCAGTCTGACGTCTGGTGGAGCTCCGAGGCCTTTCTGTTACTCAACAAAGGGCCGTCGGGCTCCATCAGTTGAACTTGGATGGAGACTTGGCTGCGTTTTCCGGAGCTTAGCCGCACAATCCAAACACGAATACCGTCGCAAACCTCGTGAGCCGCGAATCGTGTCTCGTCTTCGTGCTGAATAATGTCGAGTTTCATGGTCAGTAAATACACCAGTGATCGCCAAATCCCGATCATCGTCGGCACTAGCCTATACGGAACCCTTCCGCCCCCGGAACTCCATCGGCAGCCCGACACTGCCCCGGAAAATCCGGACAGGTCAGATGACACACCAAAGCCGGCACCAAACATCGTCGTGGCGTCAACATCTCCCTCCCTTGACCTTCCCCTTGAAGCCAGACCCCACGCCGACCTCTTTCCGTGGTGAGTGGTCGAATGAAATTGTTTGTTGCGGCTCGAATAGCGCGCCACAGGGCCCGCCGTTCATGGTGCAAGTCAGTCGAGAGTGTGTGCGGCTGCAGAAGTCCCACGTCGTCGTTGAGCGACATCGCATGTTGTCTCTCATGATTGACATGTCTCAAAGAATTCGCTCGCATTGAATCAGTCCATGCCTGCGTTTCATATGCAGAGAGAGACACTCGTCCTCGCTATCATGACATCAAGTCAGTTCCTCGCCATTGACGTTCTTGGAATGGCTGATGTTTGCGTTTTTACCTGTCGTATGACCAAGCTGTAAGGGAGTGACGCTCTGGAAGATGCTGCTTCAACCCAACACCCCGTTTGCGCTCATGCCAGTGCCTGATTGCTTGCATTAGCCAACCTCTGAACCAACCTCAGGTTGAGTCGAGGCATCACGCTGACTGAGGTTATTGAACGGTAAGGCATCTAGCCACCGGGCTTTCTGTGTCCCAGACGTCCTTGACCGAGGATAAGTTTGGAAACATGCCTCTGGCCATGGCTGAACGCGGCTGATGGCCTTGGTGCCATGGAGACTTCTAGAGCCGCATTGAGTTTCTCAGCTCTGATTAATGGTACAACCTGAACCTATTCGTACAAGACGACTGCCGACCAGGCTCCGGCAGACCCGTGATCAAACAGGGACGTCACCATCCCAAGGCGTGAACTCGGCTGCCAATGAGGTGTTGCGGCGACGGGCACAGTGAGATTACGCTTTGTGGCCGGAAGCTTGTTGCGGCCGTCAGGGGGAAGCTCTCGGGCCTAAGCAAACACCGTGATCCCCGGAGCCTGACCACGCGGTCTTCCTTCCGCGGCGAAATGGCTTCGATCCCATGCTCCCATGCAAGAATGACGTGCCGAGGCCATTAGGGCCAATTTCAAAGAAGTTTGTCAGTTGGTCATGAAGCCGACGCTCCGCTCAGTTCGGACACTGTCCGTCCCCGTCCGTCATCTCATCTCCAGGTCCTGTCTCCGTGGCGCTGCCAAAGACAGAAAAATCTGGGGAAGCCAGGGATGGAAGGCTGGATGGTGTGTGCGCCGTCACCTCAAGGGTCAGGGGCCTGCCGAACGCAATGACTTTCCCCAGACCAGGGTCCCAGATTGCTGCGTCCGATGGAGACATGGAGTCTGGGGGAATTTTCAGGCTTGAACCGGGGTTCCGCTAGACAGAATTGGGTAGCCGAAGAAGCACGGTGACTCCGGGGAGAGCAAGCAACCACCGAACCGACCGACATCCATACATACTGTGCGAAGGGGTTGTCTCGTGTAAGCCAATGAGAAAGCCCGTGGCTGTTGGAACGAGAAAAAAAAAGACAACGATGCCCTGCAGGAGCTAGACGAAGCAGAGTCGCAAGGGAGGGAGGGAAAACGTGGAAGGATAGGCTTGCTCGAGCCTCGGATTCGCTGGATGGAATCCTGGTTGGTCTCACACGCATAAGCGCGAAGATTCCAGGCCTTCGTCTTCGAAAGCAAGCAACCAGTACCAAGTACCCCCGAAGATGAAAATAGAGCGACCCAGAGGACGTCGGGGAATACAGGCTTGTTCCGTCGCAACGCAGGGTACAGATAATATCAGGCATTTACATTAACTGGCTCGTACCATGTGAGCGATGCGGCAGAAATGTGATGGCAAACAATGGCCCCGTCATGGTGACCCAATGCTCTTCGAAAAGGCTCCGGTACGTCGCTCAGTGCTATTGCGTCCCTCGAGCGAATGGCATATCCTAAAACCGACAAGCATCCCGAGGTGGCTGCAGGATATTGCGACCGGGCCATCCAGCACATGGTGGACCTCGGGGCACCTGACCTCTTCAAATCCTGGGATTCGTGGGCATATGCCTCGTTTTGTCACTAGGATTTTGCTGTAACTGTACGAACCAGGGGTGTGGTTTGTGTCGTCTGTGAGGTGACGAAAGGAGATTCGAGAGCTAGTCTCCAATTCGCAAATAGGGCCTTACCAAGGCCAATGCTAGAAAGGAATGAGAGACAGTCGCAGGTTTGGAGAAGGTTGGAGAAAGCTCGGGGAAAGTTGCTTGTCTGAGAGCCCTGTATTCGAACGGTGGCTAGGTTTATCTGGTATGCTCTGAGTCCTAGGTCGTTGAAAAGCACCCAGATGTTAAGACCTTGCAATGGGAGTCCGCATGGTTGGCAGTCTTGCTTGCGTTCTTCAATAAGCTCAGCGTTGCCCTGCGAGGTAGTGGAACAGAACCCGCCATACTCTCTCCCTGGTGGCGCTACGTGAAGACAACGATTGCGGCTCAAGCGGTCCACAAATGATCCAACATGATACAGCGCAGTATCTTGAAGCTTCATGTATCTCTTGTCGAAGGACATCGCCCATGGCGTGTGCCCGAGCGCGAATCTGCCAGAGTCGAAGTGGGACGGATGGCCGTGGATCCACCGTGACGGAAGTATCGAAGCATTAGGCTGCATCGGTGCAGGTTTAGGGATCCAGGATCAAGTCCCACCGTGATGCTAGGTGCATCTCCGGGGCTGTGCAGCGGATAGGCTTGGGTCATGGACCAGGAGTTTTGGCCCAACTGCAATGACGAAGGCGGCAGGTTGGTGAAGCATGGGCGGACTGAAGCTCCAGTCAGGATTTCTGACAGCAATAGCGCGAATGACGCCTAATTATCCATCATGAGCCACCTAAGAGGTTTATTTGTGCTACGTGATCCGTGTATTCGTATAGTACGCCGGATGCGCCCTGAGCGTAAAGCGCGCACATTGAGTCGAGCGTTTCGTGACTACTTGGTACAGTTGAACAGGGCACAATCGGAAGCCAGACGACTTGTCGTATTATCCCGGCTGAGGCTCCAATCGGAGGTCCGTGACAAGGTACCGAGTCGTCATGTTGAATGCCCGTACTTGAGCATCCTGGGACGCAGACAACCAGATATCAGTGATGCTTATCTGCAGCGTCGCGGACATGCATCTCCCCGAAGTTGACCTGGGGCAACGTGATTGTCCGAGTCAGCCGTGTTCCTGGATCTTCGGTGAAGGTAGCCGGTCAGTGAGCAGCAGGGCATCGACGCAGCGCTATGCAGCGCAGGGGATGCGATTTATCTGACATTGGGGGAGGGGCGGCCCCTTGGGCACTTCATCAGTGGAAGGTCGAGCCTGCGACGTGCAAGAGAGCGACCAGAAGCTCCATCCTTCTGGCTCGGCGTGGCGATGAGGTCCTGTGACTGCAGTAGTGACAAGGCCCATGGTGTGTTAGACAGGGATGCGGTTTATGCCGTTGAAACCCCATTCGTGCTCGCCTGAACGCCATGCTAGCCCGGTCGTCTCAGGGCAGGACGGAGCGCTGGTGGTTTTTCGGTCGCGGCTCAACGCCCATTTATTTTCAATCTGGCGGTGAGGGCCATCAGCCAGTGATGGAAAACAGTGGCCAGCCAATCTGAGACTCGAGTCAAGGCTCCTTCGAAGAAGTCCGGGGCGACTGAATTCCTAGTTAATTCGTAAGCGGCGCGCTGTTCGGGCTATTTGAAAGCTGGGCGCTAGCCAAGATCCAAGGGAGAACTGGGTTCAGCGAGAGAGTAGCCTTGCCCCTAGGACGATATCCATTTTGCCAGGGTTGCAAGTGCAAGACCCAGAGAGCGAGAGCGACGCTACCGAGTTGGATGCTATGTCCGCCAGCCGCACGACGCGATTCGTCAGCTCCATGGCCTCTGGGTTGTTTGCAGGTGGATTACGAGGTGGATCAGGGCGTTTTACCCGTGGCTGGCGTTGGTGCTGAACTGCTGGTGCTGGTGCTGGTTCTGGTTTGACAGTCGAGGCCCCCAGCGTTGGTGAACGAGTGTGATGTGAAAATGTGTGTGACGCAGCAGCACACGGCCCAATGCCCTAATAAGGCACGTCCACACCATGGACAGTGAGGACTGTCAAGCGCACGGTCCTATGCCCGACATCAAGCTTGGTTGGACCGTCGGAACTGGGGCATCGCCGCATCGCATCGTCAGTCTCGAACTAACCGGCATGGCTGTTGTATTATTAATAGAGGGCATGTCAAGGCCTGCTGAGGTGAGGTTTTTGAAACTGACGCAGCGGGCCTCGCGTTGAGGCGTTGCCCCGTACTTGGAACTTCGTACTGTACGTATTCGTAGCATTTCGCTGTTGCACTGTCTCGTCCAAGACTCGCATTGTTACGGTGGTCGCATGGCAGTGTTATTGGCGGAGTGCCGGGCCGATGATGTGGGCAATAACCTCGACACACGATGTGAGGCTCGACTATCATTTGTCTGCACGTATTCGTAGTACGCTGATGTGCGGCATAACCCGTCGAGGAAACGACATTTATTATTACAGGGCTCCGTCCTGGTTGAATCTGCAAGCATGCCCATCAGCAACCGACTGCGTGTGCGACGGTCGGATCTTACACATCCACATATTGCACCGCCACGAAGCCGATCTCTTCCTTGATGCAACGGGTTGCAAATTACAGTGAAGTGTGCTGTATTGTAGAGTCGGTGATGCATGGATGCTTCCACTATTTTATTTCTGCAACTGCTCTAATCAGTACACTGTACATGCCTCACCTCATGTCAGGATCAATAAAAATGAGCAGAGTTCGGATAGCGGTATAACATCGTCACGATGGCATGGAGGGAACTCTCACTTTGCAACGCACTGTGAGCGACGACACAACTCGCACATTGTGAGGCCCTGAGTCACGAGAGGATGCAGCCGCTAAGGTGAAAAGGCAGACCCGCCAGGCAGCTTGAGCAATCAGACGACGACCTCAACTCAGCCCCCTGTGAGTAACGTCGGCCGCAATAGATTGATCGACTGATTGCGCTGAAATACCTGATGCTTTCGCCGTGAACCAGCCAGAAACTACTTGGGTTGCAGTTGGAAGCATCCAATGTTCAGAGCTGGGTAAGGATTTGTTTCAATGGGGGAGCCGGTTGCAGCTTGTACTGTACCCCGTCCTTGTGGCTTAGAAAGAGAGATCGCCCCAGAGCACGAATACACAGCCGAGCCGAGAGGCTCGTTAGACAATCGTTGCTCACTGTTGGGTCTCAATTCACCACGGGGGCCGGCTGATGTCAGTCCTAATCCAGTTGGGATCCTCCAGCGCCTGGTGCTTCATCTCCCAATAAGGGCGGTTACCAGTAGGTAATTATTCGTACATGGCGGGATTAATTGCCTCAGACCGAGGAACGGGTCTATTTGCTCTCAACAGCAAAACACTGGAGACTCTCAACGCCGAACCCATTAACATGGTCATCACAACCTCATTATCGCAGCTCCGCGTCATCGGGTTACAAGAAACGAAGATTAATGGATGGTTGCCAGACTCGTTTCGGCTTTAGTTCTGGCCAACACCCGGTGTGTGGGAACGAACTGACAACTGGTGTTGGAATCCTCGCCCCCGGCTTCATCGTCTCTGTGCGAATTCCAAATCGGGAGCGCTGCAGCCCGCCATGGACCTAGCCGTTGGCCCAATCCTACCGTCACGTCTGCAAGCCTAGTCCAGCGTGTTCCAGCGAGATTAAGCGCCCAGGATCCGGTCGTCGGGAGGTGAAGCACCACCGGAAACAGCGCGCGCCGCCGAGGGAATGGAAAAGGATGGGTTGCCTGGCGGGAGGCGGACACCAACAAACAAGCGGGCGAACAGGACCAGTGCGAGGCACGAACACAGGACCGGGCAACCCATGGCCTTCTCTACCTAACCCACGGGGGCTCCTCGTCTATTTAGTCGGCGTTTGGAAGCGTGCGGTTCGCTGCAACAGGGTCGTCGTGGAGATCTGCTGGGCTTGGATACTCTGCTGCACTGCTGCTGTGTTGCTGTGCATCAGGAGGCGTCGCCGGATGCATTGCAATGCAGCGCAGAACACAGCACAGCACAGGTGCGGCACAGTACGGTGCACCACAGCGCACCCTCCAGCGCAAAGTGCCGTGGCAAGGTAATAAAGGGAGGTTGCGCGGCGAGCACTAACAGCTCGTCAATAGCACGCACCAGAAATCAGAAAGACGACGCTCCAGCTCCGTTGTCATACGGTCTCGTCGACGCCTTGGCCGGAGTTCCGGGGCTGCGTGCGCGGCGCCATCCCACCTGTAAGCTGTACTAATACGTCCTGCCTAGGTTGCGATCTCCGGGGCTTTAGCAACCCCGTTCGCCGTTCCCAGGCCACTGACGAGCCGCCTAAGAGCTCTGGACAGGGTGCAAGCTCCCCCTGCCACACACCCTCAATGCAGGCTCGAGCGAAGTAAGGTCCTGGAGGTATAGAATCCCTGGGCTATGGCCCTTCTGTACAAGCAGGGTACCTGCCGGCATGGAAACCTACTGCGCCCTTCTGCTGCACAACTCGCGCGGGTATAGTTTGCCCTGCCACGGCCTTGTCAAGCACTGTAGAAGGCCAGACATAGTCCCTATCACTGCTTGGCTGGCTATTAGCCATCCCACCACCACCACACACAGCGCGCGGCACGAGGGGCGAAGGCTCCGGGCTGCGATGTAGGGGACGGGAGTTTGGCGACGGCCTGGAGCGCAGCGTTGCTCTCAGGTAAGGTACCTCGGTGGGTACGACGCCCAGGTACCTTTGTACCTCTGACGACGGGACTGGCCACGGCCGGCGCCAACGACAGGGGAGGCAAGTTGCAGGGCCAGTGCAGGGCCAGGGAAGGGGACTGGAGCCCTGGAGCACTGGGGTGGCGCACTGTCTCCGCACTGTGCGTCTGCCTTTTCGCCATCCTCTCTGTCGGCGCCAACCTTCCTTCTTCCTCTGCCTTCCCAAGCAACTGCTGCTGCTTCGCTGGCGTGTTCTCGACGACGACTTGAATTGCTTCACTTCACTCTGCTGCTGTGCGCGCACTGAAGAGCATGCTCTTGTCGGCCACGGGACACGCCTTTTCCCTCTCATCCTGAGCCTTACAATCTCGCCATCTCGGTCTCTCTCTTCCCCTCCCCCACTACGAATACGCCTGGCCCTCGCCGCACGGCACCCAACCGCCCGCGCCCGCGACCTCCCCACCATCCTCGCTCCCTCGTCGCTCAGTCTCCCGCCCCACGACGACTCGCCCGTCCCAAACTCTCCTTCCTCCCACGAGCTCGGCGAAACCTGCCATGGTGATTAACGATTCTGGTGTCAGAGTCTCTCGCTCCTCCATCACGATGTCCAATCCCGCCCAGTCCAACGCAGCTGTCGCCAGCGCGCCCTCTACCACCGACGACTCTGGTGAGCTCTCCCGCCGTGGCCGGCACTGCCCCTCATGTTCCTCAGCCCGACCCGCACCGCCCGCCGATTCTGCCCCGACTCTGCATGCTGACCCTGCCAGCGTCCACCATCACAGTGAATACCAAGGCTCCCGCCAATTTCCCTGCCCCTAAGACGGACAAGCCTCGACCTCATGTCTGTGGCACCTGCCAGCGCTCCTTTGCCCGATTGGAACATCTGAAGCGCCACGAGCGCTCTCACACAAAGGAGAAGCCGTTCGAGTGCCCCGAGTGCGCGCGTTGCTTCGCTCGCCGCGATCTGCTCCTTCGTCACCAGCAGAAGCTGCACCAGACCTCGACCCCGTCCTCCCGTCCCCGTAACCGCCGTGAGTCGGCCAGCGGTGTGGCTCCTGGCCAGAGCCGTGCTCGCAAGAACAGCGTCGCCGGTCCTCCCGCTGCCAACAATGCTGCTTCCAACACGGTACGCCCCCGCGCCAACACCATCAGCCATGTTGACGGTACTGCAATGCAAATGATGGCCGCCGCGAACGCCTCGGTTGCGCGTGGAATTCCTGCGACCCATTCCCACAGCCGGCACCCAAGCCTTGCCGGCTTGCCCATTCACAACTATGACCACATATTTGGTGGTATGTCGGCCGCCATGGGCCAGCGAGGGGTTCAGCCGGGTCTGCCCAAGTTAGAGACGGGCGCTCTCGGCAACATTGACTTCACCAGCGGCCTTCGCACCGCGCCACCGATGGCTGCCTTTAACACGGATTTCGATTTTGAGGGTCTTCTCTTTGGGCCGGGCTCCACCATCAACCCAAACGCCCTTCATTACAATGACTCGCCGCAGTCGATGGCCTTGGAACAGACCTCGCCGTTTGCGCACTCGGTTCATGGAATGCCCTCGAGCCAAACCCTCGACGATAATTTTGACTGGTTGACTGGTTTCGAGCATCAGATGTCTTTTAACACGAACGAAAACGTTGTTGACGGGTCGAGCCCGTCCGCTATCAGTACGACGAGCCAGAGTGGGATTAGTGATGTTATGTTGGATGGGTCAAATCACCCCGCGCCGGCCGGGACGAGTACCATGTGGCAACCCTCCGTGATGGGACCTCCACAGATGCCGAACCCGTTCGCGATGGATCTGAATGGTTCGGTCTTTCCAGATCTCCTGAATGGGGCTCCATTATCACCTCAGCCAGCTTCTCAAAAGATCAATGACCCTTACTTCTCTACGCCTCCACCTTCGCTGAGCTCGCTGAGCCCGTCCGTTGTATCCGGGCTGGGCACGCAGAACATTAACCATAACCTTGGCTTCAACGCCGGTCCGGAGACGCCCTCATCCCTCCACGGTGGAAACCACGGGGCCTCGCCCGTAACCACCATCACAGATGCCACCCGGAGTGCCATTGTGAACACCCTGTCCCAGTGCCTGCCCTTTGGCGGTCGTAAATACTCCTTTACTTCTCAGGGCTCACCTCAAGCGCCTCACGTCCAATCTGCCGGCACCATCGCCTCCCCCCAGGCCGCCAGCTTGCCCAGTACGCAGGACCTTCAGCGATACGTTGGTGCTTACCTTGCTTATTTCCACCCACACCTTCCTTTCTTGCACATTCCCACGTTGTCCTTCGATTTGCCCCCTCCCACACATAATAGGCCCGGTGTAGGTGGTAGTGGATGTCTGATTTTGTCCATGGCAGCCATTGGTGCACTATATGAGATGGAACATGCCCAGTCCCGCGAGCTCTTCGAGATGGCCAAGAAAATGATTTTCTTCTACCTCGAGGAGCGCCGGAAAGCCGACGTCCGAAAAGCGGATATCCGACGCAGCACCCCTGTCGCTGACCAGAGCCCACGTTTCAGCGAAAGCGCCGTCCACACCCCGGTCTGGCTTGTCCAGGCCATGCTCCTCAACGTTGTCTATGGTCACAATTGCGGCGACAAAACCGCCAGTGACATTGCATCCACCCACTGTGCTGCCCTGGTCAGCTTGGCCCAGGCGGCTGACCTACTCAGACCCGATCGTGCCAGTACCGTTGAGAAGCAAGATACTCACATGACAGATGACGGCAATTGGAACGCCAAATCCGAGTCCGACCAGGCTGAGTGGCTGCGCTGGAAGTCTGTCGAAGAACGGAAGCGTACCCTTTATGCAGTCTTCATCCTCTCCAGCCTTCTGGTGTCTGCTTACAACCACACCCCAGCTCTGACAAACTCGGAAATTTTTCTGGATCTCCCTTGCGACGAAGAGTTCTTCTCGGCTGAAAACGGCACCGCTTTTGCTGCCAGAGGAGGAGCTGAATCTGCTACTCACAACCGCATGACGTTTCATGATGCCCTGGGCGATCTTCTTCGCACAAACGAGAGACAACAGCAACACCAGCAGCAGCAGGCAGGATTTGAGTCTTCGGTTGATAGAAAGGAGACACCCAAAACGGATCTCAAACCGAGCACATTCGGGTGTCTGGTTCTCATCAACGCCCTCCATAACTATATCTGGGAGACGCGACAAAGACATCACAACAAGGTTTGGACCAACGAGGAGACTGAGAAGATGCACCGACACATTGAACCAGCTCTGAAGGCGTGGCAGGCGGCCTGGGCCAGCAACCCTCATCACAGTCTAGAGCGACCGAACCCGTTTGGAAAGGGCCCGCTTTCCGCCGATGCGATTCCACTTTTGGATCTCGCATACATCCGGCTATTTGTGAATTTGTCTCGGTCAAAGGAGAAGTTTTGGCAGCGTGACTGGGATGGAATGGCTAGGGAGCTGTCCCGCGGTAACGAAATAATTCAACACGCAGAGCACTCCCCGGGCTCCAACTCTGAATCCACCGGGACCGAAATCTCAGAACCCTCTGCGCACAGCTCCGTTTTTGTGGATTCCCCCGAGACTCAGACCCCTCCAGCCGAATTTCCTGGAGCTAGATTTCCGGTTGTGCCCACGGAAAACACATCCGGCATGAACAGCCGCTCCATTTCACGGCGGGAGAAGCACTTGCGAAAGGCGGCGTTTTATGCCGCAGATTCGCTTGCCATGTCAGATAAGCTCGGCGTTACGTTTGCTGACTTTACGAGCCGAGAGCTGCCCCTCCAATCAGCGCTCTGTGCTTTTGATTGTGCCCAAGTGCTAGCGGAATGGATTGCAACTCTTCAGGATCGTGTCGGCCGCTACCTTGGCATTCTCGGCCAAGATCAAGTGGATCTCTCGCAAGTCCCAGCTATCATGCTACTTGAAGAGGAGGACGTGAAGCTGCTGGATAAGATTCACGAGGTTTTGACCTCTGCAGAGCTGAAGATGAGCATGGAGCTTGTCAATGGAGGCATTGAGCCGAGTATTGCTATGGACGGCCACAACGGGTATGCTGCGAAGCTCCTTCGCCTCACTGCGTTCATGCTCGACAAGGAAGCGGTTTGGCCAGTGACTCGACTAAAGGCTCGCTGTTTGGAGTCTCACGCAAACCACATGCGAGCCAGGGCGGAGAAATCGGTCTTGACCACTGAGTGACGCGGGTTGGGTCTCGGGCTTATCAACCCGCCAAAAGGGACAGGGTCGCCTGGCTTTGCCCTCCGATGGTGTCATGAGAACATCTAGATCAGTCTAGAGGGAATTACCGTTTGATTGGGAGGAGCCATGATGGTTGCATCATCCATCCCGACCTAGGGCTTGCGGCTTATCTATTGCACCATCATTACGCTCCGTCGCGAAGATAAGACTCAGCTACGCGAGCCCCAACCACCCGACCATACCAGAATCGACCTGGCACTGCCAGCCACTCTTGGCATGGGTGCCCTGGCCAACTTGTCAGAGGCTCAAAAGTTAGTTTGCATCTCTTGTACGAAATTTTGGATGGCATCGATGATTTATCGAGGAATCGTTGTACACCTGGCGTCAAGGCGTTTTGGAATTCAATGATTTATGAAGCCTTGGAAATATGGCATCGGCGCACCTAGCAAACGCCGCAAGCACGTCCTGTTTAAGATTGCAGGAGCTTGAGTGCTGGATTGCAGCCCTGCTTCAACACATACGGGCGAACGGAACAGCAACTCTAGATGTGAAACATCATCTGCAAAATCACAGTCTTTTATGGCCTAGCCTCACAATCTCACGCTGAGAGCTTGATTCATGGATCGCCTACGACCACATCTGATTGCAGGAACGCAGTCTTCCCGAGAGGAGGCTAAATTCGATATGGAAGAGTAATTGGATCATGTTCTTTTCGGCGTTGTCACTCTTGAGCTGTGGCTCTCAGTTGAGAGAGCAGCGAGGCGCATGCAACATATGGAGGTCAAAACTAAAGCATACTGCGTCCTCGGGAGCAGTCATTGCTTCGCGCGTTGTACGCCGTTGCGCCGTCTGTTCCTCAAATGTATAAACACCTGGTCATTCTTTGTATTTACTATATAGCCTTTCATGCTAGTGCTTGCAGGTTTACAAAATCCGGACAAAAACGGTGGGAGGTACTGGATGTACTGCGCTCGTTCCCTATTGCAACGCATAGGTCTCTTTGATCAATACGAAAGTTCTGATTCGATCGCGAGAGGCTCTCGATGGGATAACCAAGTTGCATGATAACCTTGCAAGTTTCCCCGAAAACCCCTTGATAGTCAGGTACGCTTTTGGAGCGTCGGCATTCTGATTCCCCAGTCTTCATCCATTGCAACAATTGTGCTATATATGTGCCTAGTTTTGCTATAAGTTGCGTGGAGATTTATACATACGGTTCCGAAACAAAGAAACTCTCAAATTGAAATCGTGATGACGACCTTGCCCTTCGATCTCCCGCTCTGTACTCTCTCGAACGCCTCAGCATACTTCTCGAACGGGAACACGCTATCAACGAGGGGCTTGGTCTTGCCGACATCTACCAGCTGCGCAATCTCGGTCAAGTCGCTGCCACGTCCCTGAACAAGGAACCAGTCGCCCTTGGCGACCGTCTTGGTCTCCGTCTCGGGCTTCGACGAGCCAGGCTGGCCCGCAACGCTGAGGAACGTCCCGCCGTTCTTGATCGCCGTCCAGCAGCTGCCCATCGTGGCCCTGCCGACACAGTCGAGCACTAGGTCGACCTCGCGGCTCGCGGGGTCCTCGGCAGCCCACGCATCGATGGATTCCTTGGTGTAGTCGATGACCTCGCTGGCTCCGAACCCGCGCACAGCGGCCGCCTTGGACGGGCCCGCGACCGCGACAATGGCTCCGGTGATGAGAACACGGACCTTGGCGTTCTTCTCCCTGGCGGCTGCGTCGCCATGTACAGCGGCCTTGTCGAGCGTGCCGTGCTCGAAGAGGCCCTGCCACGCGGTGAGAGCGCTCAAGGGCGTGGCGGCGGCGTCGGTCCAGCTGAGCGTCTTGGGCTTGAGAGCCATCTGAGAGGCCCGGGCGACAGCGTATTCCCGCAGGGTGCCGGTGCTCCCGGCGTCGATGCGGTAGAAGACGTCGTCCCCGGGCTGGAAGGGGCCGTCGGTGGGGCCGTCGACGACGACGCCGGCGCACTCGGTGCAGGGGATTCGCTCGCGGTCGGGGGGGAAGAGCTGCGAGTAGTTCATCTCCCAGGTGAGCTCGTTGAGGCAGGGGGAGACGGCCTTGACTTGGATGAGGTAATCCTCGGGGTTTGAGAGCTTGGGGAGGGGGACGGTGGTGAGCTCGAGGTGAGTGGAGTTAGGGTCCGGCTGGTAGACGGCCTTCATGGTGGTAGGGAGGGATGCAATAGCCATGTTGTTGAATGTGGTTGCTACGATTCGGTGTAAGTGGCTGTAGACGGTTCAAGGTGCTGGTGATGTGGTGATGTGGTGTTTGGAGGTGTTGAAGAATTGTTCTGGTGATGACGCCTTGCTTTGGGTTTGAATGGCAGTGATGGTCTAAATATCTTCAGGCTCAGTCGCTCCTATTCAAGATGCGAGAGGTGTTGAGTTGTAGGGTGTTCGTCTTGATGGTAGAATGCTGAGATACGCTTCATTCTTTGCAACCTCGTCAGCTCCCTTTATACTCCAAAAACACCTCCATCCCAACCTTTGCTCAACTCCGTGAGATCCGTCAACTTGCCACAATGAAGCATCGCGACACGAGAATTCTCGCCCGAAGGTGAGCGTGTAAGCGTTGCATCTGCGCCAGTGGCGTTCGTACCAAGGGTGCAGAATCCCCCCTTTCGGCAAATAGTTGGCATCAGCGCGGCGTTTGCATCTCCTCGGAGCAGCGCTGCGACTCGGCGCAACCTCAGGCCGTAGCGCGTTCTATTCGCCCTCGCGCTTCGGCTTCGTCGTGGATTTTCCGGGGAGGCTTTCAGGTGGTTCGGCGCCGCGGAGGCTCTGGATTGGAGGGTGCAGGTGGCTGGCTGTTGAGTGTCGTGTTGATGCAATCAGCGGCTGGGGAGATGTTCTGCTCATTCGGCGAGGGCGGCGATGAATGACACATCATCGCCACGCCTGCGCCAGAAAAGCATAGAGTAACAGTAGATGACTTTTACGAAGTATCTTGAATTGCATGCAGTGGATTACTTCTCGCCCAGGGCCAGGGGATCCAAGGTTGTGTTGTTCAATGAAATTTCCTACAGTGGTGGAAATCACGATGATTTCCCCGGCTTGCAAACAAACAGCAAACAACACACAACCAAAGGTGACAACAAAATCTGCGCATCTGACCACTCTCAGCCCTATTTTGTTTCACCTCGCAAACAGTAGCGGGTTATGGACCATCGTCCACTTCACCTCATATTTTGGGTCTATTACAATGCAAACCGCAACTCAAGTCGCATCGCCTCTATGTTTCTCTCAACCATAACGGCTCCTAGTGTTTTACATGGCTAATCAATACCGCGCCCGCATATTCAAAGCACGCACGCCTTGAAGTCCATTGAATGTCCTTGTTACCGAGTTGGGCGATTGCTAAACAGATGTAGTCCTCATGGTTAAGAACATGACAGTCTACTATGATTCTGAATATGCGGAAACACTTGCGAATACCCGAATAGGTTCAATGTCTATGTCTGTTTCCTGGCTGCCCTTGCTTCTCTATCGTAGGTATAAAGTTCCATTGAGACACTGACCACCGCTGGGATCTTCTTCTCTTCTCCATTCGCAACTATCGCAAAGGCACGAGCCGACCTTCAACTCAAGTCTTCCAAGGCGTGCACACTTGTCTTCCTTCGTCTACTATGCCGTGGAGCCGCTTGCCCGCCTCAGTGAGACGTCAGGTCTTGCACCTCTTCGTCGCCAACAGCACCGATGTTGACGCCGCCAAAGCTTCCGCCGTCTGCAGGGAATGGCACGACACCATCCAAGCCGCCGAAGCGATCATTTTCAAGTCTGTCGAAGTCACCTCTGACACTATGGCTCGATTCAGGGCGCAGTTCTCGGGCTCTCCTCGCCGCCGATTCTTGCTTAGACACATTCGCTTGAACGTGAAGCTCTTGACCAACAGCAGACGCGTGGCCGAAAACGAAGCCAAGCAAGAGTTCCAAATCTCTGTCTCCCTCCTCTTTGGCTTTCTTTACAGTTGGGACGACAACATCATCTCGCACCGACGTCGCCACCTTTGCCTCGAGCTGAGCACCTCTCTTGACCGTTCCAGACCCGAGGGCTTTCGTCTTGGGCCCAACATCGCAGTCGACTTCAATTCCTTCAATCTGAATACCCACGTCGATCATCTGAGTTCTGCCGGGCTTCCTATCGTCAAAGTCATCAACGAGATCAGTGTCTTGCAGCGAAACTTGCTCAACATCTCGGAACAGACGCTCTTCGACATCTTCGACAGCCTTCCGCGCCTGACCCACGTTCACATTGAACCCGAGAATCGGACACGGCCATTTCAGCATCGCACCGAGCCCGGTAAGTTGATTGTGCAAAGCACCAGTACAAGGGAAAGCTTTACGAGGCTAACAACGCAACAGAACTGACACGCCTCTTCTCGTTCTTGCCACCTTCCGTGAAGAGCTTCCACCTTGTTCAGCATGGGAATGGGTGCAGCAGGATCCGCAGATGGGAACGAGAATCTTTCTGCGAACTCGGAGGCGCCGTGGTTCACCGAAGCTTCTCCCTTCAGGAACTGGCTCTTTGCGATCTCATCGACGCCCATCATTTCTTCCAGAAAGCTTGGGAGCTCCAGCCGAACACCTGGGACAACTTGCTGTTCCTCACCCTGACCTCTGACCTCCTTCTCCGCGATCAGCCGCTTGGACACCGAGAGAAAGCCAGAGAGGACGAGATCGTCAAAGTGCTCCTCGAGGAGGCTGCCGCGGCGTCCGCGTGCATGCCGGTGCTCCGAGTCATGGAGATCTTCAACGCCAGCGACGACAGCGCCGCCTTCTTCAGCTACGAAGCCGCCAACGGGTTCGCGATGCTCACCTGGACCAGCACGTGGCACTTCATCGTGCCCTGGAGCACCAAGCAGTGCTGGGGCAGAGTCAGCCAGAACAAGGGTCTCTGGCTTGAGGTTCTCCCCGAAGCGCCTGTTCCGAACTATTCGGAACACGTGCGCGAGGAGTTCGTCAACTCGAGACTGGCCGCTCGAAAGCGCGCCCACTGGGACGGACGGGCTTGGACTTAGGTCTGGCATTGTGTCTGTTGCCGTGGTTGGTTAGGTCATGGAAGAGACACCATTCTTGAAGGCTGATGGGTGGTGTAGTACGCAGCAAGGACTCGGTATTTCGAGAGGCTCCAAATGAAATTACGAAACTTTTAAAATTCTTCTTTTCTGTGACCCATGATGTCCACTAATCCCTGTATTTAGTCATTGAAGCCATGTCGTTCAAAGTTCATCCTTGGTTGTAGTGTTGGATGCCTAAATTGGCTACCCAATTGAGACTCCGTGTGTCACCACCAGCTGAACCAGCGATCCACAAACCCACACAGCTAACAGCTGGGGCCAAGGAGTCATCGCTGTCAAGGCCATATCATCCCTCAAATAACACCGAAACCCCAATCTCACCTAATTCCACCTAACCTCACCTAACCTTGACTGACCTCACTTAACCTCACCTAACCTAAGCATCACCTCAGTAGCCGGCTCGCTCAAAACACATGGTTCATCTCAGGCGTCTAAGTGACATGGCGACTTCAAACTCCGGCTCACTCCCACCGCCCAAGATCGCTGTTGTAGGCTGCGTACGTTCATGTCTTGTGAATGCCACACACCAAATTCAGCTAACAAGGCTAGGGCCACGGGGGGCTTGACACCATCTATGCCACGCTCGAAACCCAATGTTTTGAGAAGGGCTGGACTCTGTCTGATATCGACTTCCTCATCATATGTGGAGACTTTCAGGTACGAAAGCACCAAATTGTACCACATCTCGATCCCGCTGCTAAGTCAACTCTAGGCTGTGCGTAATGAGTCCGACCTCAACTGCATGTCCGTTCCGCGCAAGTATCGCAAGTTGGGCGACTTTCACAAATACTACAGCGGCGAGGCGACGGCCCCGGTGCTGACGCTCGTCATCGGCGGAAACCACGAGGCCTCAAACTATCTCTCCGAGCTGCAACACGGCGGCTGGCTCGCTCCCAACATCTACTACCTCGGTGCCGTCGGCGTCGTGCGCTACGGGCCCTGGCGCATCGCCGGTCTCTCGGGCATCTACTACCGGTCGGACTATCGCAAGCCGCATCACGAACGGCTTCCGTACAACGCCGGCAAGGTGCGGTCCGTGTATCACGTTCGTGAGATAGACGTCCAGCGGCTTTTGCAGATCCGCTCCCAGGTCGACGTTGGGCTCAGCCACGACTGGCCTACCTGGGTTGAGCTGTTCGGTGACCACGCCAGCTTGTTTGCTGCGAAGCCAACGTTTCTTGATAGCGCGAAGATCGACAACCTTGGAAGCAAGCCTGCTGCGGAGGTGATGAACCATCTTCGTCCGTCGTATTGGTTCTCGGGACACATGCACATCAGGTTCGCGGCGACGGTAGAGTACAAGGACGACCTTTCGATGGAGGGCTCTGTCAAGGCCCTGCCTGTGCCAGACGAACTCAAAGCATCGCTGCCAGTCTTCAAGCATAAGAAACAGTCTTCTTCATCAGCGTTGTCATCAAAGCCAGCGGGTTTGCAGACGAAGACCGACTTCCTTGCCTTGGATAAGACTGGGTCCCTTCCACATCTCTTCATGGAGCTGAAAGAGCTTAACCTTCCTACCCGCTCCGATTCAGACGCCGCGCAATATTCATCCGTGAACAAGGACGGAAAGTTTTCCTTGCACTACGATGAGGAATGGCTTGCCATCACAAGAGCCTCCGTCACAGCGTTGAGCGTTGCGGAGGCTGGAACTCGTGTGGTTCCGCTCACGTCCCAAAAGGCTATCACAAGTTCACTTCCTCAACACAAGGCCTGGATCAAAGAGAACATTGTGGATAAGGATCTCCTCAAGATTCCCGAAAACTTCGTACCTCATGCACCGGTCCATAACCCATCTGCCACGGCAGCTTCTGAGCAGCCTCCAGAATATCCTAACACACAAACGGCGCGCTTTACGGAATTGCTACAGATACCGAATCATCTCTAGGTTGAATAAGACTGTTGCTAGGGCACGAACAATTTTTGTTGATGTTATGAATTAAATAAATAATCTGTCGTCGGAGACAAGGCATGACTGGGAATACCATACCTGGATACCATATTGTTAAACAAGCCGCACTCTAAGAAAACTAGTTTCCAAGGACGCCTGAAATCCCATGTGCCTCAATAAGCCACGTTCTTCTTGTTTGGCGGTCCTCGTGATTAAGCGGGAATATGGATAGATGTCCAGTTGACTGCTGGCTTGTCCGCTTCGAATGAGACAAATTAAAATATAAAAATCGAGGAAAAAGGTCAAATCTCTAAGATCTTTCATGAGTGCTTTCAGTCTAGAACTCTTGCTGCCTATTCTAACAAGGCAGACAGGGTGGCTGTGGTCCAGTGTGACTCTCCCGTAGGTTTCATATTCCAGCGCTTAGTTCAGCTGCGCCAGTGTAAGAGCGTAAACCGGCGCATCAATACCTAAACTCGCCAAGTATCCGCATTCCTCCCCCAACTTCCCAACATCACACAACAAACACCAACTCTCAAAATGACTGAAATAACACAAACTCTCAAATCCCCTCCGCAGTTCGACTTCACCTTCGACGAGTCGGTCTCCGAGTGGAACGTCCCCGGGCCCCAGTGGCTCAAGGCAAACAACAAGACCTGGGACGCCGTGGCCTCGGGCGCTCTGGTCTTCGACGCGCTGGGCCGCGTCCTCCTGATCCAGCGCGCGGCCAACGACAGCATGCCCAACCGCTGGGAGATCCCCGGCGGCGCCGTCGACCCGGAAGACCCCAGCGTGCTCTACGGCTGCGCGCGCGAGCTGTGGGAGGAGACGGGCTTGGTCCTGCGGCACATCGAGCGCGTTGTCCCCGACGGCCTCGACGGCAAGCCCGGCGCCGTCTTCACGAACCGCACCGGCCAGCGCTTCTTCTGCAAGTTCTCGTTTGAGGTCGACGTTCCCGATGGCCAGTACCTACGTCTGGATCCCAACGAGCACCAGGACTTCGTTTGGGCTACCGAGGAGATGGTGACAAACCAGGCTATCGCCGAGCGCAAGATGCCTCTGACCAACTCGATCATGGTGAACCTGCTACAAAAGGCCTTCCAGATGCGACGAGCCAGAGAGGAGGAGAAGTATGAGGCTGTGATACAAGAGTAATAGTCATCCAGGGGACGGAGAATGGTCTAGAAGAGGACGGAGATGCAATCGTCCTAGTATGCGAATTACAGATACATCTTCCATGTCAAACCCCCAATACATCAACAATTCTTTTATTATTTTGTCTCTCGTAAATTTGTTTCAAAGGCTTGCAGTCTTCCAGCTCTCAAATTATAAGCCTCTTGTACCTTCAAGTCGCAGGCGCTCCTTACTGTCCGTGACCCCGTTCGCCATCATGAAACCCATCGCGACCAATTGATCATCATTAATCATTACTAAATTTACCCAAAATCCAACATTATGAAGACAGTTGCCAAGATAGGGACCTAGATTATAGTTCTCGGAGAAAACCATTGTCCAATTAGTAGTGCTCGGGCTGCAAACATGCAAACCGCGCCAACGAAGAGAACGGCGATGTAAAGACCGGTCAAAGGCTGTGCTCCCATGTTGTCGTACATGGCTCCGCCCAAAGGAACAGAAAGAAGGAGCGAGAAACTGACGATGCAGTTCATGGTTCCTAGAAATATGGTCAGTGGACGGATATCTTCAGAAGTGACGTTGAATACCTACCGTAGTATGTCCCATATTCTTTCGCCTCGCACGTTTTCCCCAGGCATACTAGCTCATGTCAGAAGTTTTGAAACGAGCTATAAATCACAAAAGCACACTTACCTGGAGTAATTGATAAGAATGACCCGGAACCAAAGCCCCATAAGGCTGAAAATGCGTACAGAACCGAGGCCGACGTAGTCCCAAACGGCACAAAGAGCGTTCCCATGAGCACGATCGTGATGGCCATCATTGTGATGAGGACATTGAAGGCTCCTAATCGGTCGCCAATGATTCCAGGAACTATCCGGCCAACGCACGACGTGCCTCCGATGATGGCGAGCAGGACGAAGCCATCCTCAGGCGAGAATCCCGCTCCAGTAGCGATAGTTGGCAGCAGCGCACCTATTCCGAAAATGACAAACTCCAGCATGAACAAACCCGCTGACACGAGGTTGAACGCTGGGTTCCGAAAAGCGCCCAGGTTCAGGGCAGAGCCTTTGGATTGTTGATGGCTGCTGGACGGAACCAGTCGTGGGTACGGCAGGAAGCATATGACGGCTGGGATCATGAGGCCGGCAGCGATGAAAGCCATTATCCGCAGAGACCACTGCCAGCCCAAGTTCGGGAACGTCGAGCGTAGCATCACGGGGAAGATGACGGAGCCGACGGACGATCCGGCCAGGGCGATGCCCATAGCGAAGCCCCGACGGCGGATGAACAGCTTTCCTACGGTAGATACAGCCACAACCATAGTCACAGCAGCGCCAAGGGACCCGAAAATACCGAGACACAGCATGAACTGCCAGTATTCCTTGCACTCCGCCATGAGCAAGTATGTGGCAATCACACCGACTGCACCGACCGGGGCGAGGATTCGGGGCCCCTGGACGTCGTAGTACGGGCCGACGAGGAGGCCGAGGATCAGCGACAAGAACAAATACACGCCTCCGATCCATCCCACTTCCCCGGTTGCATAGTCGCTGAGCTGGTTGAGGGAAAGGTACGTTTGGACTGTTCCGAGGGATTGCATGAAGCCTGAAGAGCAGTGTCAGACGCAGATAGGTGCGGCAGTGATGGCATCAAGTTGACGTACCAAAGGATGGAACGAGAAACAGGAATGCGCCCAAGACGCACAGCCACGCACTCCAGGTCGACTCTATGTCTCGCGGTGTAAATTCGACTGACTGCTCGGAAGCGTGATGACCCGCTTCGGCGTCGGTGTCGGCATCTGGTGCCGACACTGACACGGAAGTAGCAACTCGCTTCTCACCGGTTTGACGAAGCTCGGTTGGAGGGTCCATGGATATCAGGACAGGCTATATCTGCTGACTTTTCGTAAAATAAACAATGAGGACAGCAAAAATAAGATTCCTGCTCTGAGCTTGTCTGCCAAACTCCAAAGCCCGGTCGTCTCCCGGCCAAGTATATACACACTTCGGGAAGTGGATCCGCTCCGCATCGGAGTTCCATAAAGCCTTTTTTTTTAATCCCACATGGCAACGAACCCTACATGAACTAGTCGTTATTTGGGAAGTTGAAGTGAGAACATCGGCATTCGGAACCAATGCTACGTCGGTCACCGCTGTCAGTTCCCCGCACACCGTTCGACTTCTCAAGAGAGGATGCAGCCGGAAGACACCGAACGCAGGAGTTGAGAGCCTGTCAGCTGGACAAGTCACCACGACAGATAGGCAACATGATAGGTGCAGTAGATGCGGTGGCTGATGGGACGGGCATGAGTTCCGGTTGGATCTTGGCTGCGTGCTACTTCACCGTCTTCTTCATTGGTCTTCTTACGATCCTTGGTCGGTGAATGCAGTGCTGAACTACAAGCACATCTTCCTCTCTTCTCCCCTGGGTGGGATCGTAGTATTCGGCAAATGAGTCATGGGTTCATGATGACAGGATATGGGCGTCAGTGGTGGTGCTCCAATAACGTCTTCCTGGTAGGGATGCGGCTCATCTTCGCGACAAATCAAAGCATGACTAACTGTTCGAAGCTGCACTGGCGATATGCGACAGTCCTATATCACTATAAGTGAATACGTAACAGCCCGATTGCCTCTGTAGTCTTCCCACGGCATTGACTCGCAAACACGGTCTGAGACTCAGATGCAAACCTCATTGAAGCCATGAGCTCTCCTTCCTCTATAGCATTTTAGAAGTTTCTTACAGATGTATCTCCAGAGCGAGGAGTATCCTGTGCCTCCTGTACCTTCAATAAACCATTTTACAAACACAAAGCCTACTAATACTCGACGCTACTCAAAATCCATAGTCGCGAATGAAGTCCCAAAGTGGAGGCAAAACGCCTACCCTAGAGAGCATGCACGACCCCAGAGTGCTACACAAAATCAACACCAATTCTCAAGCCAAACCCGAGAGAGTCCTCAAAGACTAGTTGCGCAAATAGGAGGCCTGTGACGCATGTATCGTGAGAAACCGTAGAGTAAACTGTGTTTCACATATCGCAACTATTAGATGCCTTGAAGGACTGACGTCCAGCACAATCACTTGGGTGCATCACGCCTGGTTGATAAGCATGCAAAGTCCCGAGCCGTGATACATCATCGATTTTGACTAAATAAGAGAAGAGTTCCCAACCAGAGTGACTGTGGAAGCCATCATCATATCCTCTCTAAATTCAACAAGTGTCCTTACGTACGCACAAGAACCATGCCGTCGCGTACGCCACATCAGAACGTCAATGGTCTCAACGCGTATTCCCAAGCTTGTATTCAATATTTCGACAGAATTCTGAAATATTTCGACAAGGGGGCCAATTACCAGGGACTCCCAGACGTGCTTCGAACCAACAGAGACCTCTTTGCAAAGTGGGCATCTGAGTTTAGAGCTGATATATTGGGCACCGATATTCAGTCGCTGGAATATGCACTTCAAAACCACCCATACCACTATCCTGTTATCATCACACAGCTTCGAGAATTGTACTTCAACCTCAAAAGATGTAATGGCTTGTCTCCCCCACTTCTGGTGTACTGAATGCTAACAAATATATCGAAGTTTCGGATATCCTCGCTGAGCAGCAATTAAAGTATGACGGGCCCATTCCGGCGGAGGGAGCTGGAATCTGTGCTGTCTTTGACCCGGCAAAGACGCTTGTGGACAACATCACGAGAATTGTGGCTGCAACCTTTACCCATGATCAATTCTTGACACTCCTGCCAAACGGTGCGGTGCCGACGGGCGAATCTATCTCGGGTATCTACTAGAGATAAACCAGAACCATAAGGACTCGTGCCCGAGCAAATCACATTAGGAAACTCAACCTTCTTTCTACATTAACCGACTCTAGCCAACATCAACCGATTCATATCATATTAGCAATCGCCCGTCCGAATTAGTGACTGTACTCGATGGGGAGACCCATTTAAGGGTTGAACTCATAGAAGTCAGCAGTATAGCTAACCAAAGCTACAGCAAACCAGAGATCTCCTAATTCAACAGGCTAGCTAGATTGTCTTAACTCCTATGGGGTTGATTCTCTTAGGATCTGCGACCTCAAATGTGGCGAAACCTTGATTAATTTTGACATGCTATGGCTTGGGCTTTTCATGAAAGCGAATGAGTCAGTAAGTATTTCCCACGTGTAGCCGGCCTAGTAGTCTAAGGCTTACGTTAGTCTCTCTCGCTAGAAGTCTAGCACTGAAAGCCACTCTGCTAGATGCAATTTACTATGCTATGATTTGTCAACGCACTTGATAGAAGCCTTATTCAAGTTCACTGGTGATTCCAAATCTATATAACATAGCCACTCATTTTATCACCAAGCCACGTAATGCAAATACAGTAATGGAATCCAGACGGCACCAGGCTTCAAGCCGCGCTTGGAAGGGATCCTCTTATACTGGCTGTGTCAGCCATGTGAGCACTGCGCCAGCGACCTCTTCACCAGAAGAAGGAAAAAAGGAGGCTGAGATGGACACGTCTGTGGACGCCTCGGGGGCTCATTCTTGCCTCACGAACATGGAGCAAAAGACCGGTGAGAGGGCAGACAAGAACCCACAGTGGGTGCACCAATTGGATCAGAAAGAAGTGAACAAGAAAAGTTTAGAGGGAGGCCGAGCAGCCTATACACATGACTAGCCAAACGCAGAGAAGTAAAGAAAAACAAAACCGTCGTGTGCCGAGAAATGGCTCGCTCGGCGTCCACCCGGCGAGGAGCCCCGGAACGGACGGGCTCCGACTGACGGTCACGATGGGTTTAGAGTAATGGAATGCCGGTGATAGGAGCGGGCGAAACCCGACATCCATGGCTCCACAAGGGACCTAGGTCGGCATTCGGATAGATCAGACGATGGACTGTTCAATGTTATTTTCTTTCATTTCTTTTTCGTGTGCGTGGTGATGTCTGCGGCTACCGTATACCTTAGCCCTCATTCACATTTCACGTTGACGGCGCATCGGATTCTGAATAAGCAGGCCGAAGTCGGCAGCGTGATGGCCACGCAAATGTGACGCTGCAGCTAGTAATGTCAATGTCGGCGATCTTATACGCGGATCTGCCGGCTTCTGCTCTTGTTCTTTGCCACGGGATTGGCAGGGCCACTAGCCTTTTCGGGCTGCTGTCGACGTTTTTGTTGCGGCACTCTGAACGAAGTTGACAGAAACATCAGGAGATTCCAAATGCATGTGAACGCCGGATTGCCGAGCAGGTGTGCGGTTCAAGGGCCTAGACCGGGAAACCGGCGCGTGTGTGTATGCTACGACATTGTATGACTTCACCAGAGATGCTTCTTGACTCATGAGATACGCAAGGTATTGCAAGACTCGAGGAGAGTCATCGGCAGTAAGATGGAAATCCCGCCCCCCACATCTGAATTCGATGCGGGGAGAATGGGAGAAACACAGTCTTCCACTCAGAGCACATGCAATGGTCACAAGAGGCATCGATCTGCGACTCGGCACCGTTGTGTATCTAGTGAGACACTATCTTCAGCGAACTGTCCCGGTCCTCATGTGAGCGGTGTCAGGTGGGGGTTTGGCCATGAATGGATGTGGAATCGATATCTTCACAGCAAATAAGCCTACGAACGATTGGGATTGATGGACTACCCTGGCATACACTCTGGGTCGAAATAAAAGAATGCTGTAGAGGCAAAATACAGGGTAGGCAGCAAGACGTTCGCGGAGAAAACACCGTCATGAATTTTTGATGGAGAAAATGACCTCACCATGTCTAGATCCCTGCAAGTCGACCTTGGGACACCGGGGTCCCTAGTCTAGACGATCGCGCCGCGGTTCATGTCAATCACGGTCATCACCGAAACGAAAGTGATGTTTCGACATTGACCAGGAAGAAAAGAAGTGTTCGGCTAGAAGGCTTCTTTGGAGCTTCCGTTGATCGAGCAATTGGGCTGCAGTGGGGACAGAGGAAACGACGCCATGATCATTGCGCGCGACGGTGCTATTCCTAGACGATTGAGACTTGATGGCACTGTACAAGCCTTGGCTTTCTTTGATGCCTTGATTCAATGAGGCGAATGACGCACTGGACTTACATTCTCGCCCAGCAAAAAGAGAAGATCTGCGGCTCGGGTGCTCTGCGACGAGACGACTGCAGGGGAGATGCCCGTGAAAATGGCAGAGGGCCGCGAGGCTGCTCAGAGACGGGTTGAGGCTGCTGTTTTGTTGACTTTGAGTAACATGAAGCGATCGATTTCAATGCCTGTCTTCTTGTACAAGATCCAAGGCACTTACAAGATGATCGGCAAGTGAATGAGTTGGCAGTCCAAGGGCCAGGCCTAAGTTAAGACTTAAGATAGTGGGCCGGATCAGGACCCTGCCGGTGCACTTTGAAATTTGGCTTGGTCCTTGGAACTGCCAACGAAGCTAGGCGCTTCGCTTGCATCAGTCCTGCCCCGTCGCATTCGTGATGCGAAAACGTCCTAGTGGTTGCCCGTTGCCCTGCTTTCAAGCAACGACGATTTTATTTATCAGGCGTCAGCACCACTGCTTCACCATGAAGCTCCCCCACTAAACGACCCCCCTGGGCTGGGGTCTCCTCTAAAAAGTGGGAGATTTAATACCGGGCAGACGACTCTGAAACAAGGGTATCCTGAGCTTGCTTGGCTCTCGTTCAAGCAGGCAGAGGCATCAAGCGGTGACCTGGGGGTATGTCTTGTTCGGTGGGGCCCTGAGATGTTCGTCGCGCCAGAAATGCTCGGGGCCGTTGCACGACGGGCGATGTGGCTGAGGTGGCCAATCGCAATACGAGCCGCTTTGTTGGCAGTTACGGTGTCGAAGTATACAGTGAGGGGGGATAGGCGGTGATGCAGTGGTTCTACACGCGGAATACGCGGCAGTGTTCATGGTCAGTAGATAGACCAGGGCCCGGGTAGCGAGGCTGTTGAACGGGCCGGAGACGGAGAGTAGTGGAGGCCAAGAAAGGAACGGCGTCGTCAATGACAAGAGTGACACAAACCAGCGGCGAGGCATTGGACAATGCGGCGAGAACAACAATCCCGGGTGCACGAGAGAGACCTGTCGCACAGCATCAGGAGGCTCAAGGACGAGGCGAGGTGCAACCATGATCCCGGGAGTACAAGCTGCGAAAGCAGGACGGCATTGGATAGACAATCAATGACAGCTTTGAATCCTATTTCAGTACTGCTTGATCCTTGACAACGGACATCTCCTGAAAAGCAAACCAAACGTAGTATTTCACTGTACACGCAACAACCCGCCTCGTCTATGGCGCGCAGGGGACGGTGATTCATGGCTTAGCGGGAACTGCCTTTCTTCCGGCGCGCGTCCAGACAGTCGCATCTGACACGAGTTGAAAGGCGCACGCCAGCTGGCACACCTCCGTCATCAACCATCAACAGCACTTAGGCACTAGCGGGCCACGGCTTCATGCATCTGAGTTGTGTGTGCCTTTCCCCGCGATGGGCCCGGCCACTCGGCATCTTCCAGGGCTTTGCCAAGCAGCAGAGCACGAGGAGCAACAAGCAGAAGAAGAAGAAGAAAAAAACCCCCAACAAAACAAGAATCAGGGAATTTGCGTATCGCTTTCGGTGGTTCGGCAACCAAGGGAGATGGGGGCCATGTTCCGCCACACGATTAATAATAAGCAACCGCCGCAGACAGAAAACCTTCCAGGGCGTCGGGTTCTGGGAAACGCCAGAAACACGGGACTCCCGGCACCGACACCGGCCGGGGGGCCGCAGCCAGCATGCACATTACGTATGTCAGTGAGGCTTCTCGCCTTTCCATGTCGGGGCCGCTGCGTCAGCAGGGTGCTTCGGGTGCTTTGCACTGCTGTCGGGCGCATTTCCTCCCCGGTTTCCGTTGTCCTGCTGTGTGGCCTGTGGGAACCCGGCCGTTTTGGCAAGAAGTCAAATTTCTGCGGCCTGCGTATGGTCGAATGGGCTTCTCTCCCCCTTGGGTGTGCCGTCACGCCGGCTGGGCTGGGCTGAGCTTATTAGGGTCGTTAGAGTCGTAGTCAATCTGCAGGACGACTCGGGAAAGACGGAGAGGAAGCAGAAACGGATAATAATCACCCTCTTTCGCTCTTCGTCTCACCTGACCACTTGCCATCATCTCTCTCCGACTTCTCTCTCTCAACATCAAACCCGGGCCTTCCATCTCCATCCCTCCCGAACCTCATCCTTCCCGTCGTTTCTCTGAGACGAGAGTTCGTATTTACTATTAGCAACGAGCACAGGCCGTGTTCTCACTCAGTCGACCAGCTTTTAGAACGGTTTTCTTCTTTCTCACCGGGGATCTGACGAGAGCGTAATTACGCCCCAAAAGCATACATTACACCCTTGTTGCGCGCCGTTCTACCGCCGCCCGCTCCGTCGTCCTCGCCGGTCTCAGATCTCAGCCCAAACGATACGGCCAGAACCCGCCGCAAAGCAAAGCCAAAATCTCCAGTCCCCGTGCTTCTTCCGCCGGACCCTCTTGACTCTTGTACCTGGCTGCTCGTCTGACATCAGACGTTGTCACACCGACCCGCTAGTTACGCGCTGGTCATTTTCGCTGAGGGACAACCCGAACCGCAAAAGTCGAGGTCAACGCGGCTAATACGCTTGGCTCCTCATCCACCCCCATCCTCTCCGCCATCACATCTGATCACATCTTGGTCACATCTCATTGCTTCTTTGGGCCAAGTCCAGTCCTGTCACCCCCTCCCAACTGTCGTGTGCCAGGAAGGTCGACTTGGAGAAAACCACAACAACCAAAGCAGGCCATCCTTGTTAATCGCATTTGTTGTGTGTGGGCGAGTTCTGCCAGCTTTTTTATTATTTTTTAACAACCGCCTCGCCCGTTCGACGCATATTAGAGCCCAAGGGAGGACGGAGCTTCCAGAGCTCAGAGCTTAATACAAGCCCCCCGAGCGAAACTCTACCTAGCCTGGCGCTCCAAACACGCCCTGGCCCCCGAATATAGTTCGAATCACGCTGTTTCGGATTTCCCTCGAAAAGGTACGTGCTTTTTTTCTTTCTGGTTTAAGTGCTGAGATTATGGTTGGAGTTCGATCTCGAGTCTTTCTTTTGGCGTCTTCGCCTGTTGCTTTGTTCGTTTTCGTCATGCGGTCCGACCCATGCACACCCTCTCCTCGTCTTCACACCCCGGTTCGGGAACTTTGATGATGGCACCCGTGTTGCCCGTTTCAGCCATTTCCTATTTCGACGGTATTGCAGAGCCAATGCCATTGCAGTGCAGGCCGTTCCCCAATCTCTGTCCATCTATTTCGGCAATTTTTTTTTTGATATCCGCATCCACCTTTGCATCAACACGAGAAAAAAAAAAACAAAAAAACAAATCATCCTCTTCCCTCCACTCTGTTCTCGTTCACCTCCACATCAAGCATCATCAATCTCCACCCAACCAACGCCGCCGCTTCTCTTCAAGTCATCCTCGTCCCCCTTCACCTCCTCACATCTCCATCCCTGCCGCCCTGCTCCCGGCCCTGGCTCGCCCGCATTATCCCCACCAATACCACGCCAACGCCAACGAAAACGTCCACAAGGCCATTGCCCACGCACTAAGTCCGGCCCTCTGCGCGACCCCGGCCCTCGTCATTGCTGCCCAGGCTCTGGCGGCGGCGACCAATCCGCTTGCCGCTTTGAGCCTCCTCCCCCGTCCTTGTTGCTACCGCTCCCGCTGCCGCTGTTTTTCGCTTGTATGGATACCCTCACCCTCTTTGTGCCAGCGCAGATAGGATCCCTTAGCTGGGTGCTTTGTTTGTCCTGTGCTCCCCCCCTCCCGGCCCCGTCTGGGCCGTCTGTACTACACACCGTCTGTCGTCTCTCCCCGCCCCCATCACCCTTCAATACAATGGAGACCTAGGGCAATAGTACGGATACTACTTAGTGGTAGTCTGTTGTCCAAGGTCCCGCGGGTTATAAGTCCAAAGCTCACCCTCCCTTGCGCGCGGACTAACTCCCATCTATGATCTGCCTTGCATTGGCCGTGCCAGCTCTGCTCTAATACCCCTCAAGAACTCATCCCTCTTCTCCTACTTCTACCTATATTCCTCTTCATACACATTGGCTCTGGTGCTGCGTTGCGTCTTGAAGAAAGCTCACCGGCTGGGCACACATCATCCCGGGCGATCGATTGTTGGCTGAGCCGCCCGTTGACCACCATGACAGCATCCGCCCAATCCATCCAGACACAACACCGCTCCAACTGGATCACCGCAAACCCCAACATCTACTACCGCCCGCGCCTCAGCAAGAAGACGTCGTCGTTGCTGAACACCGCGCACTTCCCAGCTCCCCTCATCGGCCCTCGGAGAGCTCGCCCACAGGCTATCCACATTGTTAGCTACCCGTCGGGCTATATCCCGAGAGAGCTGCGCCCCGAGAATCAGCCTCCCAGCCCGCCACCCCCGCGCCAAACGCCGTCGCTGCAGCCCGGGAACTCTCGCGGCAACGAGCAGCGGAGAGCGGCAAAGGCCAGGAGCCGTCGACAAACTGCGTCGTCAGCCGAGAAGCGCGACAACGGTACGGTAACGCTTCGGCCAGTGCTAGGCAAGATCCGAGAGACCTTTTCCAGTTCGAGTAGTAGTAGCAGCAGCCAGGCTTCGTCGTCTTCATCGTCTTCCGCTGTTGCTGGCACTGTCCCTGGCACTGTCCCTGGCACTGTCGCAGGTACTGCGCCCACTACTGCTGCACGATCCCCACCCACTTTTGGTCGCCAGACCCAGGCACCTGCCATTGCTGCTGTTGCCGCTGGGACAACTGGGGAAAGTGCTACCGGGGCCCCCCCGCCTGCTTATGACGACATCTGCTCCGACTCCGCGGCACATGATTTAACCTTGACCACCACAGCCACTCCCACCACATCCGTTTCCTCTACAAACTCAGACTCTGCTGGTGTCTCTGAAATGGCGGGCCGCTTCGTGAACGCTCAAACGCCGGGTTTTGTAAACCCTCCCTTGCCGAGCGGCCTCATCATGGCCAATCCCAATGGCCTCATCAATCGCTCTGCACCCAAATCCTCCGTCACTTCCTTCGTCGCTGAAGTCCCCAAACCCGTCGCCTCCGGTAGCGGCGTCTCGTGCTCCATCCTCCTCGCTGAGCAGAACATCTTTCTCTCCGGCTTCGACCACGACGGTTCTCGCCACCGCGATGGCAACACCGGCACCGCGCTCCTGCGTGGTAAGCTTCAGCTGCGCATCACCAAGAACGTAAAGATCAAGGCCGTCCAGCTCAAGCTGCTTGGTCGCGCCCGCACCGAGTGGCCTGAGGGTATCCCGCCCATGAAACAGGACGACTACGAGGAGGAGAGCCTTCGCACCCAGGTCCTGACATTCTTCAACGCCATGAACGACGGCTGGGAGAGCGACTACGGAAACCAGTGCACCTATCGCCTCAAAGGCTCCCCGCATAACGCCAATGCCAACGGCAGCTCCACCAGCATCGCTACCCGCTTCAGCAACTCTAACTCTCTCCAGCCGTTGCATCGAAACAACCTTACTGCCAAGGAGATGAAGCGTTTGTCCCTGCAGAGCGCTCAGTCCCGCAGCTTCCAGAAGGGCGAGAGCCCCATTGCCACACACACCCAAGTCAAGGGCTACAAGGTTTTCTACCCTGGCGTCTACGACTACTCCTTCGAGCTTCCCATCGACCACCATCAGCTCGAAACGACCAAGTTGCAATTTGGATCTGTTACTTGGGAGCTCCAAGCGACTGTCGACCGCGCCGGCGCCTTCAAGCCGAACCTGCACGGCAGCAAGGAGCTGTCCATCGTCCGAGTACCCGACCAGCTCTCACTCGAAATGTCGGAGCCCATCTCCATCAGGCGACAGTGGGAGGATCAGTTACACTATGACATTGTCATTTCCGGAAAGAGCTTTCCCATTGGAAGCAAAATTCCCATTGCCTTCAAGCTGACTCCCCTAGCCAAGGTCCAGGTGCACAAGGTCAAGGTTTTTGTGACCGAGTCCATCGAATACTGGACAAACGATAAACGTGTTACCAGAAAGGACCCGGGCCGCAAGATCCTGCTCCTTGAGAAGACAGCCGGCAAGCCCCTTGATCCGGCATACGAGTCGTCCGATCTACGCTTCCTCCAAGGTGGAGAAGTTACTCCCGAGCAACGACGCGAAGCCCGTGAAGCCGCGGCCCGGAGACGAGCTTCTGAAGCTGCAAGGCGTCACACCATCGCCCAGCCACTACCCGAGCCTAGCGACAACATGCTGGGAGAGTTGGATTTGGGGCTGGAGAGTTTCTGGGGCGCGACGGAGATTGAAGCCAACGTCCAGATGCCGACCTGCGAGATGATGGCCAAGAACAAGGACTTGAGACTCAGTCCTGACTGCAGCTGGAAGAACGTCAACGTCTACCACTGGATCAAGGTATGTTCATAGGTTGTATTCCCTTGCCCGCCCATACTAATTCTCGACAGGTGGTGATGCGAATCAGTCGTATCGATCCCGAGGATCCCACTGGCACCAAGCGCAAGCACTTTGAGATCAGCATCGATTCACCGTTTACTGTTCTCAACTGCCGAGCCACCCATGCCAACACTAACCTACCCGCATACTCGGGTTCGATGGGTCCTTCGACGGCCTTCCAGTCCAGCTGCGGATGCCCCGACGCCATGACAGTCCCTACGGATATCTCGCCTAGCTCTTCCACAGGAACGCTGTCTGGCGTGAACCCGAGCAACGACAATCTCCCTGCGCCGCCCCAGGCCGCACACCTGGCCCATAACCCCAACGGGCAGCAGGATCCACGACCCATCCACCTGATGAGAGTCCCAAGTTTCAATCCACCAGCGTTTGATGAGGATATCGCGCCACCTGCTCATGAGATGGACCGAGCCTCGGTTCAGAATGGGGGCATGACGCCTCCTCCTTGTTACGACGTGGTAGTGGGCACACCCAGCGTGGACGGTTTGGCCGACTACTTCGCTCGCCTAGCGGATTATGACGACACCAATTCCGATTCGGGATCCGACTCAGACGAAACACCTCCAAGGATTCTGGAGAGATCGGGACGGGTCAATGTGGCCCATCCCGGAACGCCGGGTGGTCGGATGACCAGCAGGAGCATGGAAATTTCGCGCCCACAAATCACTCTTGATATGAGTGCTCTCACGCGCCGAGCCGCAAGAGCGGTGTGAAGAGCGCTGGCCGCCCGTGTGGTGTGATTACGAATCACAACGTTTAGACACGCTGAGCACGCCTCAAAAAAAACAACCACGAACACACTTGATGATGTTTCCGACGAATATGCATCTACTCTAATTTTTCTTTTGTCTTAACTGTCTACTATATCAATCATACGGGTTGCATGGGATGGGATCTGGTGGACATGGCTAGTCAATGCTGATGCATGGAACATTGGCGGCGTTTGGTTATCTGTTTTTCTACCCGGTCCCCCGAAGGGACCTGGAGTTTTTTACATATAAAAGGGGAGAAGAGGCAGCACATTTGGTCATCATCATGTCACACCTTGGATGGTCGGTTTTGTATATGGGGGCTATTTTGGGATTATATGGATATGGATGCATCCAGGAGAGAGGCATACTCACTTTTTCAGATACCACACTACGAATAGTTTCTCGTTATCTATTTTATGAAGTATGCATGGCTTGATTCTTGTGCAACGTCTTGAGTATTATCATCTATTCGTACGAACTAGGGACAATTATTGAATGGGCCGCGAGGAGCGATACGCCCTCTTAGTTCAGGCGGCTAAGTTTCAAGGGAGCGGGCGCATGAAGCGATCCCCTGCAGTCTATGGAGTAGTCATGGGGAAGTTTCATGGCGGAGTCTACTACCGAGCTCTCTAGGGTATTTCCAAGAATACTAGGTAGAGCTAGCAAAGCACGGGTTGAGTGAAAGCAGGCGATTTGATGAAGCGGCGGTGCGGTGAAGAAGTGACAGGCCGCCATGAGACCACTGCCGAGAATGCCGGACGAGTTGGAGTGGTGACGATTTCAGTTCTAGTCGCGAGGGTCCGAAGGAGCACGACCGGGGGTTTGTTTAAGGCTGATGATTGGTGTATGATGTCACTAGGCGTTGATCATCCTTTAGAACACGAATACACTAGTGCTCTTCCAGGCTGATTGTCCAAGTCTCTCGCTTTCAACCTCAACGTCGTCGTGAACATGGAACGGGGCTCTGAGCCAATCGCCAGATCCATTGAGCACTTTCGACGAGAGGAATCCCTTGACCGGATTTACAGGCTGTTTACCGTCAGGGTATCTGGTTCGTGGCTGTCTTTCTGTGGATAATACTGTGCATCTATCTCCGATATCTCCGGACTATCAAACTCACCTCACCACTCATCCATATCGTCGTCATGGCCGGGAAAGAAGACGGCCAGAAGACAGCACTGGTCCGACAGCGAAAACCCCATCGCAAGTCCCGCCTAGGCTGCGGCAACTGCAAACTCCGCAGCGTCAAGGTCAGCCCTCTCTCTCTCTCTCCCTCGCCGCCTACTCTCTCATCCAAACTAACCCCCCCCCTCTCAGTGCGACGAATCCAAGCCCGGCTGCAAGCGGTGCGCGGCGTCGGGATTCGTCTGCAACTACTCGCGCGCGGCGCCGGCGCTGCAGCTCGCCCGGGGCGCCGGCACGCTCAAGCTGACGCTCGACTTGCCGGCGCCGCTGCCCGGGCTGCGGATCCCCGTGGCGGGGCCCGTGGCCGGCGGGTCCGAGGGCAGCTACGAGATGCGCGCCGCCGACTTTGCGGCGCTGGACCGGTTTCGCTCCCGCACCGTCTTGACGGTCGGGAGTGCCGCCACGAGGCACCTGTATCGGGATGGGGCGTTTGACTTGGGGGTTACGGTGTGTTCTCCTGGTCTCTTTTCATCCGCTGGATCGTGATATCATGCCCCCGAATCTCATCCCTTGGCTAACTCACTCATCCAGCACCCCTTCCTCCTCCATGTCTTCCTCGCCCTCACCCTCCTGCACGACACACACCTCTCCCCTTCCACATCCGCCGCGCACCGCACCTCCCTCGCCTTCCACTGGTACCACGGCACGGCGCTATTCCACCGCAACCTCGCCGGCGCGTCGCAGTCGTCGCCGCACAGCCTGTCGGGCCCGTACCGCGACGCGCTGTGGGCGTCGGCCGCGATCCTCGGCGCCGCCGCCTTCGTCTTCTCTGGGCCCGCCGATCCCGCTGCCGCCTGGCCGCTCAAGACCCCCGCCGCTACTGACCTCGACTGGCTGAAGATGAGCGACGGTAAGAAGGTCGTCTGGGACATCGCCGATCCCACGCGCCCCGAGAGTATCTTCAACCCACTGCTCGCCGACCACGCTCGCCACGCCGCCACCAATGGCCTGGCGCCTATCCCGCCCACCGCCCTGCCCGCGCCCTTCTACCCGCTGTACGACCTGACCGAGTCGACGCCGTGCACCAACCCGTACCACATCGCGGCGTCGCTCATCGCGCAGCTGATAGACCGCGAGGCCAACGACCACACCGTGATCCAGTTCCTCTCGTTCCTGAGCCAGCTGGACCCGCGGTACCGCCGGCTGCTCGAGGAGAGGGACCCCCGCGCCATGCTGCTCCTGTCGTACTGGTACGCAAAGGTCGTCGGGTTCAACACCTGGTGGCTGAATCGTCGGGCGCTTGTCGAAGGGCAAGGGGTTTGCATCTACCTAGAGAGAGAATGTGCTGAAGACGCAATGATAATGGAGCTGTTAGAGTTTCCAAAGGCAATTCTTTTCAAGGGGACACTTGAGTACGATAGACCCACGGGCAGGGTGCTGGGCATGAGGGATGGGAACTCTATACGAGTTGCCGGAGAAGTCCAATAAAACAAGACTCATGCATTACCAGCCAAGAGCAAATGTGTAGAAAGATGCCTAATGAACCCATCCTTCCTCAATGATGAACCAAAACAAAAAGGACTATCCAAAACGCCGTTGTCCCTGCATACTATCCATGGTATCGTCAAAACCGCGCTGTATATCCCATGTCAATCTCCTCGTAACCAACCATCGAGCCGGAGCCCCTTTCAAGCCCCAACCTTGACTTCCTGTGGTGACTTCTGTTTCTGGTCGTCTTTGTCCACCGGCTTGACCATCAGCGGATGCGCTGGGTCGTATCCGACCGACTTGACGATGCCGAGGCCCTTGGTGCGGCCTTCTCGGAAGAGCAGGCGATCGCCAGGAGTGAGGTACTCTGGACGTTGAACGAAGCGGAAGGCAACGGTTGCCCGGTCACCGGTACGGATGAGTTCGCGGTCGATGTCGATGATGGCGCAGGTCTGGGAGACGGGACCGACGTGTAGCATGGCCTGGTACTTGGTCTTGATGGTTGTTGCGTGAGACAGAATCAAAACTAAGGCGAAGTTAGTACGTTGTACTGTGAAAGACGTATCAAGCTGAGCAACTCACCCTCGGCAATGAATTCCCGGTGCACCCTAGGAACTGGCTGGCCCTCTACCTTGGGCAGTACAACCATGCCCTTCCTCACATCCTTGCGCTTCACCTTCTTCAAAGCAAACGAGGCGGACTGTCCTGCTGATGCAGCCGGGACCCTGATTCTCTTGCGCTCAATAGAGCGAATTGCCGTGGGGGTGAACTGACCCAAGGAATCTGGGCCCACGAGAACAGCGTCTCCCTCGTGGATCACCCCTGCCTTGACGATCCCCGAGACCACAGTACCAGTGAAAGGCACCGAGAAGGTGTCGTTGACATGAAACTCAAACGGCGCATCCGAATTGTACCGTCCGTGGTGCGGCAGGATGTTCAAAAAGGTTCGGACAAGATCGAGGTTCTCGCCCGTGACGTTGGACACGAGGAAAACTGGGCAGATGCGCTGGCTGACAAACTGGGTCGCTGTGTTGATGCACTCCTCGCGGTTCTTGATAAAGGTGGGGATCTTGCGAGCACCGGGGCTCTTCATGATCTTGGTGATTTGCGTGATGGTCTCCTCGAGGATATTGGGCGGGCAAATGTCGATCTTGGTCACGACGACCATTACGGGGACATTGAGTGCGAGGGCAATACCCAAGTGCTCCTTGCTCATGCCAATGAGACCATTGTTCGCCGCAACCATGAGAAGGCAGTAGTTGGGGCTGCTTGACAACAGACCGAATACAGTCGTTCGCAAGTACTTTTCATGGCCAGCCAAGTCAGTGAAAGTGATGACCTTCGCGCTCCGCTTGCCAATCTCCTCCCACGAAAGCTTGCCTGTCGTTGAGTGGTGAGATGGTGTACAGTACAGGGAGAGATATCAGAGACTTACGTCCGGGGATATCAGAGGTGATGACATGTCCCAGGGTATCAAACCCCATAATCTCCATACCAACAGAGCTGGTTCGTCCTGTCTCAATCTCATGTTTGTGGCGGAACAAATTTACTCGAGCCTTGCCTCGACCGTCGTCGAGGTCTCCCTTGACTAATACGCCCAGCATGGAGCTCTTGCCAGCGTCGACTGCCAGTTGTTAACGCCCATCATGGCGAGCAGACCTCGCGCGTTCTTACCATTGCCCACCACGGCTATCCGAGTCTCAATGACATCTTCTATGTTGGCGGGGACCTGTCGGATGAGGACCTTTCCGGTGCAGCCCTTGTCCTTGAATGCCTTCTCGCTCGTGCTAGCCGCCTCCTTGTCGCCACCAACGTTTTTGGTCAAGAGGAGGTCGCAATCGGCGCGTACTCGCTTCGCGGCGACTTCAAGGGTCTTGTATGCACGTTCCCACTCATCGATAGTCAGCTGCATAGAGTTGCCGCTGTGCTCATAGCCAAGTTCGAATACAGCCTCGCCGAAACCTTCCTCTATCCGCTCAGCGATGAGGCCCTCCAGTTGCTTCAACGAGGTCTCGTCAGACTCCAGGAGTAGTTCCTTGAGGGGAACCCGCGGCGCTGAGTCGGCAAGGTCGAGGTTGTCAAACAATTCGTCAAGTTCGGCATGGTGCTGGTCATTGGCGTCGGTTGCGCCGGAGGGGATGGTGGTGGCGACAGAGGCAGTTCTTGCGGTTGGGTAGCGGAGGTTTTGCTGCTGATCTACGTACTCGGCGAAGTCGTTCAGTGCCTAATCAGCCGTCAGCTTTGGGCTTGCACAACTGTAAGACCAAACTTGCCGACTCCCCTTTGCGCTTCTCATGCGCAAGCGGTTTCGTCTGGTGGTTCGACATTATAAGCGACACAGTGACGGTGAGGTCATGCGGGTCTGCTGCATCACAGATGGATCACAGAGGTATTCGGGTGATCATTGGAGTTGCCAGGAGAGATGGCAACGTTCGGACAGTGGTCTGGTAAGAACAATACGTATTTATGAACAAGAGGCAATGCCTAAAGATTGCTGCGCCTCTCTCTGGTTCTCGCCGGGTGACTGGGAGTGATATCGTGACAAGAGGAGTCATATAGAGTCGGAAGATGAGAGGTCCCTGAATTGGGTGGCGCTGGCTGGCTTGCGCGGGGTGTTACTCACCACTACGTGGTTATCGATAAGAGCTACGGAAGGTGACGCACGGGCCAGCACTGGGTCAGCCTGTGCGTTCCCAGACACATTGGATTATTTACATTGGATATAAGAATATCTAGATCAAAGCACCTAGCCACATTTCTGAATTCACGAAGTGGAGATGGCCAATGAAGCTGAGGATAGGAAGAAGAGAACGCCAGGTCTAAGAGGACGCCAGGTCTAGAATCCATACGTCACTCAAGCACCACGTCGAACAAACATCCTAGTTCCCGCACAACTGGTTGTGGTCGTAGTTTCTTGACTATCGAATGCGCTGTCAAAGCCTCCCCAAAGCATGAACCGGGGGATGGCCTGTCCCGCCGTCCATTTTCTGTACCCATGGGCTGTATCCATCACGCGCTTTTACAGGCGCAATGAGGATTGGAGGCCAATCCTTTGTCTGACGAGTTGATCCCAACTCCATCTCATGGGACTCGGCCAGTGACTCTCGTGCTCGTCGGTATATATGCGAGCAGAGAGCCCTACCGCCGAGGCAATGACAGTGCACTCACAGTCCATGGACCTCTTCACGGGGGAAGTCGGCGTATGATGCCGTGGTATCATTACTCCGATACTCTAAAATGGAACCTGAGGGGATATGAGGACAACGCTATCGCCTGTGATAACACATCAGTAACTCACTCAGCGACATAGCTCATGGTTGTCAGACTCACCTCTCACAAACAGCATCTCGGATTTCCGACTAATAGTCTTAAGACATTGTCAGTACTTGATCACCCTGGAATTTTGTGACAGCCAGCTCACCTTAATCTCTTCGTCCTCCTCATCATCCTCATCCACAGTGTAGATAGTCTCCTCGACCTCACCTAGCACCAAGTTGCAATGGCTGTCGTAAGCCTGCCACGAGCGTCAGCGCCAGTGTCCTCCTAATAAATCGCACACGGGAACAAACTCACATGCAGCTTTCCCTTAAGTTCGCGGTCTCCTCGCAGCTTGACAAAAACCACCTCGTTGAGCAGGAGCCTCACGAGATCGAGGGGCTCCGATACATGGTGGGTCTCCTCGCCGGCGTCGGCCATGGTGTGAACTACAAAGGGTTCTCGGGAAGTCTCCTTGGTATGTTTGATAGTGTCCCTGAAGGTCGTGCCTTGGCAGGGGGGGGGGTGAGAGTCAGGGGGGCGGGCGGCTTGAGGTTGTCGACAGGGCCCTTCGTGGATTCAGTGCAAAAGGCGATTCTGGCTACGGATGGAAAATCTTCGGCTGCACCGCTGGGTGGAGGTATGCAGACAGCGGGGTTTGACGTTCTATGCACCTATGAAGATATGTTACCCCAATCACTTATCCTTGTATCCGCCACCTCCCGTCCAAGCTGGAGCTGTCGGACGAATTAGGTTACACGGCAGGACACAAAACTGCGTTGCATTCATTCTCCAACCGAGGCGTTGCAGCCGACTGTGGCTTCTCCTCATCTCCCGTGTCGCCTTTTCACGCCTTCAACGCCCATGACGACTGCCATTGTGCCATGATACAGGGACGAATCCTCTTCCGAGGGCCTCGTCTCGCCTACCTTTCCGCTTCTCCACCCTCGATCACCGCGCTACTGCTCCAGCTCCCGCTCCAGCTACCGATCCTCGACCCACCGATAAGGCATCGACCCGCTGTGGGTCAGCGACGATGGGCATCTCAAGCAACGGCGGAGTCCTCGACATCTTCGTCTTCAGTCTCTTCAACCTTGGCTTCTCTGCCTCTACCGCCACTGGCGGACTGGGACTTGTCCGCGAGGTTTCCCGATTCAACGCTCTTCGACGATGATGTCCTGTGGCCAAGAGTTCCTACGCCGCTCGACCAGCTGCTACGAGCCATCCAATGTCGCGATATCCCCGAGGTGCTTCCTGCTTTCCTCTCATGGGGCAGATGCCTGAACAAGGACGTTCGAAAAATCGATGCCGCTCTTGAAGAGATGCGCGAGCTTCCAGTTGCGACCTTCTCCGAGATAATGCGCTGTATTGACCCTGTTGCCAACCCCGTACAAGATGTTGCTCAGGGCCTCAATATCACCCAAGGCCAGGCCCAATTCAACGACGTCAAGCACATCATTGACGAGTTCGGCGTCCGGAAGCAATATCGCAGACTTCGCGATGCCGTCAAGCGCGTCATGGATGCCCGCCGGGAATCCGGCCACGACATGCTCATCCCAGACTATGAAGTCGCCATCCGTTGTGCGGGTGCCGCCGCCGACCCACATGCTGCCATGGGCTTCTTCAAAGCCATTGCCCAGGACGGTCTGGCATCGGGTCGCAACACCGCTACCTGGGTTGCCTTCACCGAGGCTCTCTACTTCGTGGAACCGATGTACTACCAGTTTGACCGCGCTCGCGTTGCGGTGATGGAGCGCCACAGATTCAGCGCCAGGCAACGCTATGATCCCATCGAGATATGGCGCTTGGAGCGCATGAGATACAGCCTAAATGCGTTGAGCGAAATGCCATTCAACCGCGACCCGATGCACACGAACCAGGATCTTCGTATGCCTATGCGTCGCAAGTCCAGGGCTCGATCGCACTGGATCCGCTCGAAGTTGTACGGTGTGCTCGTCAATGAGGAACTCCTCTGCGCCACAATGATCATGTTCGCGAGGTCCAGCAGCTTAGCTCATATCAAGGGTGTCGTACTCTGGCGAGGATTCCGCCTTCGCCTTCGGGAGGACCAAGAGACGGGCGAGATCCATGTTTGGGGAGGAAAACCTTTCCGTACTGGCAATCCCAGGGAGCCCACCGAGCGGCTCCTCCGTGCCATTGTTGAGAGCTTCTGTTCCATGGGTCGTGTCACCACGGCCCTTAAACTCCTTGTTTACGTATCGCAGCATTACAATATTCCCATCCCCCACCAGACGTGGTCGAACCTCCTGAACTGGGCCTACGTCTGTGCTTCCAAGCCCTTTGTACAAGTCCCGTGGCATCGCAATAGCCGTTACAAGACCCAGCTAGTCACGGCCAACACAGTCTGCGGCATCTGGAAGATCATGACGTCCGAACCTTTCAACGTCAAGCCTGATTTTGACGATTACACCGCCTACATCAAAACCCTCATCTATTCGCGCAACTTCCGCCTCGCCATAGAAGCCATTCGTAACGAGGTCGTGCCCTACTACCGTCGCATCGAACAAGAGTACCAGGAAATTGTCCTCGACGAGATCCTCCAAGGCGTAGCTGAGCCTAGCCATCGACGCCGACAGATAGAGGTACGCAAGGACTACGTATGGTATCAAATCACCACCTTCTTCCGCTCCATGGCCCAGAGTGCCTCTCGGGCTCGAGGTCAACGCAACGGGATTTTCATGCGCGTCGTCCTTCCAAACCTCATCGATGAGTTTGGCGAGTTCTTCCAGCATCAGATCTACTACCGCACCGCACACGGCCGGGTCCAACTAACACGCCCCAACGTGCCCCGCCGCTTTGAATGGGAGTGGACGGAACGCACTACGATGCCGCAAGCAATGGGGGGCATGGAGATCATACGGCGGACTAGGATGGGCAAAGGAGGTTCCGAGTGGCCGAGGATTTATCCATTGACAATCCGCGAATGGAAACGCAACGCGCGGGAGAGGAGGAGGGCTAAGGGAGCGATTCCGGAACCTAGGGGTAGGCGTGCCTGGAATGACTGGTGGCGTGATTTGAGGTTGGAAATGGGTAGATAGAGATGTCTCTGTATCACCTTGCGTATATACTCTCGCATACCCTGTCCAAGTATCTAAGCCACAGCATTCAGAGTCTCTTAAGTTACGTCATAACTTTATAAAGTCAAGTAGAAAGATAGAACTGATAACAGTCGGGTATATGTCTTCCATCCTTAGTTGATATACAAAGGTAGCCCCCATCCAAGCAAACCATAAGCATTCGTAGTCTCGTCATAATAAGCTAATCATACAAAGAAAATCCATCCTACACGAAAACGTACAACAAGAAGCCGCCCAATTTTGTACACGCGTTGCATGTCCTGTCATCCAATAACAAACACGTCTGTATCCCTCTGTAGGTTGGTTCATAGTGATAGGTGTTCAAACAAACTTGGAAAAGAAACCGACACTAAAGGAAAAGAGATTCGAAGTATTGAGCTGTCCTCATGATGCAGCTTCGGCAAGCACGCTTATGAGACTCACAGCCGCTCCGCCAATGCCCACGGCCCCGAGCGTCTCGCCCCAGACCTTCTTCCTGGACGGACGATCATCGCGCCTCGAGCCCCGACGATCGCTGCGGTGGTGCCGCTTGCTGCTGCCGTAGTAGTCGCCGTGTCTGTCGCGGTGGCGTTCCCGCTGGTCGGAGCTGTCCGAGTACCGGCGCGAGGATTCTCGCCCAGAGCGGCGCGAGGACCGGTCGCGGCGCCGTTCGCGATCACGATCATCTTTGAGGGAGCGGGAGGTGCGTGAGTCGACCTCATGCGGCTCCGGATCGAAGCGGACGTGGTTTTCGTTCCTGTTCTTGAGAATGGGTTTGGGAAGGGTGGTGCTTGAGGGGGAGGTCTTGTCCTTCTTGGGGGGGTTGACGATAAAGGGGTAGCTCTTAGTTCCCTTCTCGTAGGTCTCTTCGTATTCGTCGTCGGTGGTGTCGCTGTAGTCGGTGAGGGCGCACTCGTCGTCGTCGTCACGACTGCTCTTGGAGTCTGCTCGCTCTCGCTCGCGACGATCGGAACGCCGGGGTGGCTGACGCCTGCCAGAGCGGGCAGCGCGAGCCTCGGCACTTTGACGAGCGTACTCTGTGATCTGCTCTTTGGAAAGGCGACCTAGGATAGCGACGTACTCCGGGCGAGCTTCGTACCTGACGCCGGCTCGCTCGAGAACCTCGGGACTGACGAGGGTGCGTCGGATCCTGGTCCACTGGGCATCCGGGGGAATCTCGTTCCCATAGCGATCTGGGGCGAGACGAGCCGTGTTCAGCGGGCTGGTCCCGTATGCGGGAGGGCCACCGCCGTTGACGTAGGGTGGCAGCGGAGGGACAGATCGTGGCGATGCGCCGAGGAGGTGTGAGTTGGGCGAACTGGACAGCTCCGGGCCAGCCAGGGAGCCTGCGGTGTTGGAGGGGAGGTACCTCTGGCCGTTGGCCGATGGTGAATTACTGTAGTGCTGCTGGCTGGGCGATTGCAGACTCATACCGGCCATCTCAGAGTTGAGAGTGTCCATAGCCATGAGATCGCGTGTAGAAATGAGGGCTAGCGAATCGCTTGTTTCACTTGCTGTATCCTGGGGAGAGGTGGAGTAGTGCTCGTTGACTGGTGCTAGATCAGGCATTCGTCGCTCGTCTTTAATACCAGGATAGAACTTTTCGTTGGGGTTGTAAGTCGGGAGCTCCTTGGGCGAGGTAGACAGAGTGTTGGCCTCGCGCTCAAGAAGACCGCGGACAGTGGGATAAGTGCCGCCAGACATGTTAGATTCAAGTTCACGGATGTAAGCTCGAAGAATGTCCTAATCAGACAAGATAATTAGCATCATACATTGGGTATCATTACGGAATTACCAGTTAGGTGGGATATATACGGACCTTGTGTTTGCGTAGGACTTGGGGAGCAAACCCTTCTTTCTCGAGTTCGGCCTTGAACTCGAGCCATAAGCTGTCCTCATCCTCGTTGAAAGAGCCGTAGTCGCGATTGTGAAACAGCCGGTTAGCGATGGTGTCGACCTTATCCTTGATATCCTCGAAACCGGGTTGACGGCCATCAACTTGATATGGCTTGTTGGCGGGGGTATGCAGCTGGACCGTGTCGAGAAACATGTCGACATTGGTCTTGTCGCTTACAAGCCTAGAGCGAATGACAGCGAGTCTGTCGTCGCGGGCGCGCTCATCACCCGACGGACGTCCATCGCCGTACCGGTCCATGACGGCTTCGAGCTGGTCGAGGGTGAACTCGCAGTCCTCGACCATGGGCTTCAGCTGGCGGGAGTAGACGGGCGAGGAGCCATGGGCGCGGTTGTTGAGGAGCGAGTCCTGGTCGGCGGCCTCGACGCGCAGGTGACGCAGGGCCAGGTGCAGCTGGCGCACAGCGGCGGCGACGTCGGCGAAGGCGAGGCCGGACTGTTTGGCGCGGAGGTACAGCGTGCGGGCGAAGGCATCGACGGCGTCGATGTGCTCGACGGTGGAGCCGCCACTCATGATTTGGGGTGGAGCCAAGGCTCGGCTGGGTCGGAGGTGGCTGGTTGGGGTGAGGAGTTCGTGAGAGGGAATTGGGTGGTGGTGGCGGTTAGTTTTGTGGTCGTTGGGGTGGCGATGGTGATGATGGTGTTGATGTTTTTTGGTGGTGGATGGTGTAAGTCAGTCGGTTCTAGCTACGGGGCGATGGAAGATCCAAGTTGCAGAACCACAAGGATCGAGGGTGAGAGCGAGAGAGCGGGTTTTTCTGGATCAGGGGCCAGTCTGGCTTGAAAAGGAAAAGAAGGGAAAGGGACGGGAGACGAGACGGGATGGGAGTCGATGGTGGATGGATGGATGTCCTGGTGTGTCCCGGGAACACCTTGTGGCAGGGCGTTCACCAGGCCGAGTAACGTCAGTGGGCGAGCGAAGCCAGTGCGTGCCAGTGGATGACAGAGGGTGTGACGGCGGACGACAGTGGACAGTGGGTGTGACAGCCATCTGCTGCAACCAGCTGCCCGCTAAACCAGCCCAACCCGCGAGGCCCCAGGCCCGGACACCACCATCACCACGTTTTCCCGTCATCACCAACAGCACGCGCCAGCCTCTCTCTCCCTTGGACCCAGCCAGGCACAGCAACGCAGGCAGACTCGTCTCGAGTACAATGGACAGTACGACCCCAAACACGCGCTACTGCGTAGTACAGTGCCACTAATTACTTCACATAACTCCATCGTAGTTAGTCCGTTGGGATGGCCAGACGGAGTCCATCTCCGGGGACGCGTTCATCGCAATTCCGGGCCATGGGGCAGTGACGTAGCTGCACCGCACCCTGCTTGCAGCCCCCGCCCTAGCACCTCGCATCGTCGCCACGAACCTCCCAACCGCAAAACAACAACAGGGCTGACCAACCACGAGCGGGCTGCGTCCCTCCACGAACAAGGGCACCTTGGAGTCGTTGTCCCTGTCCCCGATCCTGGAATCCCTCGACAAGGCCCTGGTCTCTTAACCGGATCCTGGGGTTAGACGGCGTTTACGGAAAATCAGGGCCACCAAGCGAAAAGGAACGTCGTCCTCCCGGCACAACGTTCCATCTGCGCGCCCTTTCCCAAAGGGCGTCGATGCGCCGTGCCATGATGGCTGATTCCAAGTTCCAGCCTTGGCATCCAATCGCCGGCCCCCCTCCCTGCCGGCTTGTGCTTTTCTTAGACTCAGCCCGGCCATCCCAGAGGAACGGATCAACAGTTTCACTTTCACTTTTGGGGTCCTGAAGCTGTCATATCGCATCATACATTTATAGTCTACGAAATGCACGACAGCACTTTCAAACCTGCCACTCAAAGTCTACACGTGGACGTTGTCCCTTCAGATCTGGGAAGCAAGAAAATCGAAAACAGGCTGTGCTGCGCGAGAATACGATCCAGGAGGCAAAAAAAGCTCCCCCTAAGCATCTTCAGTTCTCCACTGCCCCATCAATACCAAGCCAAAGGACCAATATCAAAAACACCATCGGCATAGTCCGAACCAGAGCCTCTACAGTCATCCGCCATTTGTCATCTTTCTAGAACATCGCCCATCGGTGTCTTCCGCGAGGCTGACTGTGGAGCGGTATTCCTGTCCCCAAAGAACTCCCATTAGCGCCAAAGTTGTCCTCGTGAGAAACGCGATCTCACGCCCCGGCCAGCCAACCAGCGGTGGTTCCAAGGCCGTCCCCGGCTCCTCCATGCATTTCAATCCTCACTCCAGCTTTTGCTCTGCAGTCGTTCCCGAGCTTCAACTCACGGCACGGGGGAAGGGGAAACGCTCCACCCACACTCTCTCGGCTCAACTCCACTCACGCATGTCGATGAGGCAGGCTGTGCTTGCGTGTAGATGGATGCATGGCTGCAGTAATACAGCAACTAGGTCGCCCGCCCAGAGGACAAAGCCCGCCAGGCAGCAATCAGTCCATAGGTTCTCGGCCCTCGCTCTCGTCTCCGTCCTCGCTATGACTCTACCGCCGAAACTCAACTCCTTTCGCCAAAAGCCTTGTCTCCTCGGCGGTCCTATCCGCGTGTCATCGCCGGGCCATCGATCCCCGCCGCCTTGGAACCAACGCCAACTCACCGCAATGGCCACAACAACAGACGCACAATGGGCACAAAAAACAAGCACATTTGCAGCACATTTCCTGCAGCCCTGACTGTTCTGCAAGATTCAGACTGCACAAAGTCCTTGCTTGCTACCCAAAACTTGGCTTTTCGCTGCTGCACGTCACCACACCAGGCTGACCAAAAGGCAGATCTCGCCACGACCGGCCAATAGACCCTCAACACCCTTCATGTAGTATTGCAGTATGTAGGACTGCGGCGCTGCGGCTCAACACGACCTCTGCAGGTTTTGCGAACTGCATTCCAATCACTCCACATGTTCCATGACACGAAGCCCCTTTAGTATGCAGCCCGCCTATTTTATAGCTCTCCATATTACAGTATTGTCAATTGCAGGTTCTCGCACCGCACGTTGTATTTTGCACTTCGTGTCATGCACCTCATGACTCTTCCAGGGAAACATGGGATGCACATCAATGCCACATGTCAAAAAAGATGCCCATATATTTGATACTCCTGCACAGCTATCAACTCCTCCTGCTTGCTGCATTACCTAAATTCAGGTAGTCAGTCTCCTGTAAACTATCCTATCTCAAGAGCTTAGTATCGTTGGAATACATTCCGCGCCTCCACCTCTGCCCCAGTCTTGCGCCGTGTGTAGCCGTTCTTTGTTCGTTGTTTTGTCACGCCACCATCTGGTCTTTCAAGGCGTCGTCCTCTCGCATTCTCCCTGTGCAGCTCCGTCGTTTGGGCATCGTCTGGGCATCGTCCGGAATTCGCCTCGTCCTTCGTCTGCTGACCCCGATGCCCTTCCGTGCCAAGACAAGTCCCGTGCCGAATCCCTGGCGTCGTCCTGGACTTTCAGCCGCATCCCATGTAGTCGGCGCCCGAGTGCACAGCATCTGCCCTATCTCCGAGTCCAGAGCTCTTCTGCCTGAACCTTCCATCTTTCGATCTTCGCCCGAGCTGAACCATTGAGGCTCAAATCGCGAGCTTCTCCAATGAGTATGCCTCCACCTTCTGACTGATCAGGTGGCCCCGCTCTCGCATGCTCCTCTCCACCACTTCGCCTCCAGACACCACCTTGAGCGTGGTAGGCGGTTGCTTCGTCTTGAGACCCAGCGGCAGGAGTCGAGACTCGCGGCTCTCCAGCTGCATCGTAATCGGCTTGTTTGTGTTCCACGCCTGTCGTGAGGCTCCTCCCTTCTGCGACGCCAGTCCAAATTGGACTGCCTCGCCCACAATGCCGTTGAGGTACACAGCCTCCTCTAGGCCTTCTAGCGCTGCCGTCACTTCAAGCCTCAGCGCCGTCAAGAAATCGCCGGCCTCGGCCTTGTCCGTAGAGGAGATGGCATCGTTGAAGAGCCAGCCTCCGGCTCCAACGGCATCCAAGCATCGCCCCAGGAGGTCCGAGATGAGTGTAATCACTCCGTCTGGCGGCGGGTCGTTACCTTCCGCGTCGAAACTGGTGGGATCGATGTACAACGATGTCCATGCACCTCGAACCAGCTCCACCCGGAGCGTGTAGATGAGTGATAGGATCTCTTCCGTCTTCAGTGTCGCACGGAGAGCCTTGACCGTGGTCACAGCGGGCAATCGCCAAAGCTTTGTGAATGCTAGGGTCAAGCCACGTGAACGGCTACTGCTGTCATCTCCGAGGTAGAACTCGGTGATGGCAATGTCCCGCTCCAAAATGTCTATCTCCATTTCGTAGTTCTCGGTTTCCTCATGTGCCTCATCCTTGAGGAGTTTGGCGCTAGATTGCTTCTTGTGGTCGGTAATCAAGTCCAGATTGAGCATCAATGCACGAATGGCCAGCAGAAGCTCTAATTCACCAAGCTGTGTGGCCTGGAGGTAGTTGAGTAGCAACGTCATTGTTGGGTCGGTGTCCATCAGGCATGACAGGAGGTCGTTAGCCAGGTTCTTGTTGTCCAGTGCCTCAGCATCAAACTGATCCCGGAAGGCTGACTTCAGATTTGATATCGTGAGATGGCCAGCCACGACAAGGTATGAGGTGACATTGCTGTCGTGCAGTTCCAGCCGCAGCGTCGGTCGCGGTTCCTCTGAGATTGAGAATACTCGACTGATGGCATATGAAACCCAGCGTCGATCCACAGCAGCGTAAGATGACGGGCCAGTAAGCCATTCCCACTCTGGTAGGTCTGGAGAATCCGACTCCAACTTTCCTTCTGTTCCCTCAACAGCGCTGCAAACAGCCATGCGGAATCGTTTGCGCAATAGTGACTCCCACTGAACCCAGTCGCGAGTTTCGAAGAACCCATCTGCTGATGCCAGCTCTTCGTCAAGTTTAGTGAGATACTCCTCTGTCATAGTGCCAGGGACTTGTCGCGAGAACTCGAGTGACGCCTTCTCCGACTTTAGCTTCTTGGCCGGAATCTCAACAGCAGTTCCTCGGCCGATGGAGTCGATCAAGAGACCTTGTTTTCGTCGTCGGCCGTGGCTCTTAGGTGGCTCGACTTGAATTGACACAAGGACGTTGTCAACCAGGGCCACAACAAGATCTTGGCTGCGAAGGTAGCTGATCAACTGGCAAGATTTGGGCTCTTGGCATTCAGCCGGCAATTCGGAGAAAATCTCTTGGGCATTGGCATGGATGGAACGGTATTGGTGGTTGTAGAGGCCAATCGACTTGAGCGAACATGCCAGGACGAATGGCCGAGAAAGGCGCGCAAATGACACAGCGTCGCCCATCTGGACCACGGACTTGAGCTTGGGGATAGGAGCACTGAGATCGTAGACGCTTAGGGACCCTTGCTGTAATTGCAACAGTAGACCAGCCTGGATATCGACCTGGTACGTGGGCGCACCAGCTCCAACACTCGAGGAGGCAGGAATTGGCACGATTTCAAGCGGGGATAGCTTCTGGACATCAGCCGCCGTGGTGGAAGATCCTGAGGCTGCCGCAAGAACAACGGCACGATGACTCTCCTGGCCCTGGCTGACGCATCTCAGCACTAGCACCAGGAGTTCGGGTTCAGAGCTTGAGGTCTTGGGAAGAGCGCTGAAAACCTCTGGTCGATGCTTGAAAATGCTCTCGCTGAACTCTGCTACAGTGCCTGAAGTCACAAAATCCACCTCAAATTTCTCGATGTGGTTTTCGACGCTGTCCTGTACCGTGGACTTCGAGGACGAATTCCACTGAACTGCGAGGGTCTCTCCCGAGAGGGACATAATCTCTCCATTCTTGCAAACCGTGACGAGATCGCCGACGGTTGAGTTTTCAGAAGGGCTCGAAGAGCAAGTTATGTATTGAATGGCGGAGGTCTCGAGGATCTGAGAAGAAATGGTCGTCGAGGTCGTCTTGCCGTCGCGATGTACCACGTCTTTGAAGAGAGTGATCTTCTGACCGGCGGAATCTCTAGTAGAAATGTAGGTGTACCGCGAGACATCGGTGTTACCAGCACGTCGGACCCTAACCGAATACGGCGGGCAAGTGAAGGACTGTTGAGGAGGAATTGGGTAGGAGGTGATTAATCTCGATGCCGGGATCTACCAGCGGTCAGCATCATCGCGGAGAGCCTCACACGAACCAAGAAACGTACGTCGTAGATACTAGCAGTCTCTCCGTCCACACCAACAGCCAGCTCCGTCCTTTTCCTCTTCTTCTGGTCATCGCGCTGGCCGTAGACTTCCCGGGCGACAATGCGGCCTTCGGTGTGGTCGAGGGGCCGAGGAAGTGTCGCCAGCACGGATGGCTTGTGGATTCTGTATTCGGAAGCCATGGCGATGACTAGGTCGATGCGCCGAAGGAATATCTCTAGTGGTGCGAGACGCAATTGATTGTCGAGTTCCAACCCGTCCGCCTAGACTTTCTGAGATGAGCGATACTGAAGCTCTCACAAAAAAAAAATATCTGGGGCGGGCCGATGCAAAAATCCGGTGGTGGGGCCTTGCAACTTTGCGCACTAAGTTGGTTGGTGGGGTCTTGTGTGCACGGGCCACAACAAGACGCCTGACGTAGAAGAAAGGTACGTACCTCTCTGTCTCTTTTCGTAGAGCGCGCGCCTCGACGCGTCCGTCTCCAGCACTTTAACGCGACCATTTAGCCCTGGTCTTTCCGGACCCAGCTTGCCAACCTCAAGACTCCTTCGAACCAACACTTTGCGAACAACACAGGTCCTAGATCCGACAAGAAAATCCCCCCTTACTTCGATCTTACTACACCGAATTCTTCGCCTTCGTCTCTTTTTCTTGCATCTGTCGCAAGATTCTTCCAGGTCATGCTCGTCTAACGCTGATCTTGAGCTGGTAAGCCATCTCCTTCTACCTCGCTTCCCCTGTGAGGTGCCTCCGCTAACGCGGTTCTTCTGCAGCCCTTTTCGAATCAATGGGATCAGTTTTGGTCGCCGCAATGTTCCAGGAGGGTGTCGGAGAGCCCCCAGCGAAGAAATTCCACCCTTTCTTCGTCAAAGGGCCTCCGACTGAACCCGAACACTCTAGCGATCCCGTTCAAGACACCTCACAGCCTGACGTCCCCCAGCCTGACTCGGAGCCAACCACTATCCAGAGGAAGCGACGCAAGACAGATCCTCCCGCTCCTCAGAATGAAAACGAACGGAAGAAACCGCGCCGAAATGGAACCAGTGAAGGCCCCCCGAACCCGACAGCCTCCATCCCACTGGATCGCGAAGAGAAGGTATTGGACAATGCTTCAACTGAACACGTTGCTTGCGACTTTCCCACTCCTCCTCTGAGTGATATCTCCGTCAGACCTGCGGATTGCCCTCAGCCTACAACGAATTTGCCGGGCCCCGAAGTGCAGGCTAAGCCGGAATTTGCTGCCTCGATCACTCCACCGAAGACGAAAAAGGTGTTGAAATGGAACCCCAGGACAGGAACTCTCGGTTCACCACCGAAGCCAAAGCCGAAGATCACCCCAACTCGTGTTGTATGCATCAAATATGGCCGCGACGATGAGACCCGGAAAGAGATGGGCGATAAAATCTCCCAAATTCTTGATGGAAAAGTTCTGATCCCCCCAACTCCGACCAAACCTAGGGCACCCCGCGGTCCCAAGAAGTCCAAGGACCCTATCACTACCCGAGTAACTGGACCACCAAAAACGACACATCCCTTCTTTACTGGAAAAGCCAAGACGGTACAGCCACCTTCTACCGGGGAAAGCAGTGCCGTTCAAGAAAGGCCACCACCTCCCAGGAACTCGATCTTCATGTCTACGCCTATGTCTCCGAAGAAATCTCGAACTACCTTCAATCTAGACAAAATCCCCCAATTTGGAATTAGGTCGGGTGGAACTAAAGAGCCAGGCGCTATGCACCCTCTTTGGCCTGCGAAGGATATGAGCCATATCCGCGGTTTGGACACCCTGGTTCGCTGTGCAGATAGCTTGGATCACAACAAGGAGCCTCCAAAGAAGTCGAAGGGCTCTATCGTCACAGTTTCACCCAACGAGTCTGTTCTAGGATGCCATTGTGAAGCTCTGAATCTCAACCACATGCGGGAAACGTTCCGAAGGGATAACAACAACTTCGACCCGGTCCCCGAAGAATTGCGGATCCCTAAACGGCACTTCGAGAGTGGACGAAAATTGCAAAAACGAATTCGATCAGAGCTCCGTACTTACAGGTCGGCTACCGCTGAAGACACCAACCTAGGTCAGGATGAATTCGATATAGCAGTTAAGCGAACACACCCAGCGATATCTCGGTATTTTGGGGCTTTAGAAACGAGCCTTTCAGCTTACGATAGGTCAACGTGCGAGAACCAGTCTTGGATCCAAAAATACGCTCCTGCCACAGCTTCACAAGTCCTACAGGCTGGAAAGGAAGCGTTTCTGCTCAAAGAATGGCTGCAAACCCTTCGAGTCCAGTCTATTGACACTGGAGGTACCGATGCTAGCGGTAAGGGAAAGACAAAAACAGACTCAGCTCCTAGGAAAAGGAGAAAGAAGGACAAGCTGGATGGATTTATTGTCGACAGTGACGAGGAAGCGAATGCTATGGACGAAGTCTCCGAGGATGAGGACGATTGGGCCCCCGCGGGATCAGGTATCACCAAGAAAACGGTCATTCGAAACGGGGACGCCGCAGCGAAGGACTCCAAGGGCCAGGGCCGACTGACAAACGCCGTCGTGGTCAGCGGTCCTCATGGAAGCGGTAAAACAGCTGCTGTGTATGCAGTGGCGAAGGAGCTGGGTTTCGAGGTTTTCGAGATCAACTCCAGCAGCAGGCGGAGCGGAAAGGACATTTTGGAAAGGGTTGGCGATATGACGCGCAACCATTTGGTCCAACACCACCACACCGATTCAGCCGCCGAAGTTGACGAGGAGGACGAAGTTTCTAGGGATCTCAAGTCCGGGAAGCAGGGCACAATGACGACATTTTTCAAGCCCAAGCCAGCCGCAGTCTCCAAGAAGCCGACTAGAAAACCAGCAGAGCGAAAAATCGAACCTAACAAGCCAAGCTCTGTCAAGAATCAGAAACAATCCCTCATTCTCCTCGAGGAGGTGGATGTTCTGTATGAGGAAGACAAGCAGTTCTGGGCGACCTTGATGGGGATGATGTCACAGTCTAAGCGCCCGTTTATCATGACTTGCAACGACGAAAGCTTGGTCCCTCTGCAAAGTCTGAGTCTCCATGGAATTATTCGATTCTCTCCTCCCCCTACTGACCCTGCTGTGGATCTGTGCCTTCTTGTGGCTGCGAATGAGGGTCACCTCCTTCGACGACCGGCGGTTGAGGCATTGTACAAGTCTCGCAACAATGATCTAAGGGCGACGCTCACAGAACTGAACTACTGGTGTCAGATTAGTGTCGGTGATCGCAGGGGAGGGTTCGACTGGTTTGTCCTCCGATGGCCAAAGGGCTCCGACCTCGACGAAAACGGGAATGTGATCCGAGTTATCAGCGAAGATACCTACTGCAAGGGTATGGGCTGGATTGGTCGTGATCTGATTTCCACGTCCTGCAACCCATTGGAGTCGGAGGAGGAAAGCATGCAGCAATCCTGGGACTCTTGGAATATGGATCTGGGCGACTGGAACAGTTCAATGGATCTAAAATCGTGGGCGCAGAGCGTGTCTGATACCAGCACGGGTACAACAGAGCGATTCGATGCCCTCGCGGCGTACGACGACTTCTGTGGCGCCATGAGCAGCGCAGACATCTTGTCCAGTGGTGGGTTTGGGATAGGCTTCCAGAAATCCCTTGACCCAACGCTACCCGAAATCTCAGCAAAGACCAAAGACGACTTCATCCTCGGACGCCCTATTCTCGATGCGGACCCCAAGACAGCTCCATCTTCACCGCATATCACCCTCTCAATATCACTAAGGTCCCGTGCGAGGAGCGACCTGTTACGGGCGACCTCTGCCCTTGGCCTTAAATCTGACTCTGTTTTGGCGCCAGTAAACGAAAACCGGGCAGTTTCTATCCTGAACACCTCCTTCGACCACACTCCAACCCAGCTGAGCCGACTGGACTTTGCCTTTGCCTTTGATCCGATTGCAGTCTCGGAAAAGACGACAGCGTCAACGCACCTTGATCCGTCTGTTTTTGACCGCACTCTAAAGCTCATTGTCGTAGATGTCGCGCCATGGGTGAGAGGCATCGTGGAATTCGATCACCACCTCATGCTAGAACGACTCAAGCTTAGCAACCTACTCAGCGAAGGTGGGAAGAGAAAGAGAATGCGGACTACGCGGAGCGCTTACTCGGCATTGGAGGGTGGAGAGAGAAAAGCTACGCGCCGGGAGAGGTATTTCGGTGACACGCTCAACGCTGAGTTTGTGAGACGCACTGCTGGAGGGCAGTGGAAGGAGGCCGCCGCCACCGCAATGGGGTCACAGGAGCTAGTAGAAAGCATCCCGAACAGTCCTTCGTCCTCGGAGGAGTAATGGGGGATATAACGAAGCCGTACATGAAGAGTCCATGTACACATTGGACTGGGCAACCATAATGAACATTTGGGTGGTCTGTGAAATGACTTTGGAACAAATTCATGGAGTTACAAGTCGGGTAGAAGCAGCATAGCATAGAAACATAAACACACTGATTTATTCGCAAATGGTGAACTAGGTATCAAAACATACTCATCTAGTCGTCAACTCATTCGTCTGTCGTGAAGCTCATACATCAATAAAGAAAGGTACCAGCCCAACCCAAGCCTATTCATTAACACATTATCCAAAGACAAGCTGGTCTGTTTTTGCTCTGTCATATCAACGTGACTGTTATCGTTCATCATTGTCGGTCTCGTTCAACGAGAAAGCTCCGGAACGGGAGCCCTCCTTCGTGAAGGTTCATAAAACTTCTCGCCGGGATACGGCGTCTCGGGATACGGGAGCACAGCGGGCCGGACTCTCTCGTCCCTGGGAGAACGTGCCTCACGCAGTATCCTCTCGTCGCTTGTCCTCTCGAGTCTCTCAAAGGACCTCGGGTTGAGCGACAACCTCCGGTTGTCACCCCGTCTGAAGGGGCCAACTTCCTCGACGTAGAGGACATCACCCCGGCCGTGAGCGCTCCTCGCCTGGTCCACTATACGCTCGGCTTCAGAGGAGCGGCGGTGATGGTGATCGTGGCGCTCGGACGAGTGATGATGGTGGTGGTGGTGCTTTGACCTGGGACTGGACTCCCACTCGTCTTCATCACCATGAATGACGCCTTTGGGCCAGACCTTGTGGGCCAGGACGGTAGCCAGTCCGATACCTGCGATCAGACTGGCTGAAGTCTTGAAGAGGCCGTGATGCTGATGGTCTTGGTGTTCCTTTTGGTGTTCATGGTGATTGTGTTGGTGGTGGTGGCTGCGGCGGCTAGGCGAGCGGGAGGTGGATTTCGAGCTGGATCTCGACCGGGAGCCGTGATGCGAGGGAGGGAGGCTCGATACGGGGCGGCCGCGAGATGGCATGGTGGATCGTGGAGTGCTGGGCGATGTCGATCTTGGGTTGTCGCTGGGGCTTGGCCGCGAGTAAGAGCGGGACCTGTCCATGGGTAGTTTATATACAAAGATGCCTCTTAAATGTGTTTTTCTGTGTAGGTTGATGTAGTAGAGTTTTTGGTGTGTTTTTTGGTGTTTTTTTGTGCTTGTAAGTGGTTATCGTGGTGTTGCGGTATGGAGTCTGTTGTTGTAAGTGACTGAAAGATATCGATGTTGTTTATCTTGATCTTGAACACAACACGTAGTCGATAGTAGGGCCTAACACTTGAGGATGTCTCAACACCCGCTCCAAGCGATGCCCAAGGGATCTAAATAGGTAAACGATCGGCAACGAGAACCGACTCGCAGACACAACGCAACACACACGGCTGCGAGAATCCACGGGATTTCGGCGTCGACGGGGGTGGGAATCCACGCAATCGGTGCTTCTGAGCAATCACACGCCCGCGCTGGGTCAGCGGGCTTCCAATCGCTGAGCTGCACTACCGAGTCTCGTGCCGGATGCTAGACGGGGATATCCTGGCTTGGCGCCGCGATGACGTACAGCCCGGATTCGCCGCGTTGCGGGGCGTGAGAAACGAACGGCTCCGGCGGTTTTGAAAGATGGGGTTTTTTATTTATTTTAACAGTAGGGGAAGGGGAACACAAAAGCGAGGATAAGCGAATTATCTGGCAAGTAAGCTTGAGGCTTGGTTGGCTTGATATCTGTGTTAGGGCTGAGGGAACCAACAAGTAAGTCAGAGTGGCGTGGCGTTGAGCCGTTCTTATACCATCGTCACATGCGGCAAACATGAATTAATCACCCAGCACACTACGAACACCATACGCATATTTCAAAGCATGCCAAGGAGTCACACAGTCATAGTACGTATTAGTGCACTTTTTCCTCTCTTTCCAACTTGCGACATCGCTCTCTCAGCTGAGGCGAACTTCCCCAGGCGTGGAGTCACAGGGGGACCGAGTCAGCTGTCCTGTCCTGGGAGAGCTGAAGCCATCCCCCGTTTTCCATCAACAAGCAAAAGTGTGAAACGCCCTTTTTTTTTAATCCTTTTTACCAGCACTAGAGGCAATTAACTTGCAGGGTGTGTAAGGATAAGGTGACGTTCCCAGTGTTTCCGGCAGGGTGGCAGGGCCACCAATAATAGCCTGGGGTTCGCGACTGATGCATATGATTTCGCTTTCTCGTGATGCGAAAAAAAGAAACCCTTGACCTATATCGAACGTAAAACAACAACTCCATCACAGGGGTGTTGCGGCGACGCTGACCAGGCGATGAGGTCATTCGTCAAAGCTCAACTTGATCTTCTTGGACTTCTTCTTGGGCTTGCGGTCCTTTGCTCCCTCTTTGGCGTCGCCCTTTCCACCGTTGCCTGCAGCGTCCTTGTCGGCGGGCTGGTCGGCAGTGTCGCCGATGACCTTGCCAACTTTGCGTTTTCGGCCGCCGATGGAGACCTTGCTGTTGGACTCCTTGACCGTCTCTGCAGCGGGCGTAGCTGTCGATTCTTCAGGGCCGTGATCCTGCAGGTCCTTGACGACGCCGTCCTTGTCCACCTCGTGGTCGCTCACGACATTGCCGTCCTCGTCGACGACCAGGGGCGCATCTTCGGCCTCTTCGCTGCTGGACCGCTTCTTGGCGGACCTCCGCTGGGCGGCGAGCAAAGGGTCGGGACCCCGGGCGCCGGAGGCTTGGGCGCGGAGGGCGGCGAGGAAGGGCGGGGTGGAATCGTCGTACTGCAGGTTCTTGGAGGTGATTTTGGGCGCCATTTTTGTTTCCTTCGCAGAGGGGAGGGAGAAGGTTTCGTGCCAAAATTAGCCGGCGCGTTTCCAGGAAATGGAGATTGGCGCCCGCCCGGGACTACTGCGTAGTATTTGGCCCGGCCACTTCAATCTCTCCTGGAGCGCGGTTGCAGTCGCGTGCAGTCGCAGTAGAGTTGTGGTGTTTCGAAGTCGGTGGGTTCCGGTGTTAACGCTTTGGATCGGGCGAATGAAATGAGTGCAGCTGGTGCTGACATGATGAGCCTCAATTCCTTCCCGTGAGTTTGGTTTCCAGCGGTTTTAGCTCGCGGGTGCATGTGGGAGGTGCGAGTGCGGGAGTGGCAGGGAACGTGCTGAGCCCGCAGCCGGATTCCCGTCATCAATGCGAGGGTCTGTGTACTCGGGGGGGGGACTGGGCTTGGACTGGGGACTCAGATAACGACTGGGAGATACAGGTGGTACATGATATATTTGTACATGGTATCAAGTATCAATGAGCTACTTATCCAGGAGACCAGCAGCAAACCAACACCACCATCACCACTGGCCCACGGCCTGCTGCATCTGTACCGTCCTCCGGCGAGGTGGGGCCGCTGAGACAACCCCCAAAAAGCTCCTCTCGCTCACATGCTGGCTGCACAGGGGAAAAAGAAAAACCAAAACTTTAGATAGAAGCTTTCCCTATTTTCCCAAGCTTCCTTTTCTGGCTGGCATGTCTTGCTTCCCCCCCCAACCAAAGCACCAACCATGTCCTCAAATTGCCAAGGGGGCTTCGTCGGATCTGGGAGATACAGATTGTCCGCCATTCTTGGGCCCACCGAGCCCCCTGATTGGACCCAGTTTTCACGTCGACCCCTGGACAGTGGGCACCTCCTTGCCAAAAAGCCTCCTGTGGCCTTGTCTGCCGCCGGGCTTCCAAACAACCCACTGCATCTCGCCCGCCAGAGGCGCATCGCATCGCCAACCGGGCTTACATCACATCATCGATTCCCAGTGTCCCCTCACCTTCAACCCTGAGCGAGACAGAAAACAAACAGAACAGTCGCGTTTCTCATTGCCGGGCTCCCAATCACACTTTTCCCTCGCTATTGCCCGCCACTACGGTACTTTCTTCCGCTTCCGCTGTCGACTTCAAGGACCCACTGCCGCCGCTTTCCTGGTGGACGCGTCAGTGGGTAGAAAGTCTGGTTTAGGGAACGTGGTCCCTGTCGCTCTTTATTAATTCCATGTCCATATCTCCCACTCCTTGTCCGTGCTGCTAACGCTACCTACGCTACCTACGACTCCTGGAAACGCCGGAACTCTCGACTTGGCGCATTCGAAGGCGACTATCGCTTCTCCCCCCAGTATCTTTCGCACCTGTGGCTTCTTCCTTCCAACTTGTTTCGTTTTCGTCTTCCACGTCTTCGTCTCCATCTCTGTTTCGTCTCGCCTCGCCGGCCCCGGACTCGACGACAACCCTCGCTCGGCCTTGATGCTCTGTTCTCCTTCGCGCTCCCCGGTCGTCCTCTCTATCGAGTACCTGTCCCTCATTCGCCGCCGCCGCCGTCCCGACGCTGGCGCCTCCTAGCGGCGCAATCTATGTCCCAACGACCTCCTCCGCCCTCAATCACAACACCTGCTGCTGAGGCAGGCCCGTTATCGTCATGGACCTAATCCGCCGGGCCACCAAGGGCGCGTCCAACGAACCGGCCCTTCCGCTCCCCAACGACGAGAAGAGGGGCTCAAGGAACAAGGGCGCCGACTCCCGCATGGCCTTCTTTCGTAGGCCGTTGCGGTTACGGGGGAACTCGACTATTTCGGTTCCCTTGGGCATTGTCATATTCTTTCCTATGCTGGTGCTCGTCCTCATCTTCATCCTCTTCATCAGCCATCCCAGCTCTCCAGCGAGGTTCTTGATACCCGGGGGAGCTGCCCCTACCATGCGGTACGTCCGGCTCCGATGCTTCCGCAGCACCACCATCCATGCTCGCAACCTTTACTAACAGGCCTGCGACTACAGAAAGATTAGCGAAAAGTACGACAAAGTCTTCGTTGATGGCTGTCTGAAACCCGACACCTCGCAGCCCCGTGCCAATGCCGCCTTTGTTATTCTGGCCAGAAATAAGGAAATCGATGGCGTTATCCAGTCCATCAAGTCGGTTGAGCGCCACTTCAATCGATGGTTTCACTATCCCTACGTCTTCCTCAACGACGGCGACTTCGACGACAACTTCAAAGAAGTCATCCGAAACCACACGTCGGGTGAGGTTGAGTTTGGCAAGGTTGGCCCAGATATGTGGGGATTCCCTGACTGGATCGATCCAAACGTTGCCAAAGAAGGCATTGCAAAGCAGGGCGATGCCGCTGTCATGTATGGCGGGTTGGAGAGCTACCACAAGATGTGCCGCTTCTACTCTGGGTAGGTTCACCATGATGTGTTCCTCGAATTTAATCTAACTATATCCAGCTTCTTTTTTAACCACCCCCTTCTGCTCAAGTACGAGTGGTACTGGCGAGTAGAACCTGAAATCAGTTACTTTTGCGACATCACATAGTACGTCGTTGCCACACCACACCACTCCAGCTTGGATGTTAATTTATCCTGCAGTGATCCCTTTTTGAAGATGATCGAAAACAACAAGACATACGGTTTCACTATTGCCGTTAAGGAACTCCGGGAGACAGTCCCCAACATGTTCCGGTACGCTTCCGCTTATAAGCGGCTCAACAACCTAACCTCGCAAGGGCTGTGGGAAATGTTCGTCGAACCTCCGGAGGATCAGGACGAGGACGATGGGACTCCCATGGACAGCAAGACCCCAGGATCTGGAGACATTCCACAAACCAGCCCGAAAAAGCCGACCAAGTCCAAAATCGACCCCGAGTCCATGGAGGGCGAAAAGTACAACATGTGCCATTTCTGGTCCAACTTTGAAATCGCCAAGCTGAGCTGGTTCCGAAGCAAGGAGTACTCGGATTTCTTTGAAATGATGGACCGGAGTGGTGGTTTCTGGATGGAACGGGTATGTTTCGCTCATCCCTTGACAACAGCTTCATGACGTCGACGATACTAATACTTTCCAGTGGGGTGACGCACCAATTCACTCCCTCGCTGCCGGCGCTCTTCTGGGCCCTCGGGATATCCACTACTTCCGGGATTTTGGATATCGGCACACTACAATCCAGCATTGCCCCTCAAATGCGCCTGGCGCTCAGCTTTCCCGTGAGCCTTACTTGGAAGAGACGACGCTCGATGATCGTGCGCGCTTTGAGGAAGACGACTACTGGGAACACTGGGATGCCCCACAAGAAGGCGGCGTTGGTTGCCGATGCAGATGCGACACCGACGTTGTCGACGTGGAAGGCAAAGAAGGATCCTGCCTCGCAGAGTGGGTGGATGTTGCAGGTGGTTGGGCGAATCCATAAAGGGGACGCTATTTCGAATTGAAGCAACCAAACAAATGACGGCCAGTCCTCTCGAGCAGGTGCTTCGAGATAATGAGGAGCCGGTTCAAGACCATTCGAGACGGACGCGAATCAGGAAGATGTACAAAGGCACAGCCGCACCGAGCACTCGCTAGGGTGCATGGAGGCATTGGTGGGCATAGGATTGTATACGACAGCAGGGACGAGCAGGAAAGACGAGAGGCGTTTTACTTTAAGAGGCAGTCCCGGGGTTTTTTTTTCGACGACACATTAGCCAGGATGCTCAAGGATCTTTGCGGGACATAGCACACGCCTTGAGGATTTTGGGAGGCTGAGGGTCATTTGAATAATTTCTTGATAGATTTCAGTCTGCATTTGGTACTCAGCTAGGGAGGAGAGTACCTGGGTGTTAGTTAATGATGCACAGGATGGAGCGTTGGTCCACGCCTGGATACGGCCTTAAAACAACGAGATTAATCATTATTGATTAACTAGGTGCTTACTTATTTTTGTCTTGAAGCTCTTCCAGTGCTTGGATTTAAGCTCTGTTTAGGTATTCTTCTTGGATCTAAGCCTCCACCGTGTGCTCTGCGCTACTCGCTACTATTGCGAAAGTCCTAGGACGAGGCGGATTTTAGTAGTCTAGACTGACTATCTAGGGTGTGGCTTACATTGGTTGGAGGCCCTCGAGCTAGCTCAGCCATCTTTAGTGTGAGACATTGATCGCTTTCTCATTACTATATATATTGCAATGGTATTCTATTGACTCTTTTTCCGAGGCAGATCATTACTCTTCTTTTCAGCACTGTCTAAGCCTAGATCAATCTTGTTTCAAACTTCAGTGTAAACTATCTTGTTGATCCTTTGCTCAAGATGGACATGCTGCAGAGGTTCTCGCAGATATTCACGGGACCACCAACACCCTACGGAACACCATGTGGACGCCAGGTGCAGATCATGTCAGATCTCCATCTGGAATTGAACCGGCAGTACTCGACGTTTGAATTCCCCGTCAAGGCGCCGCTGCTCGTCCTTGGGGGTGATATTGGCCGGCTGGTCGACTACGAGCCCTTCCTGGGCTTCTTGGCCCGGCAGACGGCACGGTTCGACAAAGTATTCCTCGTGCTGGGCAACCACGAGTTCTACGAGATGAGCTACGACGCGGGCATCGCAAAGGCGCTGGAGCTGGAGAAGGAGGAGGTCCTGGGCGGAAAGCTGGTGCTGATGCATCGCAACCGCTGGGACGACCCGGACTCCAAGCTGACCATCCTGGGCTGCACGCTGTGGTCCAACATCCCGCCGGCGGCCGAGGACGACGTCACCCTGCGCGTGTCGGACTACAAGATGATCCAGGGCTGGACAGTGGCCCAGCACAACGCATGCCACGCCCAGGACGTCTCGTGGCTGACGACGACGCTGCCGGACGTCGACGCCGCGGACCGGCTGGTGCTGGTGGCGACGCACCACGCGCCGTGCATCAAGGGCGCGTCGCGGCCGGAGCACGAGAAGAACCCGTGGAAGGCGGCCTTCTCGACCGACGTGCTGCAGCGGCGCGAGTTTGCGCGCGTGGCGTGGTGGATGTTCGGGCACACGCACTTCACGACGCAGTTCCAGCGCGGGGGCATCCGCGTCGTGGCTAACCAGCGTGGGTATGTGCTTGGGTTCCGCGGGCCGACGTTGGAGGACACGAGGGGGTTTGATGCGGAGAGGGTGGTTGATTTGTGAGGGGTGGGGGGCGAGAGGGTGGTGTTTATTAGGAGGGGAGGGGTTGGATGGACTGGGACGACGTTTGGGAATTGGAGGGGCTTGGGAGGTGGGTTTGGCATCATATAGCAGGCGTTGGTATGAATTGTTTAATGTTAAATCTGTTCATTGTTTATATTCTTTTCATAGTCACTCGGGGCATGTTTATTCTGGGAAAGGCATGAAATACATATGTAAGTGTAGGACTCAAAGTAGTAGTCCCTCCTTCAGCCCTCACCCAGTACAACCACAAGAGCAATCGCCACCACACGTACGTATTCAAAAGTATGAGAGATCTTGGAAACTCGCAGCTAGGATCTAACATGGAGGTTTGATCTGTCTAATCATGATATGTTGCCATGTGACATGCTGAAAATAGTGAGGTCGTCGCCGCCATCCCAACTCACAACCAAAGATTCTGCCTGAGGCATCAATATTTCCACAGCACCCGGCCCGCCAAAACTTCCAAAAAATAAGACGCCGGACAGCCAAGCAGCGAGAGCCTCATATCGACTTCGACACGGCCACGGCCTCACTCCCCCGACAATGCCTCCCCGAATCTCCCCTCTCAGCACGTCGTTGTGCTGCCGCGCAACCGCCAATGGCCCCGTCACCTCGCTGACCGCCTACATGGCCGGCCTCTCCCTCCAGAACCGCCACGCCTCCATCCTCGGCAGCCTCGCCAACACCCCCGGCGCCCTACACAAGAAGAAGCGAGTCGGTCGTGGTCCCTCGTCTGGTCACGGAAAGACGTCTGGGCGCGGCCACAAGGGTCAGAAGCAGCACGGAAAGGTCAAGCCCTGGTTCCAGGGTGGTCAGACTCCCCTGATTGTCAAGCTTGGCCGGAAGGGATTCAACAACTAGTAAGCTCTCGGGATATGGAAGAAAATGGCCAATTCCGCTAACTGTGACGCAGCCGGGCCCTCAATATGTCGGAAGTGAACATCGACCAGATCCAGGCCTGGATCGACCAAGGACGACTCGACCCGACGAAGCAAATCACTCCCAAGGAACTGATCGAGAGCGGCCTAGTGGGGAACATCAAGGACGGCATCAAGGTGCTCTCCCGCGGCGCAGAAACCCTCAAGCAGCCCATTGACTTGATGGTCTCGCGCGTCTCCGCCCAAGCCATCAACGCCATCGAGGGTGCCGGCGGCAAGGTGATCACGCGGTACTACACCAAGCTGTCCATCAAGCGACTGCTAACGGGCGAGTCGATGAACACGGACAAGCCGCTCCCCCAGGGCGCGGAGCACGTCGAGGGCGTGCTGGCGGAGGCGAGGAAGAACCTCTTCCGGTACCGGTTGCCGGATCCCACCAGCCGTGAGGACATCGAGTACTACCGTGACCCGGCGCATCGGGGATACCTGAGCTACCAGCTGTCTCCCGGCGAGTCGCCCAGTCTGTATTTCAGGGTGCCGGGCGTGCACAAAATCAAGAGCGCGGTCAAGAAGGAGAACAAGCAGGCCGACGAGACGCTGTGGTAGGTTTAGAGGACTGGAGGCGAGGATCGGCTGGGCTGGGGACCTGTATTATAACGTACTGGAGCAAGTACTTGAATGTGACAACACAACACAACACAACACAACACCACCAACGTGCAATCATGCCTGGATCAACAGCTCCATTGTGCAAGTAATCCAGCATTCAACGTTGAAAGCGATTATTAGGCGCATAACCAGCCACACTGTCTCACCCGGGTTCGTCCCTGTGGCGTCGTCGCCGGACGGGAGCGATAAGATCCATCGGGCGGGCGCATGTACGGAGTCTCCGGTGCATGTATCGTTCGCTGCCAGTGGTTCAATGCAGTGCTCCACAGGAGCTGTCGTTAGGTGCCTCGGTGTGTGTTACAACGCCGACTACGCCAACCTCACGCTTCTCCACTCAGGAATGACTTCCCTCTCCATCCACCAACGGCTGGACACCCGAATTGTACGCATCTCTTTTTCCTTGGCCGCTGCATTCCTTCTTGATTCTGCTGCACCTTCAGGCCGCAGATTTTTCTACACTTGTTTAGTGCCCAGGCGCGTGGCCTAGCGCTCTCCTCCGTTGTCATTGACGGTACATTGCTGCTTCGCGCTCTCCATTACGAGTCCCTCGGACGACGCTCGTCAACAATCGCCCTTGATCGGGACTCGGACGAAGACTTCGACGACCCAACTCGCTGTGCGATATATGTAAATACCACAATCTGAACATCGACACACTCTACAATGTCCCTCTTTGGATCGTCGCCGCCCAACGACGAGCCGACGATGGTGACATCGCCACCGGCACGGGCTGGCGGCGGCCTCTTCGACGACGAGGGTGAATCTAAAGCCTCATCCAACAGCCTCTTCGCCGACGACGGCGGAAATGGCGAAGCCGGCTCTCCCTGGGACATGCCCACGCCGCGGAAGAAGCAGAGCCGCGCCGACCTAATCCGCAATCTACTCCCCGCGTCCGACGTACCCGACAGCTACATCGAGACGTTCGACGTCGCCCTGCGCGAGGACGGCGCCGGCGGTCGGGTCGCGTCCGGCGGCATCGCGAAGCTCTTCGCCGCTGCCCGGCTCGACGCTGATGCCCAGGCCCGCATCATGTCCCTGGTGGCTCCCGCAGGCGGCGATGTCGCGCTGGGGCGGGACGAGTTCAATGTCGTGCTGGCGCTGGTGGGCCTGGCGCAGGAGGGCGAGATCATCAGCTTGGATGGTGTGGATGAGCGACGACGCAGTAAGTGCACCCCCACCCAGTACTTTCTCCCAACCAACTTCCCTCGCGACAAAATCTGCATTGAAATAAAGCGACGAGTCATGGGTTTCTCTGCTGCCGTCATGCCTTTTTGCCTTATCGTATCGCATTACATTGCATCGGTGGATTGTTGTCCCCCGGCGGTTGGTGGGGACACTACTATGTATACAGCTAATAACTCATTTCGTTGGCAGACCTACCGCAACCCAAGCTCCCCGGCATCACCGCCGAGCCCATCCTGCCTCCAGTGGGCGAGCTTTCAGCCAAGCCTCCCCAGACACCTCCCAAAGACACACCGCCGACTCCCCGCCAGCCCAAGTTGCCTCGACCGGCCATGGCCGACCCTGATGATGACCCATGGAACACGCCTGATTTACACAAGACTCATGATCACCACAACATCAAGCCAAATGGCGCCCGGAATCACGACACGAACGGCCATACCGCCTTCATTGAACCCGCCGTGACAGCTTCCATCGCCCCGACGGCAATTGCCCAGTACGCGTCGCCCACCTCGCCTCCCGCCGCGAATGGACGACAGACCACCGCCAGCACCACCCCCTCTGCCCCCGGGCCTGGTGGATGGGGCTACTTCGACGGAAACAATGCTGCCGTAGGAGGTTTCGGCGAGAGGCCGCAGAGCTCCGACCCGAATCCGTTTGGCGGGCCTGACCGCACGCCCAGCGGCAACCCACCACCCGGCCTCCCACAGCATCAGAGTGTGAGCAGGACTGGTCACAGTCCCGAGGAAAATGTCATCGTGACCCTGATGCCGGAGAAGGAGGGTATGTTCATGTTCCAGCACCACAACTACGAAGTCTCTAGTCTGCGTCGCGGCAGCAAGGTCATACGCCGATACAGCGATTTTGTCTGGCTGCTGGACTGCCTCCATAAGCGATATCCCTTCCGGATCCTACCGCTGCTCCCACCCAAGCGCATGGGCGTCAATGGCAGTCATTTGTCCAATGACGGTGCCTTTATTGAGAAGCGGAGGAGGGGGCTGGCTAGGTTCCTGAATGCTGTCGTGCGACACCCCGTGCTGAGCCAGGAGCAGCTAGTCATCATGTTTTTGACCGTCCCTACGGTATGTAGCCTTTGCCTATTTGGCGGTGTGTCATTGACCCTAACAGGACGAACAGGAACTGGCTGTTTGGCGCAAACAGGCCACGATTTCTGTTCAGGACGAATTCGCCGAACGAGCGCTGCTTCCGGGTCTCGAAGATTCGCTACCCCCCACCCTCGAGGAGCTCTTTGCCCGAACCCAATCCGGTATCAAACGCTCCGCCGAGCTATACATCACCGTGTGCAACATCATGGATCGCCTTGTCAAGCGGACTGAGGGTGTGGCAGCCGACCACGCTCGCATTGCCCTGACTTTGTCATCCCTTACCGAGGCCTCGGCTGATACGTATGCGACGGACACCAACGAGGTTCCCCTGCTTAACGACGGCCTCATCGCAATGAGCAAGCATCTACGGACATGCCAGGCTCTGATGGAGGACGAGAGCCGAGGATGGGACGAGGGCGTCCTAGAGGATCTGAAGCGACAGCGCGATGCGCTGGTGAGCATGCGAGAGATGTTCGAGAGGCGAGAGCGGCTGGACAAGGACAACATTCCCTACCTTGAGCGGAGGATCCAGACGAACGAGACGAAGTTGGCCAACTTGAGGTCCAAGCCGGAAGGCCTAGTGAAGCCTGGCGAGATTGAAAAGGTGGCCGAGAATATTATCAAGGTGAGACGCACAGGTCCGTCTGGTACAGAGTGGCGGCTAACAAGAAATAGGACAAGGAATCCATTGTCCAGCAGCACAATCGGTCCATCTTCGTCAAGGAGTGCATTCGCGACGAGCTCGTCACGTTCCAGAAGACACAGTATCACGTCAGTCGCTGGAACCAGGACTGGGCTGGAGAGCGAGTCAAGTATGCGGAGATGCTGGCCGATAACTGGCGACGGTTGCTCGACGAGCTCGAGGGCATGCCCCTGGGCGACTAGAGCCCGCCAGAGAGTCACCGGACGACATGCTGTTTTGGAACTACCGGTAGTAGGATGAACGGGGAGGGCTTGGGGAGCCCTCCGTGGAAAGTTGTTGGGTGGTGACGTCCGCCTTTTGAGAGTCTGCCGCGCGAGCATGGGGCGGATTTTCCTTGGGAAGCGGCCCTGGGGAGACAAGATGGAGAAGTTGTTGGGTTTGAACTGATTTGGTTTCATTACATGAAAGGCACTGAAGAGCAGGAGTAAGCAATACGCATATGCAGAAGAGAGAAGACGCAAGGGGAGACGGAGACGGAGACGGAGAGGAAGCATGTGCTGTCTACGTGATACCCCTTCGTTCGATTGTTGGCTTTTGCAGTATGGATGACCGTTGTCGATAATAGAGATGAGTTTGTATGTACACATATTTACATTGTTTGGTTGTGGTCTTCTTGTGAATAAGGGGTTTGACCAGGGGGGAGGATGAATGATAAATTGTATCTTTTGAATTGTTCAGCCTTTACTTGTGGTCTTGATTGCATAAGATACGGAGTCTCAATTTTTTATCCCGCCTCACGTGTCCTGGTTGCTGACTGTTTCCCATACGTGGTCCGGCGATGCTTGGAGGTGCTACTTGTACGACGTACACTCAGCTGACCTGATCGACCTCTCTTCTTCACCAAACATCCGTCACAGCGCCGTGGCTCGCATCACCGACCAATCGCGCATACTTGGCCAACACGCCCCTCCTAACCCGCGGCTCGGGCGCTTTCCACTCGCCGCGGCGCTTCTCCATCTCGGCATCGCTGATGTCGACATCGATGCGGTTGCGCACGGCGTCAATGGTGATGCCGTCGCCGTCGCGCACCAGCGCAATCGGCCCACCCACGACGGCCTCGGGCACCACGTGGCCGACGATGAAGCCGTGCGACGCGCCGCTGTAGCGTCCGTCCGTCACCAGCGCCACGTTGTTCAGCCCCGCGCCCATGATGGCCGCCGACGCCTTCAGCTGCTCCGGCATGCCCGGGCCGCCCTTGGGTCCTTCGTACCGCACGATGATGACCAGGTTCCCGTCCTCGCGCCGGATCACGCCCGCTGCCAGCGCCGCCGATAGGTCGTTCTCGCAGTCGAAGACGCGCGCCGAGCCCGTGAACGACAGGCCCTCCTTGCCTGTGATCTTGGCCACGGCGCCGCCGGGGGCGAGGTTGCCGTGCAGGATGCGGATGTGGCCAGTGGCCTTGATGGGGTTGTCCAGCGGGCGGATGATCTGCTGTCCTGGGTCCAGGGACGGCCAGTCGGCGACGTTCTCGCCCAGCGTCTTGCCCGTCACTGTCATGATGCTGCCGTCGATGACGCCCTTGGCCACCAGCATCTTCAGCACCGACGGCGTGCCGCCCACGTCGTACAGGTCCTCCATATAGTACTTGCCGCTGGGTGCCAGATCCGCCAGGAACGGCGTGCGGTCGCTAGTGCGCTGCACGTCGTCGAGCGTCAGCGGTACGCCGGCGGTGTTAGCCATTGCCAGGAAGTGCAGCACGCCGTTGGTCGAGCCGCCGAGGATCATGGTCAGCACGAGGGCGTTCTCGAAGGCCGCCCGCGTCATTAGGTCGCGCGGCCGTAGGTCCTTCTCCATCGTGGTGCGGATCACCCGGGCTGCGCGCTCGCACTCGCGGTGCTTCTCGGGCGACTCAGCCGGGTACGAAGACGAACCCGGCAGCGTCAGTCCCATGGCCTCGATGGCCGTCGCCATGGTGTTAGCCGTGTACATTCCGCCGCAAGCACCGGCGCCGGGACACGCGTGCTTCTCGATGTCATCCATGACGTCGGAGGGGGACCGGCCGGGCGCTCCGGGGTCCGTCTTGGCGTGCAAACGGTTATAGGCGAGGGATCCCGAGGCCTCATAGCAGGTGCTGATGTTGATGGGCTTCTCGAGGAGCGTAGAGTGGCCCTTTCGGATGGTGCCGCCGTAGATCATGATGAAGGGTCGGTTGTGGCGCGCGGCGGCCATGACCACGCCAGGCATGTTCTTGTCACAGCCCGGGATGGAGATGTTGGCGTCGTGGTGCTGCCCACAGGTGACGGACTCGATGGAGTCGGCGATGATCTCGCGCGTCTGCAGGGAGAAGCGCATGCCTGGTATCAACGAGTGTTAATGCAGGTTCCGTTCGTGGATTCCTCCCGTCTCGGATGTTTCTCACTCACCTTCGCCTCCCATGGTGATGGCGTCTGACACGCCGACGGTGTTGAACTGCCATCCGAGCATGCCCTCGTTTTCGATGGCCTTTTTGACAATCTGACCGAGGTCAAGGACTAGCCCGTTGTAAGCTCTCTACTCGTCGTCTGTCTCCGCTGTCTCTCGCTTTTCTTTAAGGTGTCACTCACGATGAGTACTGCCCGCAACTTCAGTCAGCCTCTTACTCTACAACTCACGTGTCCCGTTCCAGTACTCACTTGCATGGGTTTCCCTGCCACCAGACCGTGGCTACGCCGACCTGGGGTGCATTCTTCATCATGTCCCTGTTCGGAACGCCGGCTCCGTAGAGCATGGCCTGTACTTGGCTCAGTTCTCACCTTCTTTCTCATGACAACCGTTCAACTCTAGGGGATTCGACAACATACCTGGGCACCGGGATAGTCATGTCCACGGGTGATCTTGGCGGACCAGCGGTTGAGGGCTCCCCCAGGGGGCAGACAGGGGAACTGGATATAGTCCTTGGGGGCCTTGAGATCGGTGGTGGGGACCGGGCTGGCGTTGGTCTGTTGGTGCTCCGCCATGGTGGGATATGTAATTGAGGGTGGTCCTCGGTGTATTTGGAGGGAAAATCTAGGTTTGAATTTACGCTGCCAAAGGGGCCTTGTTTTGTTGTGGGCGGAAGTGCTTAGGGTGAGTTTTCCGGGGGGGCCTTCGTAATCAGTAGGTCGAATTGATCAATCAACTATCAAATCAAACGAGGCAGCGATGTCGGAGACGGGAACCACGTCTGACGGAGAAGAAGCAGAAAGGGGCGGACAACAAGGTGAAGGAGGAAAATGTGGTGCGACAGGCGTGCGTCATGCGGAGAGGAGAAGCCGGTGCGGAGAGAGAGTTGGAGTGTGGCGTTTCCGTTCGGGTGTCTGCCGGGGCTAACTTAGTCAATGGACGGGAGGGAAGTATCTAGTTGCTAATCGGGGAAGAATTTGGACGAGGGGGGGTTTTGGTCTGCCACATGGCGGGATGCACTGGTGGAGAACTGGACGGCGTGGGAAAAGAGTGGCATGGTTTTGATAGAGGGTGTTTTGGGCTTGGGGAACCGGGGGGATGACGGTGACGTTTGGGTGTAGGCGTTGGGGATGTTCTCCCCAGAAATAGAAGTAATGCCAGGGATAACTATACTGGGAACAGGTAGGTTGAAGATTGGAGGGGATGAACGTAGGGAAGATAGACAGCGGAACAGTGACGAACCCACCTCTCTCCTCCTCTTCTTCACCATGGCCAATTGATTCTTCTCTCTCCTCTCATCAACTTCCACAAGCAAACTCCCCC
>QGQB01000273.1:684924-781848 GCA_003385265.1 Neonectria hederae
TCCCCCCCCCCCCCCCCCCCCCCAAAAAAAGCCCAGCCCAGCCCAACCGATCTTCATTTCCGAAAAGCAAACCAAACACCACTCAAAGAAATCCAACCCAAGCCAGCTCCACCCCCTCCTTCGGGCGTTGTCGAATACCCGCCCTCGGCTTAGCAATCGGGGGACCCAGCAGCTTACCTTAGTCTCGAAAGAGGGGTTTGTTCTGGAGCTCTTTGCCCGACGGATGATCCACAATTGTTTGCTGGCCAACACAGCGGAAAATGGCAAGTAGGGTAGCAAGCAGGCTGCTCTCTCTCTCTCTCTCTCTCTCTCTCTCTCCACGTAAGTGGTTGCGGACGTGCTGCCAAGGATGAAGGCTTGTTGCGTTTTGCCATGCTACGTTAGATCCGCAGCTTGGTCCCGAACCCCGGGAGGGCTCCGGGCGTTTGCTCCGGCTGCAAATCGCGACCCACCTCCGTCCGGTACCCCGACCTCCGGGCCCGGGACGGCATCGGCATCCTAAAAGTCAAGACCCCCCGACTTCGTTTCCCCCCAATGTCCGCTATGCACTGTCTGTATTTCTCTTTAAAGAGACGTCAAACCAGAAACTAAAACAGACAACGCCCAAGGGTAAAGAAAAAAAAAATCCTGGGGAAGAACGGTGGCGATTCCTGTGGAACTCGAGATAACAAAAAAATCTACCGTAGCAATGCGTTTAATGCAGGCCGAACGCCACCGTGACGCTGGCCATCAAGCACGTTCACGTCACGACAGATAGCACATGCCAGCCAATCCATTGAAAGGCCAGAAATAGCACGATTAGAAAAATCAAGGCTTTCTCATGCCCAATACCATAACCACGGGGCCATTGAAACGCTAGACACAGGGTCCCCTTCAGGAGTGACATCGCTTCGCAGCATTGCAAACGGGCGTCGTCGGCACGCTCCGTATCCGCTGTCGCAGGGGGCGTAGATCCTACAACCATGAAGCACGCCTTCGTCTCGTCAGTCGCCAAACACATCCATCACCCGGTTTCACAAATTCACATCAAAGCAAGGGCAAGAGTATGGAGAGCGCAAAATAGACTTAAACATTTGTTTCGTCGGCTATCTTTCAGCCGACCTAGCCAATCCCCCATCCCCTCCTCCGCAAGACGTGAAGCAACCTCATGTGTAAGAAGCGGTGTGTAGGCCAGACTCCAGAGGCGTCGAGTTTCATCACATCATTTCGTGAGTCCTACTATAGAGGACTTTACATAGAAGATGAAGCAAAAAAAAAATGAGCAAACAAAAACAAGCGACGTCTCGACAAGAAAAAGACAGAATTGAACAGAGACGACACAAAAAGATTTCCAAGCCGTCCGACTGGTCCGCGTTCCCCCCAAGCCAAGTCGAAAAGAAGAAGTAATTTGTTCCTCCAATCCTCGAGGCCTACCCTTCATATCCTGTAGCAGGACCTCGAATTCCGATCCCCTTTTTCCCCAGCTCTTGAGAATAAATCCCTTCCACTAAACAATACTCGTCTCGTAAAAAAGAATAGAGCAAAAGTGAGGTCCCATATATCGAAGCGAATGAATGATAGCGTCATCAAATGAAGAGGCATAAGAAAAAAACGCCTCTGCCCGCGCGCGTCGAAACGGGCGGTGCTGTTGGTATCGACTGCAGATGGATGTATACCATCGCTTCCCAAACGAAGGTTACAGTTCCACAGGATGTGAATAAAAGAGTGAAGCAATGGAAATGTGCGTATATAGTACACGGACAGAAGTTGGCGAGAAGAGTCTCAACCACTTCCCGTCTCCTAGGATTTGCCATGCGGTGGATGTTCCGGCAGACAGAGATAAAGGAAAGAAACGGCTTAGTGAGCAGATTGCATCACTCCAAACCGCTCCTCTTCCATCCTCCTCACGATATCTCGATCGCGAGCAGTCCTCGGGTCGGCGTCAATGCCCAGGATGGAGGAGATCCGGGTTTTGTCCTGGCCCTTGCTCTGTGACTCCCTCTCTCCGTTACCAGGGCTCGAGATGGGCGTGATAGGCGTGAGCGCAGTCTGGCCGCAGCAAGCACCCGTCTTCCAGGTCTGCTCGAGCATAGTGGGGGAGACACTGGGTCCGTACTCGGTCGCAACGGCGGTCCAGAAGGAGTTTCGGTGAGCCGAGTAGATAGAGTGAAGGCGGGTGAGGTCGACATGGGCAGCCGTGTGAGCCGGCATCGTAGGCGCCGGAATGCCTGAGCAGTCGAGACGAAGAGGAGGAGTTGTTCGGGACTGGCTGGGGTGGCCGTGGTGAAAGGCAGCAGGGGGAGAGACAGAAACGTGGTTGTCCGCGACCGGCGAGGCATACGTCTGAGGAGTTGGGTGGGAAGATGCGGAGGGGTGAGGGAGAGTCATTGAGGCTGGCTTGGGAAGGATGGCCGGTAGCCTGGGCATGTTTTCGGAGGTCATGATGCTGGGGAGCTGGATGCAGTTGAGGCCGTTGCCGTTGCCGTTGCTCGGAGGCGGCGGGCTATAGCTAACGGAGCTTCCGGGAGGTGAGACCGAGCGAGACGCGCTTTCGCGGGCCGGGCTGGGTACCCTCGCAGCCATGGCAGGTGAGATGTCGTTGGAGGTGCCGACAGATGAACACGATGCAGCACGCTTGCGTCGGTTGCTGCCGTGGGAGAGCTGGTGGTAGTGAAGACGGCATGCCAATTCCGTCTTCTTGAGATGCGCCGCAATGTACTTGTAGGGCATCTTCTGGAGTCGAGTCTGGAGAAGATAGTGCTCCTGGATAGGCTTGTTAGACAGTGTTCCCCCATGATCAGGTGGCTGAGTCGAGCAACTCCATCTCAAACTCGCTTGACTTACCTCGTCCTCGCTCCAGGCACGTCCACCGCCGGTGGATGAAGCCTTACGGGTCTTGGCGATACCGTAGTCGTGGCGGTCCATGGTATCCCGCATGGGGATGTAAGGCCCTTGGGCCTGGGTCTGAGCTGTCTGTCTGCCAGACATTTTCCTGAGCTCGATGTCGTTACTGGAGGTGTGTTTTCCTCTCTGAAAAGTGGGTATCTTTGGAAGTGAATAACAAGTGGGACGAAAATCGTCGTGGGTCGAAAGTAGTTGAAGAATAGGACCAGAGTATACTCTTTTGGTGGTGGTTGTGATAACCAAGTCGGGTAAAGCCAGGCGGGTAAGTATGAGACCGCGGAGAGAATCGAATGTAGATTCGTTTGATCGTTTCGAAGAGAGTGAGAGCCGAGTGTGCTTTGTGTTTGTCCTGCGAGAATAAGACTCGGAAACTAAGCCACCGGAATCGAGGGAATGTTTCCTCAGGAAATTGGGACAAGTGATAAGTGTTGATCAACAATGGGTGTTTGTACGGGTTTCAAAGGAGTGTCAGTCAGCCAAGCCAGTTGGATATCCAGCGCGTGTTAAACAGCGTGTTAAGGAGTGTGGTAGAGCCGGCTTCGGGATTTCAGAAGGGAAAAAAGGAAGAAGGGGAAAGAAAGAATAGAAGACGCAACAGCGCTTTCCCACGAAGAATCGGTAGAAGAAAAAAGGTGATGGATAGAGAGGACTGACATGCAGGTGGAAAAAGAAGGGAAAAGAGGAGGAGTAAATAGATTGCGGGAGGGGCAAGTGGCATAATAACCTCGAACTACTCCGTAACCTGCCAGTGGAAATGGTTTTAGCGGACAGGCCTGCTGGAAGGTGTAAGGTACATAGTGGCAGAGCGGTAGAGCCCTGCAGATTGCAACGGCCACAGCGGTGATGATGGCCCACGGGACGCACGTACGGGCCAAGTACGGACCATGTACGGGCCACGCCAGGGGACCTAGCAGGGACCGGGGTCCCCTGTAGAGTCTACCTAAAGCCCAGGCCTGCCGAGCGATGGAGTGCTGCGTGCTAACTCAACTCGGCACAAGCACACACAACACCACAAAACCAAACCCAGATGGACCAAACCTGTGACAAGAGCGCCCATCACACGCCTACTGTTTTGGTGTCATATCGCGTCTTGTTTTGTGTTGTTTTGCCTTGTCTTGACTCGCCGGATGTGTCTTGAATTTGTTTCCGTCCTTAACTTTGCTCCGTTCTAACAGCGCCGCCTGTCAGTCTCACTTCTCCGTGTCTCTTGTTTTGGGGTCTCCGTTCATGTCTCCGTCTCCGTCCCCGTCCCCGTCCCCGTCCCCGTCTCCTCCTCCTCCTGCTCTTCCTCATCCAGGCCGCGGAAACGTTTTACGGGGTCACGGCGGCGGTAAAAAAAGATACACGCACGCAAATACGAGCCTCCTGCTCCTGGAAACTTCGGAGAATACACGACACAAGTTTCTCACCAGGTCACAGGCGAGACAGGCCACACCAACCAGCGAAGTGCCCCCCCCCCCCCTAGGCTTCTAGGCTTCTAGGCTCTAGGCTCGTTGGCACGATGGACTTGCGGTGACTGACTGACTGACTAACTGGCTGACTGGCTGCAGACCGAAAGAACCCAGAAGGCAATTGCTTTAGGGCCTTGCATCTCGGCATCACGGACGAGATCTATCAAAAAGGAATATGAAGCGAAGCCTACCTGCACGCAGTGACCAAGCGAGGCGGCGGCACCTCATCTTCTGGGGGCGTTCGGTTTCCCTTGTTAGTACGTAGGGCGAATGCCTGAACGAGCCTCGAGATCCATGGCGGGAAACGGTCGCCACCGTCGTAGCGTCGCCTCAATCAAAGTTTCGTCCGCCCGGATTGGCCCCTGGAACGAACGGGACGGGGAGAGGCGTGTGTGGTGCCTGGCGAAGTGCCTGGCGAAGTGCCTGGCGAAGTGGTGATGGATGGGGATGCGCCATCCCATGTTCGCTACCATAAGGTCCGTATGGAGACTACTTCGTGCTTTGTGGCGCAGCTTGTTGGTTGGGGGTGTGAGTCTTGGCATCTGATCTTGCCAGGGAGAGGCATAATAGAGCACGCACGTATAAAGGAATTGGCAGACAACAAAGGAGAAGAGCTAGACTGGAGTGTGTGTTCTTGATCAGATTTCGTCTCAACTCTTGCGAGTGCGTGCTGTCAGACCAAGGACGACACCATTCCATCGACGGCGGGGTTGCACCAACCTCAGCTTCAGGTGTTCCCGCCCGCCGCGCGCAATTGAACCGCCACGGCAGGGGTCTCTGATTGGCCGAGCAAGCCTGCTCTCGACAGTTCCTCGATGCCCCGTCGACTCCGTGATAATGGAGCGATGGAGTCGTCGACTTGCAGTAGGGTTGAAATCCTACCCGTCGTCTATTCTATCCCGTCCTGTCATCCATCGTCTGGTCGTGTGGCCTGGGTCTGTGGTGGTGTGTGTGTCCTGTCATCCATCGTCTGGTCTTGGCCTGAGAACGATCTAGACGCATGCCAGCATCCGGGAATTGTGGGTTGCGTGAGTGAGCTGCAGTCTTCGTACCTGACAGTAGTTTCTTACAGTAGTTGACTACTAGTTTTGCTTGTCTCAGTCTCCCGTGGCTTTCGCTCCATTGGTTTCACTGTGGCTGATCCATGGCTTGCTGCTCACGACAATGACGCTGACGATGATGCTGACGATGATGCTGACGATGATGCTGATGCGGACGATGCCAATGTCCTCGTTGACGAGTGGCTTGCTTTGTTTCCATTGTGGCTCTTCTTCTTTCGCCTCCTCAACCCCATGACTTCTTCCAGCCATCCACGCCATCTCATCGATACCTTGCCCTCATCTCGTTCCTTGCTCGTTGGCCCCGGCGCCGCAGTCCACACCGGCACACCCACACACCCACACGCAGAGAGTCAAATACCCACCGCTCGCGAACCAGGGCCCTAGACAGTGGCGGGCCAGAGTACGGACGGTCCCAGGTGTTTGGTTTGGAGTGGTTCCATCGAAACAGGGCCTCAACTGTTTCCTCTGCAGCCCGCATCCCTGTCCTCCCGTTGCCTCGATCCATATGATAGGTGGGCGAGAGATCTCCCGTGCCAATGCCCATGATAGAGAGTGGGTTCCCAATGTCAGCATCACATACGGAGTAGTAAACGTTCAATTCGGGAGTACTATGTACGAAGGAGACCAAAGATGGGATGAGTCCATATCTCCATATCCATCTCTCCCCGTCTGCACTCCCCGTCTGCACTCCCCGTCTACACCACCACATATCCGCTTTCAGCCTCCAGCAGGCGAGGCTACTGCATATCTACTGCATCCCGACACATCCAGCTACCTAAACAAGAACTAGAACTGGAACTGCAAATCTCCCCCCTCCCCATCTCGCTATCACCACACTTTCGTCAGTCCGTCACTCGACTAACAATCCTCCATCCCTCTAGTTCCCTCCTGGCCAAACCAACTCAAACACCCATGTCCTCAGACCAACACCCCGCGCCCGCCCACTGCGACGACCACCTCAAGAACCCTCAAAAAAAACCCGCCCGGAGCCTGCTCGTTTCCAGACCAGCGCAAGCCAGTTCGCCAGGGTCGGGCACCTTGAAACCCGCTAGCGCACTGGCGTAATTTCACCTCAGTATCAGGAAGCCATTCGGCATACTCGAGCCCTGATTGGCGGGATCGACTCTGCCAGTTCTCGCATCGCCGGGTTATCGTTCACGAGCCTACTCATGGTCCCGTTCTTGTTTTCCATGTTCGATCTTTAGAAGAGGGGGGTGTGCGTCCATGCTTTGAGCGGTAAAAGGGAACAAAGAAGGGGAACACGCCAACGGTCGTGTTTTGCAAATGCCCCCCTCCCTCTTCCCCCGGGGCCGCTGTAAATATCAGCCATGTTTATGTTCCAGGGCGAGAAACAAATCCCCAGACGCGAGCCACGGCCAAGGAAACGCACAGGAAACACTGGCGCCGCTTCGACATACATCGAAGAAGACGTGCACGGGGCTTTGCTTTTTTTGTACTCGGGCCTGTTCGTGGCTGCGAGGAGAGCCGGAGCCCCGGGCAAAATACCAAGGCGGCGTTAATCAATTTTTGCTTTTTCCTTCATCTAATTTGAGCCTCGTTCGTGGCTTCAACTCCCATAATTAAATTCCCGTTGTCCCGAGTTTATTAGTTGCGCCAAACAATCCACCCCTCCACATCATCTTAACTCGTGCACCCTAGGATTGCTCCTAGGGCCCACGAATACAATTGCCACCACGTACGCCGCCTGGATACGAAGTAGATGGGGTTCGTTGCACAGGTTTCCAGATTGGAGGCTTGCCCAAAGCCTGGCTTCCACACTTGCACATTGCTGATCTTCCCCTCCATCTGGCCTTTCACGCCACGACTTCTAAACAACCTCCCTGGAGATCATCACGGCCGGCGCCCGTCCTAACCGATCCCCCTCCCCTTCGGTAGCAGCCGGCTCTGTCTGGCCTTGCTGCCGTGTCAGGGGGGGGGCCATGGGATGCATGTTCTGTCCTGTCGAGTTCCATCCCGAATCGAGACCGCTGGCACAAAACTATGCAGCCAGTTTCAGTGGCCGCGCCGGAGGATCCCTCATCCGAAGAAGCGACCCGGTTGTCCAGTCCAAGCCAAGACGGATGTCATCGGCCCCGGCGTCAGGACGCGGCTCCAGTGAATCCGGATGTCCTCGGCCAGTGAGAGGCTGAAGCACCTCTCAAACATGATATGAGCTAAGATCTAATAATGCCTTGTTCAACCCGGTCTGGGGTCATAACGGCCTCGGACTATAGGTGTGGCGCTCTCGTGCACCCCGCCTACTGGTCAGCCATCATACAGCGCCTGCTATTGTTTCGAGGCCGTTGCCGTCGACGTGTTACAGGTGCCGATGGCTGCTACCATATGATGCAGATGGCTCGCATTCCCAAGATCCGTCTGAGTTGTTTCTTGGGCCGATCTAACATCGGTTACAAGATCAAAACATGGTCAGCCTCAAGCCTTCTTGCCCGTTTCCTGACTGGGGACTAGCATACCTGATGTGTAACCAGCTTCGTAATGGTGCAGCCCCTTCGAAGATACACATGTTTTGTTGCAGGTAGCCCTAGTCCCGCGATACCACAGTAACACTCATCCATCTCTTGGCGCCTCCACGTTTCGAAGTTTCCAACCTTAGATCTTTCTGTCTCCGGCGAGCAGTTTCAGGAGCTTAAGATATCTACACCGCATTATTGCCTCGAGTTCTCGGTTGAAACCCCGGCGCCGTTTTTCGGGGTTCAGTCGAGACCCTGGTCTCACCCGTCAGCGTAGCACCGGCTCGGTACATGTCCAGAAGTGGGAAGCTCGAGTGCAGAGTCTGTATGCGCATGTTACCATGCAGGCGAGGAGGTTTCATCTCAGTCAAGAGTTCTTCACAGTTTTGTCAAGTTCGCCAGCAACCACAAGGCTGATGTCACTGAGTGTGGGGGTGATGAAGGTTGCACAACCTTAACAGCCGTTTGCCTTACGAGGACATTCTGTACGTTTCCAGAACCCCGAAGTTGGCCTAGAATGGTTCAACGGTGGTGACGAGGCTTTTCTTGAACTTTATCTTTCACTTCTGAGTTCGGCCAAACCATCGCGAATAGTGAGACTATTTCCAAAATAAGCGTCTACTTCGTATGCGGCTCTCCCAACGATGCTGTCAACAACATTGTCATAGTGAGTCAAATACCTAGTTTAGCGACAACCATGCAGTGAGAATGATCCCAGAAAATCCCACATGCTTCTTATTTCCCACCGCTTGCGTTTGCATTGTTGTCTGAGCGAAATCTGTTTGATGTGACGTTATACTTGGTAGGACACCTACCTACCCTGTACCTTGACGTGGAGGAGCTGAAATCGAATCGGAAAGTGCGGCAACGTATCAGACAGCTCGGTGCAGGAAGATTGCCTGTTGGCTGGGTTGCCCAGGTCAAAATATAAATTGCAAAATGCAGTTTCGGGTCCCGACATTGGTTCGACCAAACGCTTGAGTAAGATGTGACGCAGGAAGCCGGTTTGAGATGGGAGGCCCAGGCAACAAATTAATGCGCTAGACTGTTGAAGGTGACCTTGGAAGGGGACTGAGCGATTTAGTACACTTTCTTTGGCGTGATGAAAAGAACAAAGTTGAATTCAGCGTTGGTATCATGAGAACCGCGAGCTGGGGATCGTGCGCGCACCGACTTACACAGACCTGTCGTCGAGTCGTCGAGTCAGGAAAGGGAGACTTCCAAGGTACACAGCCTAGAGGTCACGATCTTAGCTCGAGAGCGGCCAGGTTGCTGGGTACATGAGGTACATCGGGGGTGGAGCATCTGGCATATCTGTGGTTGCGGCTCTGATCTGCCCCATTTCGAAGGTGTCGGTACCTGGGGAAAGTACTGGAGTCACTGACTGGCCCGGGGTCATATTCGACTGCCGTCTTAAAAGGACGATATAAACGACTTTATCTGGCTGGACTGGCTCGCGTCGCCGATGTTTTCGATGCTGTAACGTCATGGCAAGAATCTGGGGTCCCGCGGGTGGGGAAAGGGGCATTTTCGGACTGGAAGGGGCGGGAGCCTCGTCGCAACAGTGAGAAACTGCATGATTGCTTGCATCGCTCAGATGGATGTGATGCCTCGGGTCGAAGACTTGGTTTGTGGCGATGTTCTGTCTTGGTCAAGCAAGCAGATGTGCTTCGGCGAGATGAGAGGGCGGACGAGAACGGAGCAAGCATCAAACAGCTAGCTCATGATGGGACAATGTCATTGCATTCATCTCTTGAGGCGAGCGTAGGTGCCGTTCGCACGAGTACATACACGAGAATCATGAGCAGCCACGGCATTGATTTCGTCGACGAGGACTTCACTGTACATACCTATTGAGATCCTGTGCGACAGTATATGTAGTTCTCTCGCAGCACAAGGAATCGTCGACTTTGCTTTGGCCTTTCCGTCGACTGCCTTCTGTCACCTTTCGTATTTTGGCTGATTATTCTCGCCTCCTCTTTGCTCTTCCAGCCTCAGAACGCCCTCCGAAAGCCCCCCCTCGGGATCGGTCGACAGCTCGGCTCTGGTGGAAATCCATTTTATGCTATCCCTGATCTGGCCGATGGGGAACCGTGGCTCGGGTGATTTGGTGACCTGTCCAACAGCATGTTTCTCATCAGATGCATCGACTGCAACCATCCGCCATCAGATGCTTTCCCACATGATGGTACCATCCGGACGTACCGCAGGTCCCTCGGTACCTGCCATGGTGGCCCAACTTGGAGGAGAGCGAAGCCGCCAAGCGACCCGAGCGGCTGGGGGAAGGACAAAAGCTGGGACTCCGTGACTCGTTAGGAGTCTGCAAGTGACCGACGGTTGGCTGCAAAAGGCGGCCGCGAGTGCAAGTATAGCGGGTACGAGCTGTACGTACCGGGGACAACGGGAGGTACCTTAGGCTGTCATCCATTCAAAGCCAGGCTTTTCTCCCGGGTTTTGCAGCATTGACATGGCCCGTGCGCCCAAATAGGCAGCTACAAGCCCCGCTCGCCAGTGATGGCACTGTGCACGTCAGCAGTGGAAACAGGTAGAAGGACCGTGCCGAGACAGATCTGCACGGTACGAGCCCACCGCGCAGTCAGACCCGCATCCCCACTTTTAGACCCAGGGTCAGTAGCCTTCTGTCGCGCCGTGCCCAAAACCTCGCTCCCGCATTTCTCCCCCCTTCACCAAAAAAAGGACTTCCACCCAAAACATCGACCACCGAGCCCGCCGACCACCTTCCCCTCCCCTAGGTCCCAGCGACTTCCCAGGTCCTGTCCGCCCCGAGTTACTTTGCCCACAGGTACCGTCCATCGTCGCCCTCAAGTCGCCCGTTCCGTTTCCCCTTACTCCCGTCCCTCTACTGCTCGTCTCGTCTCGTCTCGTCTCTCGGCCCTGTCCTGTCACCAACTTCGCTCCCATTCCCGTTCCCCAGAACTGGACCGGACCCAGGATCCACTGCATCTGGCCCTTGGACGAAACTTCCAGATCCGCGATCCAGCCGCCTGCTGCTCCATCACCGTTGGCGTCGCTTGCTTGCCACCAACCAGCCCGCCACCTGGTCACTCGATTCTGACTGTCAGAGCAGCAGCAACACAGTCACCCAAGCAAGATCCAACAGCCATTCACAATCCGCAATTCCTCTTCCCCCTTCACCCTCCACCCTCCACCCTCGCCCTTGTCCCATCTGCCCGGGCAAACGCAGGCCTACGCAAGCAGGGCACTCACTCACCTCGCTCTCAACCACCCATTCGCTCACCGTCTCCTCATCCATCTGTGTTCTCGGTCTATCCGGTGGCCTGGCTGCGCTACAATTTGTCGTCCCTAATCCCCACCCAACCACCCATCATCGTCCTGTCGCTCGTCGCGTCTACCACGACGCTACCAACGTTGGATCGGCAAACACCTGCCAGCCAACCCGCCTAGCTTTTTCGTCCTGCGTCGTGTCGTCGTCGCCTCCCGCCTCCCGCTTCGTGAGTTTGAGTGAGTAATAAGTCTTCTTCTGCCGCTGGGACTGGTCGCAAGTTCCCTGCCGCTACCACCCTAACCATCTTGAGCATTTCACACATCCACCCACACACGCGCACACATTTCCCAAGTTCTCTCGTCCTCTCTCCACCAGTCTGCCCAGCCAAAGCCGAGCCCATCTCCATTTTCCATCCCAGCCGAGTCCAGCCCGCCCCAACCCTCCTCTAAGCCTCCAAGCCTCCCCCCCCAGCCCCCAAAAAAATCCGAACCAGGCTTATCCATCCCATCACTCAAACCGGCTGTGGCAGCAGCACGACATTACACCACCTCATCCGCACAACAACGCATGCCAGCAGCGCGCAACACGACGTCGCAACCTATCCCAAACGCCTCCTCTTTGGCCAGACACTGACCTGCTTCGTCCTGCGCCAGCACGTCGTCATCATCCAGCATAACCATCGCCAATACCACTACGACCCTTCTCGGACTCCGCTCCGCTCACCATCGCACCGCGCCGCCACAGCGCAGCACAGCAGCAGAAGCAGCAGCAACAGGCTAACCCCCCGGAACCGCAGCGCGCGAGCTCTCCCATTTCCACACGCTACCGCCAAAATCATTCGCCGATCCCACGCCCCTCCCTCGCCTGCGCATTCACGTCAATCCCTTTAGCCCCCTCCCAGACCCTCAAATACCCAGACACACACTCGCGCCGCCTGGCCACGCTCGTGTATCTGTCTTGTCCCTAGCATCCACAGCCAGGGCGTGTGTTACTTGCCCCGGTTGTTCTCGAGACGTTCTCTCCCCGTCGGATGTGTCTTATGCAACTTTGACCCCAAGTTACATTGCCCGTAAGTATTGCGCTCTTCCATTGCTCTCGCTTTGCCGTTTCGCTTTCCCATTGCGTTTGCGTTGCCTTGACCTCGCGTCTTGAGAATCCCGCGTCGACTCATCGTCATCGTCTTTGTCCCGCAACACCAGCCGTGGCATCCACCCACGAGCGCGGTCGCAATTTTCGTCGCTACCCGTTGGCTTAACGCTGTCACTGTCGCCTGACATTGCTCCAACAACAGTGGCTGTTGTCCGTGTCGTTTCTCGTCGCGATACCAACAGTTACAGCTTGAGGTTCACAGCTCACGACCCTGGTCGCGTCGACATTCATCGTTTCCCCAACCCGCGTTTTGCAGACCCACGCGTGCAGATACATGACCGACCGGCGCTCCTCGCTTTGGTGACCATTGCTTTCCTGCCCCTCACCAAGCTCACGGTCGTCCTGGCGTCTTGAGACTCGATCCTGGCTCATTTTCACTCTCTTCATCATCATCATCATCATCATTGTGCAAGGCTTTGTCGCTGACTTTTCATCTACCAACTCCAGAACATGCAGCAGTGGCAGGTCGGCCCCGTGCCGGAGTACGTCTACTCCAACTCCACCCATCAGCCCAATGATATGCAGTGAGTACATTGTTTCCTTGTCTCTTGTACCTCTCGCGTCTACCTTCTGCCACTTGTCTGCGGCACCACCGGGTCCTTGTACCCGATGTACCCCCCCAAATCCCTGGCACATCCCCCTCGGCGGCTGGGACTCAAGTCGTTGTATCACCACCGACGGGTCTCGCTGGCGATGCTTTATAACGTCTCGTCGTCGTTGTCCTGTTGGGACCTGAGGCTACCCTCCCTCTTGTCCCTGCAGATCCCTCTTGGGCACCACCGGTTCACCGGGCACCATGCCCATGCCATGCCGACTGCTACGTCCCACGGTCGAGGCAAGTCTGTCTGCTAACCGGCCTGCCCTGATAGCAACCCTCACCCGTACCAGGCCGATATGGCCCGTCGCAACGAGCGCATGGAGTTTCCCTATGGCGCTCCCCAGCCCAACATGGCGCCGCAACAACAGCAGCAACACCATCCTGCCCCCGTCCAACCGCCCATGAACGTCCCCCAGCAGCCTCCCAACGGGCCCCCGCAACAGCAACAGCAGCAGCAGACGCCGACACCCGCCCCTGCCCCGACCGGTGGTCGACAGCGGAAGCGCCCCGCTCCATCCGCCGCTCCGCCGCCGCCGGTCTCTACGGCCCCGCCCGCCCCTGTTCCTCCCTCTCAGGTTCAGCCTCCTGCTGCCGCCCCTCCTGTCCCTCACGCCTCTCAAAACGCCCCCCCTCAACAACCTCAAGCCCCAGCTGATGACGCTTCTGCGCCGATCGCGCCTCCTCCGGCCAAGAAGAGTAGAACGAACACCCCCTGGACTCCACAGGAGGAGTTGCGGCTCAAGCAGATGCGAGATGCGGGAAACAGCTGGGCCGAGATAGCGAAGGTGGGTTGGATATGCTGCAAGGCACCTGGTTAAGAAGCTAACACAACCTTGTAGACCTTCCCCACTAGGACAGAGGGTTCTGTCAAGAAGCACTGGTACAAGGTATGTAGTTACAACTGTGAAGGAACAAGGAACTAGGTTGACATCTAACTTAATGACAGGACATGCACTATGCCGAGTTTGCTGAGGACGAGGTAACTTTTATCCGGCCCTTCTCTTGAACCACCTTGCTGACTTTCCCTCTATCAGAGCCAAGCGTTGTTGAACGCTATCAAGGAGTACGAAAACAACAAGTGGAAGGTTATTGGCCAGAAGGTCGGCAAGCCTGCCAAGGTACGGAACACCGCCAGCCCCAACCCTAAATGAACCCATGACTGACTAGTGATGACATAGGCCTGCGAACAGTACGCCAAAGAGCATTTTCCGGGTATGGTCACGAAACTTGGCCGCTAGCAGCGGCGCCTCGACAATGCTAGTCAGACTAACCCCACGACAGATCTCTTCGCCAACTCGAAGGGGCGATAGGCTATGTTACGAGCTTGACAGGTCTATCACTACCCTGTGGCATCCTCACCTTGGCTGCTAGGCCAAGCTGACTGCGTTCGCGACCTCATTCATGACGCCATGCTGCCTCTTTCGCAGGGAAGCGGCGCGATCGAATGGCACGAAAACATGCGAAAAGCACAAAAAAACGGAAGAACTGATGCGTAGGCGTTTTATTTACACTCTTCACCTTGGACCTTGTTTAATTTTTACCCCTTCCTGTTTCTCTTCTTTTTGACGACGGAGGCACATGGTGGAAAGGGTTTGCCGGTATTTCTGCTACGGATTGGGACTGGGAGGTTTTGGAGGTCTACGACTGGCATCCTGTACGACGTGACTAGGATGGATGATGAGCAATCGTTGCAGCGGGGCTCTTGTACGGGTTGCCTGCGAAGGCTAGTGGTATTCAAAGGGGACTCGGTATTTTGATGTGAGTGATGGATCGAGAAAGGGTTCGTTAGTCACGGGATAAATTGCAGATGGGAGAGGTTGGTCTGGCCGATGACCAGTTGGTCTCGGGTGCCAGTATTGGAAATCATTGTTGTAATTGCCTGGTGAGATGTGGCGGCGAACCGTTGCGAAACGGGGCCTGGAGAAAGCTGGAGAAAGATACGGGCTTTATATTTGTTACCTTGTTCTGTTCTTTCTTTATGGAACGAAGGGAGGGGAGACTGTTCGAATTAGGTTCGGTGATAGTTATACCCCAAACGCTTGGTTTTGTCTTTGTCGGCGTCGCAACGTTAATCAAGGGCTCCAACTTCTCTGTGAGGACCATAAGCAGCAAGAGTGCCCCAAGTCACGCCCATCGACTGCTCTGAGTACGAGTCTGTTAAAGCGTGAAAGCTGATGATGTACTTTGAGACTCTACCAGGTACCGAAGGGGGGAGTCACAGACACAAGGGGTCACCTCTAGGATGGGCCACGCGGGGACTGGGCGGATCTCGTTGAGGTACTGCATGTACTGCATGTACTGCATGTACTGCATGTATCACAGGTAACTCGACGCAGGTGGTACCTGGGTATCGGGTACCGGGACGGGTCGACGGGTGGATGTTTGGATACCTGTGCAGTAAACCTTGGGCGAAGGTCGCGATGGTCTGATAGTGTCTTGTTCATGACATGTAGCTCATGGTTCCTGACTGATGGAGATGATACCTTATAGTTGATGGATAGAGAGTGAGAGAATATAAGAATACAGTATGTATATTACACTGTACTATTTAAATTATGGCATGAGAGCTGACAAGTACCTGTACTTGTACAGTGCGTGGTCTTCTTCACGTTGACATTTATCGATGGAGAGTGGATGGGCCTAAGATATTTGACTTCGAGGCCAACTACCCTGTGGGAGAAGGATAAAAGGGCCGGTCCGAGGGCTGTTTCTGAGGGTGGGTATACATGTGTACACGTGTGTGTAAGTAGAGAAGAGAGCGAACCAGTGAGATACCTACCTATCGTACAAAAGAGGGTTGGTGTTTGCTGTATTTGCAAGTGCAGTTGGTTTCTTGTGCGCGTGTGGCGTCTGGGTATAGATGACAGTTGGCGCAGGGTCATGGGTAATACGAGATTGCTATCTTTGTGCGACGTGACTGAGGGTGCTGAGAGGACAATTGATGGGGCGTTCAACGGCGTTGCATGATGCGCCATCGGTGGTGTAATCCATCTTTTTCTGCGACGGTCGAGTTGGGGAGGTTTTGGGGATTTACGTATAATACCGCGGGGAGAAGGGAATTAGAATTTCGGTTAGTGAGGGTGAGGACCTGGGGATGATAGCCATGGGGTTGATCACGCGATGCTGACAGGGGAAGTAAGGAGACGGATCTGGGATGCATATCTAATTATGTCTGCATTAATAACATGTATATATGAATGAGGCGAGATGGCGATCGGCGAACGGTCAAAAGACTGGCGTTGGGGTTGCTTTGCGGCTCCGGCGCGCGATATGCACTTCATAAATCGATGGAAATACTACAGCATATATGTGTTAGGTCAGAACCAACTTGTGGATGACCACCGGGCCGCATCGCATTACATCGCGTCGATAGTTCGGTAGGTTGCAGCTTGACGGGCGCCTTGATGTGCCGAGATGTCCTGTATCCGGCGAATGGGAAACGAGGCAAACAAGGGGACAAGCGCGCAAGAGGGGGAAAAGGGTCAACCTTTCCAGTGGGGGACTCTAGGTTCCCCTATGGGCGGTTTGACAGTTGATTGATGGGGGACTTGGGGGCTTGTGGCTTGCGCGGGTGACGGCGCCACGCAACCTGCCTTGCCCGGGCGGTTACGTGGGAACACGATGGAGAAAAATAGGATGAGAAGCCAAGAGGCGTGATGGAATCTGGTATTCAGAATTCGATATCGTGTGCGTGTGTGTGCTGACTACCAAGCAGGAGAATCCAACATCTCTGGTGTGGACGGCCGGAATGTCCCATTTCGGCAAAGTGCACCCCGAGTCCGTCCGGGCTGGACGGGGACGGGTGTCTCTCATTTCTTTCCGAGGTACGTACCGCCACCAAAGGACGGTGCGTTTTACCAGTCATCACTCATCAATGAATCAATCAATCAATCTGCGCTGAGGAACTGAGAACTGAGAACCGGTAGCCTGGCCTCTTGGGGAAACTGGGACTCTTGGAAACTGGGGGAAAGTGAGTTCATTTTCGTATTTCCCGCTCAGGCCTCCGTGACGTGCAGAAGCTGGTCTGAATTCGCGGTTGGTGCGCTGATCACTCCTCGCGGCTCGTCTATCCCGGCGTCCATCACGATTCACTTTTCAGTGATTCACAGTGCTGCGGCTGGTACGGAGCGCGTAAGTCCGACCGGGGGGGAAGATCATGGCCTATTCATCCACCATCATGGATCCGAACAAGGGCCGCCATTGGACAGGGCGGGTCTCGGTCCCCAGTTATTCCCTTTCTCGGTTCCTTCTTTTTCCTCCTTGCCCTCGCATGCTCTGCCCTTGCCCTTGGCTCCTCTCGAGTCCTCCGGGCGGGCTAGGGGCGCCGATACCCGGGCTGCTAAGCCAGTAAGCCTACCGGCATTGCGCGGAGAGAGGTCTGGGTGGGTTCGTGTTGGGCTCTGGCTTGTGTGCTTGTGTGGAGTTCTCCATTCGGGGGAGCCAACTCTATACCATCTTGGGAAAGAGCGAAACTCCTCGCCGCACCTCACACTCGACCGGACTCTCTCCTCTCCTCGGCCCTGCTCTCCTCTGGGCTCTCCCCTTCTTTTCCCTCTCCTTTTGGCAATCTCCCGTCTACCATCTCCCTCATCCACCCCGTCACTCCCCTAACAGCTCCCCTTACAGTCGTTTCTGGGCGTGCCACTCTTAATATTCCCACCGCCCTCGTTAATCTTGTCTGTTCTGTTTGCTCTTTGTAGTAATATCTTTGTTTAACATATTTATCGGCACACGCCTGTCCGAGTAAACTGATTTCTCGCTTCCCGGCTCGCTCAGGGAAAAGAAAGGAACAGGGGAACATTCGCGCGCCCACGCCACACTCCACGCTCGCTCGCTCTCACCATCTTCTCAACACCCGCTCACTCCACCGACCGACAATCGACTTCGAATCGAGGCTTCGATTGCTTGTGGGAATTCGCTTCTAATCTGCACCTCTTCGCCTGACTTCCTTCACCGGAAAGAAAAAAAGGTTCCTAGTCCGGCTCCTCATCGCGTGGCTCTCGAATCAGGAATCGACGCGCCATCGTTTTTGTCCCTCGCAGCCTGCATTCCAGTTTCTTGGTCCCTCGTGCAACTGGTCGCAAAGTAAACAGACGGACATTCTCCTTTTTCGCTCTTTGTTTGCATCCGTCGACGACTTTTCCATCCCGTCCATCGTCCGGCATCACCATCGCACGATCCTTCGATCTCGTCCTCCCCCAAGTTCACTCGCTTGCTTGGGCTTCGAAACCGGCAGTCACAACCGCCCTCGTTCCCGGGTCCTGCCTTTCACAAACAACCTTTTGATGCTCGGTACTTGTCGCCTGATCTCGACCTCGACCTGACCCTCGTTTGTTTGCCTGGGCTTCATTTCGACGACGTATCGCTTCCGTTGTCGACATAGCATCATCAATCCAGTACCCCCTTTCAACTCGGCAGTAATTTGTTGGAGGTTGCACCTCTCGAACCATATTCATCATGTTGCAATCGCTTGCTTTGGCCGCCTTTGTTGGCGTCAGTACCGTCTTGGCCGCCAAGTGTGACAACGACAACAAGTGTCCCAAGGCCACTCCCTGCTGCTCCAGTATGTACCTCTTTACTCCTTGCAGCCAACACCGTGGCGGAGGATCAGTTACTAACACTTTCTCTCTCTCTAGCCTATGGCGAGTGCGGCGTTGGCGCCTTCTGTCTCGGTGGCTGCGACGTCAAGTCCTCCTTCTCCCTCGACTCTTGCGTTCCCGCTCCCGTCTGCGAGGACCGCTCCATGAAGCTCAACTCGCTCGATCGCGTGGCTGACATTGGCGACTACCTGGGCGACTCTTCCAAGGCCGATTGGGTCGCCCAGGGCGAGCCCGTCATCTACAACAACAACCTCCTCCTGACCATGCCCAAGGACAGCGTTGGCACTGTCCTGTCCTCCACTGTCTACATGTGGTATGGCAACGTCAAGGCCAAGTTCAAGACTAGCCGAGGCGCTGGTGTCGTGACCGCCTTCATCCTGTTTTCTGATGTCAAGGACGAGATCGATTACGAGTTCGTTGGTGTTGATCTAGACAAGGCCCAGACCAACTTCTACTTCCAGGGTATCCCCGACTATTACAACTCGGCTAACATCAGTGTGTCTGATACCTTCAACGAATTCCACGAGTACGAGGTGCGCTGGACCCCCGACAAGATTGACTGGCTCATCGATGGCGAGGTTGGACGCACCGTGAAGAAGTCTGACACCTGGAACGAAACTACCAAGAACTTCGAATACCCCCAGACCCCTGCCCGTGTTCAGCTTTCGCTATGGCCTGGTGGTCTCGCCAGCAACGAGAAGGGCACTGTTGACTGGGCTGGTGGTGAGATTGACTGGGACGCTCCCGATATCAAGAACTACGGCTACTACTTCGCCACCTTCTCCCAGGTTGACATTGAGTGCTACAACGCCAACAGCCCCCCTGGTACCAACAAGAAAAAGAGTTACTACTACAACGATATCCGCGGCACCAACGATACCATCGTCGACAGCGACAAGGAGCACATCCTCGCCTCGCTTCAGGGCACCGGCACCGATATGGACAAGGGCAAGAAAAAGGCCACCAAGAGCTCCAAGACCGCCAAGGAATCTTCGAAGTCTTCAGAGACCTCCGACTCAGACTCGGAGGAGACAGATGCCGCCACGATTCCCGGCGGCACCAACGGCTCGTCGGGCGATGACCACAGCGACAGCGACGGCGACTCCAGCTCTGACGACTCCAGCTCCGACGACACTAGCTCCGACGACTCTTCTGACACCCAAAGCTCTGACTCGAGCACCGAGTCTGCCGACACCTCCAACTGCGACACCACTAGCTTCAACCAGGACTGCGGCAGCAAGAGCGACTCCTCAGACAACTCCAGTGGCAACGGCAAGAGTGGTAGCACGCGGACTAGCGCCAGTGCTCTGGCCATCATCATCGCCGGCTGCGCTCTGTTCTGGTTGTAAAATGCCTGAACTGAATGTTAAAGTGCGGCGGCGTGAGACGCTCAATGGTGTCCGTGTCTGCAGCTCTGCCTTTTCCCGAAGTCATTTGGTGTTATATAGTGTTCATTGCGGGTTTTGCATTCTGATGATGGGGCTGTCGGACCGGCGCGTCTGATTGCTTGTATGTAATTTCCTCATTTTTCTGTGACTATACTTTTTTTTTCTTTTCTTTGGCAATTGGGGGAAGGAAGGCGAACTGGCCCGGGATTTTCGGGCAACTGGAGAAGGAAGGGATATCAAGACGTACGACGTACAGACGGAGGGTGGAGATAATGGCCACACAGCCGTCCATTCCCTAGAGCTAGATTTGTTGAACCAACGTGTAGATATCCTCGCGGAGGACGTACTTGGTTCCCTCAGTATTATTTGGTACTTTTGATTCTTCGGGAAGAGGTAGGCTTTGTTTGGAAGAAACAACCGACAGGGAGAATAAGAAAAGAAGTCAGTTTATGTTCTACAATGAGTCCTGTGCCACCGTTGCCTTGCCCAAGTGACAGGAAAGCTTTATTCTGATTGGACTAGGGTGATGGTTGGTTCTCGCTTGGGATAACTCGATGACGCCTTGTCAAATTGATAGCTGACGGAGGATTCACCGATTTAGGACTCAGACGTTATCCCGACGCCGGAGTCCGGCTCAGCCTGCAGGCGTGGCGTGACGACAGCATCATCAGGCTCGTATCCCGAAGTGCGAAGGGCTCTTATGCTTGAGGTCGTGGATCGGTAGTGGAGCGATTGGACAGGCGCTCGTTGCGATGGGCGGAGATAGCGCTTCCCGATTCAGTGATCAATCAAGGGCGTGGGGTTGATGTATTGTGAGATTGGTGGTTCCCCCGCAGATCTGGAATGCGCTTGCAGCAACTGCCTGGGTTGAGCTTGCATGGAATGCGTCGGACAGCGTCGTACCCGGGCCAGCGCGGGGCTGTGTTGAATACGATGGATTCGAGGATATATACGGTTGAGGCTGGGAGTTGTTGGGTTGACTTGGTGGTCGGGAGCCGAGATATGCGGAAGAGGGAACGGTCGACGATATCGGGGCGGCGGAGTTGGCGGATGTCGGGGCGATGGAGGCGGCAGAGATTGATGATGATGATTCATGAAGGATTGTCCTGCGATGACAGTGCGAGGTGTGTCGTGGGGTGTATTGCAGGGCGATGGGTTGTTGGTCCAGTTATGAGTGTCGGCTGGGCTGCATCGTCTTGACTGTGAGACTGAGGCGTTGGCGACGATCTTGGCTTCGAGACATGCAGTGTCCCGGAGGCAGGCTGCGAGTGAGAGAGTGCGTCTATAATACGCAGGCACACATGATAGACGGATGGCTTCATTGACCGCCTCTCCCTCCTTGTGCTCCCTTGGAGAATTGCATATGGCTTGGTGTCCCCGCGCACTCTTGTCGGATATCAAACAGCTTCTTTTCTTCCCCTACATTTCGGAGACTACTGCTCTCATATCACCATGGAAAGCCAGAAGCGGTTGCACAAGATGACAGCCTTGGACCTGGATGTGCGGCAAATGCTCACTCTGCCGTCCCTGACATGGTCTTGCGGCGTCCTCGTCGTGTGCGTGCTTCTCGTTGTCTTCTTCATCTTCCAAGCCCACGTCGCCACCCGCCGGCCCAAAAACTTCCCTCCGGGCCCTCGCGGCATCCCGTTCGTGGGCAACCTCGCGTCCATCCCGCTGGTCAAGTCGTACGTGACTTTTGCGGAGTGGACGAAGCAGTACGGGCCGATCCTCGGGCTCAAGGCCGGCCCGCTCAACCTCGTGGTGCTGCAGGATCCGGCCGACATCCACGAGCTGTACGACCGGCGCGGGCCCACGTACGCCGGGCGGCCGTACAACTACATCGCGCTGAACCACGTCTTCGACCCGGACGTGGGCCAGATCCTGCTGTTCCAGCGCAACGACCGGCTGCTCAAGCGGTGGAAGCGGCCGGCGCGCTGGTTCCTCAGCCAGCAGGGCATCGACGGCCTGGGGCCCATCATCGACGCCATGAGCGCCCGGTGCGTCAAGGCGCTCGTGGACCGGCCGGGTGACTTCGTGGAGCACCTGCGGGCGTGGGCGCTGAGCACGCCGCTGGTGGCGCTGAGCGGGCAGGCCGACGTGAGCGCCGAGCTGATGCGGACGTACTTTTACCGGCAGACGTTGCTGACGGGGCTGCTAGAGCCGGGCAAGACGCCGCCGGTGGACTTCATCGTGCCGCTGCGGTGGGTGCCGGCGCGGTGGGCCAAGTGGAAGCGGGACGCGCGGTTCGTGCGGGAGCACCAGGCCGGGTTCTACGGCGAGATGGTCGCCAAGGCTAAGGCGACGCGGGAGCGGCGGCGCGGAGGTGGGGCCGGGGAGTACGTGCCCGTCATGGAGCGGCTGATGGATGAGGGAATGCCGGAGACGGAGGTCAAATGGTTGGCGGGCGGGTTACTGGATGCGGCGTTTGATACCTCGAGCGCGGCCGTTATGAACTTCATCGTGGCTATGGCTGGTCATCCGGAGGTGTTGGCGAGGGCGCGGGAGGAGGTGGAGGTTGTGTGTGAGGGGAGGGTTCCTAGAGGAGAGGACGTGGCGAAGCTGCCGTACTTGAAGGCGTGTATGATGGAGGTGAGTTTGCCGTTTCCCCTGCTTTCCACGCTTATGTCAGGGGGGCCGTTTGTTGGTTGGGTTCCGCACCTTGTGGGATTCAGAGGCTGACGAGGCGCATTGCGTGTGTGTCGTATAGATGCTGCGATGGAGACCGGCAACACCGCTGGGCCTGCCGCACGTCACGGAGTCGGACGACGTGTACAAGGGCTACGTGATTCCACGAGGCACCAACGTGGTCGTCAACGCGTACGGGCTGCTCCACGACCCGACAGTGCACCAGGACCCGGACAAGTTCGACCCGTCGCGGTACCTGGCGGCGGGCGCGCAGGGCGACGAGCGGCTGCGGAGCACGTGGGTGTTCGGGGCGGGGCGGCGCAAGTGCCTGGGCGAGCAGTACACGATGCAGGCGCTGCTGGCGGTGCTGGCCAAGGCGGTTTGGGCGCTGGAGATGGCGCTGCCGCCGGGGACGGACCTCAGCGTCGAGGGCGGCTTCGACGGCGGGTTGATGATGAAGCCGCGGGAGGGGATGGTCGTGGAGATGAAGGTGAGGGAGGGGAGGAGGAAGGGCGTGGAGGAGGATTGTGTGAGGGGGGAGGGGGAGTTGAGAAGGATGTTGGGGGAGTAGAGGGGTGGTGGTGATAGTTTTCTTGGTGTTGTGTGTTTTTGTGTTGTCGAAGTAAGTCTGATTGATGTATTTAATAGTGTTTTTTATTTATTTCATGCATGTTAAAAAATACTGGAGTATCTAGTCCTAACTAATTCATGTCTTGCCTAGTCTACTGTACTGGTGCTTGTTAAGTCGTTAATAAGTCAAGATATCTGAAAGGGTTAATGTGAGGGATACTATGACCATGTAAACAAGCGTCACGCTGTAGGGGGTTGTTGGTCCCGCAAAGGGACGTTCGTTTGTTTGTGACAACAAGCGTTGCAGACAAGCATCGAAGCTGCGGCCGAGATGCACTTAGTCACAGTCGCTAGAAAATAACAGGGAATAATAGAGACGATCCATGATAGAAGGATTCACATCACAGCAACAATTGACGAACGAGGAAGCACCAACAGCGTCATATCCGATGCCGAAATCCGTCGCAGCACGGTTTTGTGTCGCAGTGGCGCCGGGGGGGGGGCAGTCAAGCAGTGTCTTGGCCGTCAGTGGCTCAGCGGCACAGACTGCCTGGCGGCACGCGCGTCCACCCGCCCGCACCTTCGCATTCGGCGCCTTTCCCCCCGCGGCTGCGATTTGGGGACGCGCGAGCACGAGGCCGAAGGCGCGAGGAGGGCGCGAGGGTTTGTGGCGCTCTCCACCCGGGACGACTGCAAGTCCGGTACTTGCGCCTTGTTAGTGCTCAAGCGGTAGCTGTACGAGATACAGTATCTGTCACCTCGTACCTCCGGGTGGAGCCCCGGTCGGGGGAACAGGGCGCCGCATTGCAGATTCACAGGCGGCCGTTTCAAGGCGGAGGGATTCGAGATGGGCGTGAGGTGTTGATAAATAGATGAGCGGCTCCCGGCTTGGATTGGAGTTTGGAACACCATCGCCATCAGCATCAGCATCTTCACAGTACATCAACTCACTCAACAACACCTTCAACACCTCAAGCCAAAGCCGCAACTACAACCTCCACCCGCAGCTTTCACACCACCAACACCAGCATCACCAGAACCTCACCCACTTACACCGTCACCACCACCACTAACTCCCAACCACAACTCCACCACAACTCCACCAAAATGTCTGCCACTCTTCAATCTCAGACCATCGCCTTCATCGGCGGCTCAGGCGGCTGCGGCCTCTCCGCCCTCAAGCACGCCGTCGCCGGCGGCCACACCTGCATCGCCCTGTGCCGCACCCCGGCCAAGCTCGAGGCCGTCTTCCCCGACCGCCCCGCCAACCTCATCATCCGCCAGGGCAACGCCCACGACGCCGCATCCGTGGACGCGTGCCTGACCCACCCGGCCGACCCTACCCGCCTCGTCGACTCCATCAGCTTCACCATCGGCGGGCTGTTCGACCCCAAGAAGTTCACCATCGACGACCCGGACGTGTGCAAGAAGGGCATCGCCTGCCTGCTGCAGGCCCTCGACACCCTCCGCTACATCGGCGCCCGGGGCAACCCGCTCATCGTCGCCATCAGCTCCACCGGCATCTCCAACCACGCCCGCGACGTGCCGCTGGCCTTCGTGCCCTTCTACCACTACGGGCTCGCCGTGCCCCACGCCGACAAGAAGGTGCTGGAGGAGCGCCTGGTCGAGTGCTCCGAGCGCTGGGTCGCCGTGCGGCCCAGCTTCCTGGTCGACGGCGGCAAGCCCGACCGCAAGATCCGCGTCGGCGTCGAGGACCCGCACAAGGGCGTCGAGAAGAAGGAGGTCGGCTACACCATCTCGCGCGAGGACGTCGGCCGCTGGATATACCAGAACCTGCTCGCCGCCGACTGCACCCAGTACAACGGCAAGGCCGTGGCTCTTACCTGGTAGAAGACTGTCTTCGTTGCCTGAGGGGGAGTTGATTATATCCTGGGCTGGCACATTTGTCTGCGGCTCTTTTGCTTTCGTGCATAGTGTAGGGGTTTCGGGAGCAAAGGGAGCATTTAGACTGTTTAGTTATGGGCGATGGATTTCTACTTAGACGACCTTACATGTGCACATGAATATTAGATTGACCTTTATCAATGTTTCCTGACTATATTCTACTGAAAACCTAAATGTGATATCCTTGGAAGCTCCTCTGCTGACTGTGGAAATAGCTCTGCTATTAAAACAACCTTCATCCAGGATTCCGTCTCATCTTACTACGTATACGGATGACGGGTAGAAATAGCACTTGTCTAATAAGCTCACCCGAGAATCCATCTCATCTCACCCTGCAATTAGAGCTTATTTCGGTTCCGTGGGACGCTAGAAAATCTGACAGATACGAGAATCAGCTGAATTGGTGGTCTGGTAGGCGGTGGGAATAGCTTCCAGGGGTGACTTGATTATGAGGGACCGGGGCATCTAACTGAGATGAAGCCATGACCAATGGAATGAAGGCGCAGACTAGAGTTATTTGGGGTTGATGAATGTCTGTTTCCAGTTGTCCGCCACCAACAGAGCCTCGCAGTATGTGGCTTTCTCAATAGATGACTTGATCCACGGATGACTCTCTCAACGGGCGACTCCCGCAACGGACGATAAACCAAACACCAACCAAACTCGAGGAACACAAGCGGTCGAAACGATGCGGCCTTCTCCACCCCTTCATCACTAACCTTAAAACCCTAAAAAAGGCCTCAGAGCGGCCGTCCATTATCCATGCATCATACATGCGCACCACCGATCCAGTCCTCCTCCAATCTCGTCCCGCCGCTCTGCAGATCCCAAACCCGCCGCACAGCAGCCGCTGATCCTTCCCCTGGAATGGATCCTGCAGCCCCACCCGGCGGCATCTCCAGGCCCCGCTGCGCCAACGACTGGCCCAGAGGCCCCTGTAAGGCCGGTGTCCCGCAAGCGCCACGGGGGTGCCCTGGGGAAGCACAGAAACCCAATTGCGGCGCTGGAGGCTTTGTGACTTTGGACGCGGTGGGGGTTTTTTTTTATCCATTCAGGTTCCTTCCAGCGTCAAACAGACGAGCGATGGAAAACCGACCTATCAGTGTCGATTCCCCAGATGCTGTTGGCCGGCGTGAAACAGCTGCGCCTTTGTATCGATTGGTCTGGGGCAAATCCCCCTTGTTTCGTTTCCCTTTTCTCCTCGCGCTCAGGCTGTCTCTCAAACACTCAGACAAACGCCTCTAAGAGTCCAGCCGAAAGCAAAACCTCCAACCCCTGCATTGATCCCAGCGCATCCATTGGATCCACGCTGTCAGCGGGCTTCGCTTTGCACTTTACACCTCAGACTCCCGCCCTCGCACCCTCTGGCGCTGTCAGCGGAGCGCGCTCATTCCTACGTAGCATACAGAGTACACCCGTCCATGGTCGCCGAGATTGGATGACGGCGTGCACCTGCGGCCTGCACAGCCTGCGACCACGGGGCTCTCGATTGGTGTTTTTCTTTGGTTCGTTCCTGGGGGGCCAAATGCAGGCCTGGACAAGCGGGTGAGACGCATCCTTGGGATCCAGCCCCTTACAAAGCCGTCAGCAATTGGGCTTGTTTGTCGTTTGCTTTATTTTGGGCCCGCCGTAGGCTGCCTGCGCCTCGCCCGGAGCATGTACTGCCCGTGCCGCAATACGGTTGGCGGATACTTGCCCGAGCCCTGAACGTGCGAACAGGGGGTTGTTTTATTCTCGTCGTCCCGTGTTCCAGTGAATTGGTCAGTGGCTGCAGTGAACAGCCGTCCACTGTTCCTGTTCCTGTTCCTTTTGTTGCGCAGTTCCCTTGTTCCTTTCTTGGTTTGCACCTCTCTTGCAGGGATTATCCCGCACCCTTGTTCGTTGTTCACCTTCTCCCCCCAGCCCCAGCCTTGAATCAGCTTCTGGCGCGAGGCTTAGGTACCTTACCTATATATTCTCACGGGCCTCCCTCCAGGGTTTAATCTCACTGCCTCGTCAGATCAGATCCCCGACACTCCGAGCCTCCACCACTACTACGACTATTAAGACTCTCTTTTAGGTTTTCCATCCGTCAGAGATTTCTTCCATTCTATCTCCTTTCTCTCTTTTGCATCACACCACATCTCATCGACACCATCGTCGATCAACTTACTACCTACTTACTCAACAACACCACCACCACGACTGCTACTACTACTACTACTACTACTACTACTACTACTACTACTACTACTACTACTACTACTACTACTACTACTACTACTACCAACAACCAGCAGCATCATGAAATTTTCAGCCTTCGGCCTCACGGCCGCTCTCGCCGCCACTTCCTCGGCCCTCCCTAGTGCCCTGCGTCGCGCCAACGACTACTCCTCGGCCGCCGCCCGAGTCCTCATGGGCCACAACGGCCACATCTTCATCGCCGACTACCTCGCGGAGTCCAAGGAGTTCAAGATGACGCTCAATGAGACGTCCCTCGGCGACCCGTCCTGGATGGCCTTTGCTGCGCCCAACCGCCTCTACGCTGTCGACGAGTTCTCGGCCTCGCTGTACTACTATGAGCTCGACCTGGAGTCCAACAAGCTCGAGATGAAGGTCGGCCGCAACGGCAGCCTGGGCGTCGTGCACCTTGAGTTCAACCCGGACAAGACCCGGCTGATCGGGTCCGCGTACGGCAACGGCACCGTCGACGTGTGGAACATCGAGGACGGCGGTCTCGAGCTCATCAACACCATCGACTCGGACGACAAGCTGGGTCCCAACAAGGAGCGCCAGACCGCGGCGCATCCCCACCAGGCCAACATCGACCCCACGGGCCGCTACTTCGTCGTCAACGACCTCGGCACCGACTCCATCGTCATCATCGACTCCAAGGACGACGACTACAAGAAGATCGGCTCCGTCCGCGTCGAGCCTGCCGGCTGTGGTCCCCGCCACGGCGTCTTCTACCCGCGCGGCGGCGAGGATGCCACCCACTACATGGTCGTCTGCGAGATCACCAACCAGGTGCTCGTCTTCTCCGTCAAGTACACCACCGAGGGTCTGCGCTTCAAGCAGACCCAGACGCTGTCGACCTTTGGCGACGCCTTCCCTCCCGCCAACGCCACCACGGCCGCCGCCGGCGAGATCGCCCTGACCCCCAACAACCAGGACGTCTACATCTCCAACCGCCTGACGGGCAACAAGACCGACTCCATCGCCCACTTCAAGGTCCAGCGCTCCAAGTGCGGCGCCGCCACGCTCGAGTTCGCCGACACCGTGTCCTCGGGCGGTCTGCTGCCGCGCATGTTCAGCCTGAGCACCGACGCCGAGACCGTCTTCTCCGCGAACCAGGACGGCAAGTACGGGCTCGCCGCCCTCGACATCGGCCCCAACGGCAAGCTGGGCGACAAGCCTCTGGCCACCATTGGCAACTCCCTCTTCGGCGACGTGGGCTTCGGGCCTCAGTTTGTCCAGCAGATTGCCTAAGGCGGGCTTTCTTTTTTCTTCTTCTTTTGAAACTTGTATTTGTGCAACTTTATTCCCTTCGGTTTTCATTGGCGTTTTCAAGGCACGGAAACTTTGCATAGACTCTGAAGCCGACTCATCTTAGATTGAATTGGATCAGAAGTCGAGATTGGGAAATACCACTTTTGTGCATAGGAAATAGAGAAAACCCGTTTATATCTTGATAAGAATGTGCCCCTTATGAGATGTGATGTGATGTATTTTTGTGACTGACGTAAGTTGATGTGAGATACGGTAGATGAAGAAGCAGTCGCTCACTTTTAGTTGGTTGCTAGTCAAGTGACACCTAATTCACTCACTCACTTACTTTCGCCCTCTTATTCACCCTCTCACTCACCTTTTCTCACTTGTAGTTCCGCGTCTTAGATTTTACTAACGCGCTACCTATGCTCTAACGATGATACTCTAAAGCAGCATACCACCCATGTGATGCAGTATCCTAAGATTTCTCGTCTTAGTTGGTCTATAGTGCCGTGATCCCTAGTATGCTTCTCTTTGTTTGTTTGTTTGTTTGTTTCCTGTCGTCCTAAACTCTTCCGCTCTGTCAGTCTGAACTCGAGTCACTCGCCAACCCGGCCCCTCCCCTCCCGGACGTGTCCTCCAGCGACTCCTGTAAATCCTGATACTCAGCATCCAGCTGTTCCGGATCCGTACACTTCTGCGCCGTCTCGAAGTCGATCAGCACCGCCTCGTTGTCCTCCCGGATCAGGAAGTTGTGCTTGTTGATATCACAGTGCTTGATGCCCAGCGCGTGCAGCCGCTCCAGGCTGCGCTGGCACGCCGCCAGGTCTCCCGGCTCCGCCGTCCGCACGCCCGCGATCTCTGCTAGCAGGAAGCCGATGACCCGTCCGTCCTCGTGGATGTGCCCTAGGAACTCGGGCCCGATGCCCTGGCCGTGGATCCACTCGTACGACGTCGTCTCGGCGGCGAAGTACGGAATCTCCCATGGGAACTGGGCGTACTTGGCCAGCACCGGGCGGTCGAAGAGCGGGTGCGTCACGCGGTGCAGCGTCTGCCGCACGCGCTCGACACGGACGAGCTCCAGGTGGTCGACGACGGTGCCGTGCCACACGTTCCCGATCCCCGGGAACGCCGTCTTGCTGAGATTGCCGAAGCCCAGGCTCCCCGTGCGCGCATCCTTGCCCACGCGGGCCTCGTTCCAGTCGCCCGCCGGGAACGCCGGTAGCAGCGGGATCAGGACGGGCGCGGATGCCCGGTCGTCCTGCGGCAGGCTGCCGGGCGAGACGCTCACGTACTTGACGTGCCGCCCGTCGACGAGGAACCGGTACTCGCCGTCATTGCCGTCGTCCGGGTCAACCAGCGCTGCGAGGAGCTCGACGTTGCTGTTGGTCGTCGTCATGTTTCTGACATCCGTAGGGGGGGTGGACGGTTCTGGCTGCTCTCTCCTTTGTGTAGATGAGGCCCGCTCCTTGCGAACAATCCGCGTTTGAAGGCCCAGAGAGAACAGGAAGGGAAGCTCTGAAAGGGGGAAGGCCGAGTAGCAGATAACCTAAGTAATTAAACACGCGACGGGAGAGCTCGATAGCGGCGTTGTTGGTGAGATCGTCTGAGGCGGCAGCCCACGTGGGGGTTGGCTAGCGGCTGTTCATCCGAAATAGCCACGTGTAGCGTACAGTAGCTCCCGTTGATGATACGATGGACGGGGCGAGAGAGGGTGCGGGCTCATTGTTGAAGGGCGTTTCTGCGAAGGCGCGAGAGCTGGTACTCGGCTATCTCTGTTGCGATTCAGGGGCCCTGTCATCATCCCACCCTCGTGTGCAGGTTGGTACACCGAATGTAACCTATCGAAAGGTGGGGAAAAGTGGCAAGTCTGACGACTTTCTGGTCCGCTTTGCTGGAGGTCGGCGCGTAAATAAGAATGTCGAGGTGGTTCTTGTTTGACGTGGGAGCTTTACTGCTTCGACAGTGGCGGGTTGCTTTCCTTGGGTTTGAGCTCGTTATCCCCCTCGTGTAAGTCGCGATTCGTCCTATCGCTGGATTTAGGAACAGCGCCAGCGTCGAACAACGTGGGAGCCATGCGCGCAACATCCATCCTAAGACCCGCGACAAAGAGCCGTTGAACGGGAAGCTGTTATGCCAAGAAGTGGACCTCTAGTGATGTTCTGCTTGCGCTTGAGTGTGTGTTGTTGCGCCATTGGGGATTCACAGAACTGGACAAAAACCTGAGGAAGTTCAATAGTGACGCTATGTGAGAACCCTAGCTACTGGGCATAATGAAATACGAACTACCACCTTTTTATTTATTTAAATAAATGACCTTGGTAGCAGAAGCCTACCAAAAAGATCTTCCTCTTCACGCGAGTCGCAAGGTCTTGCACAACACTCGGCTTAGAGAAAGTCATTCGCAAGTCAATTCCGAGCAACATCAGAGATAAAGAAAGTTAACGCGAAGACTATCACTACGCTATACCTAAGGATCAGAGCTAGTTTCTGCCCTTAGTACAAAGAAAAGCGGCACAGAGAGAAGATATCTAAGAAGGGCATTATGTCAGTGAAGAGTAGTAAGCGACACCCCCTTTGATGAGTTGACTTGATGCAGGTTAATGATCATGGACGCTTGTCTGCTGAGCTGGTCTAAGGCTAGGCGTATCGATTTTCGTCTGCTAACAGTTTAAAAGTCAAGACAAGATATGTATCAACGAAAGATTCGGCATGTTAAGGCTTCATTGAAGGTTTAGTCTCATTGGCTGAAACCGATAGCTACTTGCTTCCATATAGGGTCCATCAAACATAGCTTTCGGCAATGACCAACACACTAGGTCTTCAACAAAGAAAAAAAAACCTGCGTGCGACTGATGGATTTGGAGCTGCGGAATGGGTAGTTCGACTTCCGCAAAGAGGAGAAGTACTGTTGGACGAGGAGCGTCGTCAATACTCCTGCCTGCATGTCATTAAGTAGTCATACCTTTCAGATAACTGCAATAACGAGGTCTCACCACACCGCCCGTCGATGCCAAAGAGGAAATAATTATTATTAACACTAGCACACGCGAAATCCGTATGGGCAGGTCGATTTGATTACAGGCGGCGATGACGACCAACGCTACCAAACCCGAGTTGATCAACTTTGCGCTAACCATACCGTTAGGAAGTCTGTCACATCGAGCCACATGTTGAATACTTGCTTTCCCCTTCGTAACCAATCTTTTGGCACCATTAGGGGAAGTTTCGAAGGTTAATCTTACCCAAGTCCTAAAGCCGGCTGTGGATCACGAGAATGGTGATCCGGGTGAGTGCTCAACCTACAAGGCAAGGAAGGAGCCATCTCCGACCATCTCCGACCATCTCTCTCGCCAACATTTCTCCTCCTTTCATCATCCTCACATTCGAACGAGAAGATCAATGTCAGCTAAAACACACAAGTCAACAAGCGAAGTCGACAGACTGATCGTCGACAGACTGATTGTCGACACACCTCCCTCTCCCAACTGTGAAGGCGCCTCGACAGCCAATCAACCATCGGTCTCGAACACTTCGATTCAGCTCTCGGAAAAGGCGCTCGTCGGTCGGGTGACACAAAGAACAGGCAGCCAGCCCAACGCGCCCAGGCTCCCAAAACCGATCGCCGGCATTTCCACCCAACACACACACCCCAAAACCCGAGATTGCAGCAGCAGCCAACGATTGTGGCTATCTTGCCATCCATAGCCCGGCCTCCTTGAGATCGACCACGGCACATTCCATCCATCCCCCTCCTTCGCTCCCACAAACGGAACCGGCGATGGCGTCGCACCCGAGAGACGAACTGGTCGACGCACGTGTGGACCAGTGTGTGATGGACTCCGTCGACCCGTGGACCCGTGGATCATGGTGTTGCTCGAGTGGCCACGAGCTGTCGCCCCCCGCGTCGCCTTGATGGCCGCTTGATGCGTTGTCCGCCAGCCCTAGTCCGACGTCGCCGCCGTTGACTCGTCGACCGAATTCCTCTTTCCCCTTTGCCCTCAGATATCAGATATCAATATCGATGCCAGCCTCAGTCGGGCTGGTCAGCCTGCAGCTTTGCCTCCTTTTCTTTCTCCTTCTCTCGCCCTCGCCCTCTATCTGCCGCTCGGTGCTCCGTCCTGCCGCATCTCGTTTATCTTGTCTCGCCTACTGCGGGATGTCGCGCAGCCATTGTTGGCACTCTGGTCACCCCGTGGTTCATGTCCCCTTGGCTTGCGACGCAGTGCTACCCGACATACACTCAAGTCCTCGCTGAGACGGCTACTTGCCTAGACTCAACGTCTCTCGGTGAAAGCCCATCTTCCTAGTTCAAAGCGGGTGAACTATCATCACCTCGTTGTCGCTTTTCTCTCAAGTCTACTTATGCTCCTTCTCGTCCCTCCCATGCTCGCTTCTCGCGATGGCCTCGCCAGAAGGGACCATTTCCCATCCATCCATCCACCCATCCATCCATCCACCCATCCATCCATCCACCCATCCAGTACTTGTCAACCTTCCCCCACCCTGTCATCCCGTCATCCCGTCCACTTCTCCCTATTTGGTCACTCCTCGCCTCGGCCTGGTTGATTGGAACCAAGACTCCGTCTTCCTCTTGTCGCTCATTGGATCTGTTGCCCATTTCTAGGTGCTAATATGCCAGCTAGCCCGAGGCAGCATGCACTACCTCAGTGCCGCGGCCACTACAGCTGTCCACTCGTCTGGTTGCATATGCACCTGTCTCTCCATCGATGCACAATAGTTGCTCAACCTCGCACTCTTTCTCTCACGCCATGCACCCTCGCCGCTTTCCTCGTCGCTTTCCTCGTCGCTGTCCTTGCAGCCTTTGTCCTAGTGCTTGCGTAGTTAAATAGGTATCCCCTCTCCTGGAACTCTCCAAGTGGAGCGGAAGCCCGTTCTTTGCAGAATACCTCCCGCGTCCATGGTTCTCCATGCATCCTGTCCTTGCCCTCCCCGTGCCCTCCCCGTGCCCTCTCCTATCATGTCATGCTCTCCATTCCACGTTTTCTTCATGTGATTGAGTCCATCCCCTTTGCCCTTTGTTGACCTCCCCTTCAACCTGCACTGGAGTGTGGATGTATATCCCATCTCTTAACCACCGTCTTCGGGTCTCCGTGGCGCAGGAGCGTCTTAGTACGGGGACCCACGCCGACAGCCACCCGTCTTACTCGGACTTCGTTTCTGCGCTCTGCCGCCTTGGGTCGAGCCCGCTCCGTTTCTGTACTGGAACCAGGCGCGGAGTGGAAACAATTGTCCATAGGAGGCAATTCTCTAACAACCCAGCTGAAAACAACAACATCAAGATCGGCCTCATTGTCGGCATCCTTCTCGCTGCCTTCCTCGCCGTCGTCGTTGCTTTCTTTTACTTCTACGGTCGCTCTATCAGATTCACCGAGAAGAAGAGGCGGCATCATCGAAGACACAAGTCATCCGGCAGCAAGAGCTCCAGAAGCTCTGACGATGGCCCTCCGCCGCCACGACATTCGCCGCCACGATCAGCACCACCTTCTTCTCCTCCTCCCCCTCGCTCCCCCTCGCCAGCTCCCCCGCCAAAAGAGCAGCCCGCAGACGGATAGGCCATTGTGCCAGCCCTCTTGTTCCATCCGTGGGCTTGACATGTTACGATAGGTACATCCATCCTCCCCCAATGGTATGCCTTATCGCTGTACATAGCTGACCCCTCAGTGGGCTTTTCTTCTTCTTCTCTTCCTTGTACATCCTTGGCCATGTATTAGTCTATCAACAAGTCGTTTTGAGATGTAGCGAGTTAAGTTAGCCGGGTTGATCTTTGGTTTCACGGGTAGAGGCCGGTGCGGTCTTTGGAATGACATTTTGTGGGCTTGAATCATTTGCTCCCTACGGTTATATGTTACGTTTCCTCCACGCAGTTTGTTGTCTAGCTTTACTACACTTTCAAGCTTCCAAGTCTCCAATGCTCTCACTAGTTCGCACGTTGTGAACTGTCTTTGATGCTCTTTAGACTCTCTTGAACCATCTCTCGCCACCCTTCATGGTGACAGTCTTCTCAGTGTGTATGACAATGGCACCCTGTTCTCATTGATCCTGTCCGGTTCAAGGGCATCTGGATCCCACCCATTTTCCACTTCGTCCAGTCCCAACCATTGTTCCTGTGCCTTCCCAAATCCTCCTGCGGTGCATCCATGTCGTTGACAGGCTGTCTGTGAGCTGTGTGGGCAGGCTCAGGGCGAGCAGTCCAATAGTCGGGGGCCTCTAGAATTATCTCGGGTTGTTGGGCAACCCATTCTTCCGCCATCCCGGGAGCTTCGTTTGGTTGATGGTGTCGTTTCTCGTAATGGGAGTGGTGGTGACGGTGGTGGCAATGCCGATGGACGTGAGCTTGGTGATCGTGCCGGTGCTCCCGAGTACTCCTTTGAGAGTGCTGCTGGGAATTTACATGCTCGTGGGTGTGACGGCGATATTGGTGGCGAGCATTGTGCCTCTTCTTTCGCTTCTTGGAACGCTTTCGCTGGGGCTTGTTCTTTGACCTCCCCAGCATGATCCAAGCTAGTATTCCCAGGACTACAAACAGGAAAGTCAGGCCAACTGCCAGTCCCACTGTCCCAGAGCCCGATGATCGTCGATGGAGCTGGGAGGAAGCTCTTGGGTCGAAGACGTTTCGAGTGTTTCGTGCAGAGGTAGCCTGGGTTGGCCTATAGACGGTTGTCGCATTGTAAGGATGCCCGCTGGGTGACGAGACATGCTCAGAATCCAGAGAGCCAGTTCGACTTCCATCCGGAGTAACAAGGGCATCGTTTCTCGAGAAGTTAGTTGGCGGCATTTTTGCTTGTTCGACTTGTCCAATAATTGAGTTGAGTCAAAGGGCATTGATCTCGACACAAAGGGCTCAACCGGCAGAAACACACAATCTCTATATACTCGGGGCGTAACAAGCTTTCTGCAGCATCATCTCCCTTGCTAGGACTCTTCTTTGTCCCTCAAGTTTTACACGTAGGATTCGTTATTCGGCGTCCATTCGCAAAGGGGAGGAAACAGCATTGTTTCCTGGTGTTTTCGATGCTTGCTAAGCTGGGGTAGATACAAACATAAGAGGCACTTCGGACATCCCGATAGTTTTGGATTAGCTGGAAATGTAGGTGTTTGTGGGGTGCAGGTTTTGATGGGATGGCTCCAGGACTAGTCTTGTTTGCAAAATGCTGTACCCGTGTAAGTGACTTCCTCGTTTGACAGCTGCTTTGGCATGATGAAGTGATGAGCAGAAGAAAGATAGGAACGTGTATTTCTAAAGAAGGCCGTTACATCTATGACTGGTCTAACAGCACAAACCAAGCAAACCCAGCTCCGTCGCATCCAAACATCTAAGAAAGAGAACCCGCCTATATTCTACTCAATCACAAACCCATCCCCCCTACATCTCTCTCGCCCTCCTCTCCCGCCGCCGCCTCTTCCTCTCCCGGCGCTCCTCCTCCTCATAGCTCCCGCTCTCCTCCATCCCGCGGATCTGCCCCAGCGTGCTCCCAATGGCGTCCTGCAGCCTGCCCCCCTTGCGCGCGAACTTGTCGTAGAACTCGCAGTCGCGGTGGCTGGTGCTGCGCGCGTTCAGCCCGATGATGGTGTGCGACATGTCCTCCAGCTCCGTCCGCAGGCTGCGCAGGTCGATCGCCGGCCCGTGCCGCCGCGGTCGCCGGTGCCGGCTCTCCGGCGGGGCTTCTTCGTGGCGGTGGTGCCGGCGCCGGTGCGGTCGCTTGCGGGGCGGCGGGTAGTCGAAGTCCTGCAGCGGCTCCGCGAAGGTGACGTGCAGCGGACTGCCCGGGCCCCGGTGCCGGCGCTTGCGTTTCTCGGAGCCGTAGCCGTAGCCTGCTTCCTCGCGGGCGCGGTCCGGCTCACGGGGCATGCCGCGGTCCGTCTCCCGCTCGCGCTCACGGCCGCGTCCTCGCTCGCGGTCCCGGTGCCGGCGTTTCTTGCGCCGCCGCTCGCCCTCGTTGCCGCCGCTCATCATCTCGAGCACGAAGCCGCCCAGCTTGTGGAAGTCGTCGGCTTCGAACGCGCCGCGGCTGCGTCGGCCTCCCTTGGATTCCATGGCGCGCTTGGCCGCCGACGAGGCGAAGCTCTTTGCCATGGTGGCCATGAAGCCGGCGCCGTCGGCCGCTCGGGACCGGGACTGTTTGTCGGGGCTCCCGAAGAGCTGCTCGGCAAAGCGATCCATGCTGGGAAGATTGTATAGACAGACAGTGTGTGGGTTTCGGGCGTTCGTAATGTCGAGGTCGAGTTAACTTGGAACAAAGAGACGCAATGCAGCAAACCCAACTTCGAAACCTAACAAAGCTTTGTTCGATAGACCGCCTCACTCCCGCAAAGGGAAACACAACAGATACTCCCCCAGACAAGGCAAAAAAAAAAAAACTCCCGGCGTTAACCGTCTGATGCGCTTGTTTGCACGTGTTGTGCAACTCGGCTGCCTGCGTTCTGCGTAACCGTGACAAGGTGCACTGTGATCCTAAACGAGCAAAGAAAACCCAAACTCCCAAGTCGGCAGCCGAGACTGGCCATCCGGGGCTTTTATACCACGGCGAGTGGCCTATGAGCCCGTGATGAAGAGCGGCTCCAGGTCAGGTGAGACGAGTCAGGCTGTAGGCGGTTCTGAAGCGGATGATATACACAGCCTGGTCACGCGCCGGGGTTTGTCTTGGGAAACGGGCACGACGCCAGCAAAACATGACTAGGAAATAGCCCAAATGATTGTTTGCCTTGCGGAAATGACATGACGATAGGAAAATGTTCACAATGTTTGGGAGGCAGTGGAGGCATGATTGTTTTCACTAAGTCAGGCTGTTCGATCAGGAACTGTTCCTCTGTTTCATGTGCTAGTACAACATCGCAACGTGTTTGAGGCACGTCGACCAACTTACACCCTCATTAATCATCGTAAGGAAACAAAGCGGCCCATGACATCCAAGTCTAGTGTCTCTATGCTTTTGCCAGTCCGTGTCTCATGAACGCCAATGTATGCCCCATAACCAGTATATACCAGATCGTCACCAACGTCTAGTGCCAGTAACAGATGCTCCAGACAAGCAACGAAAGCAATTAACTCAGCAACTCTTTAATGTCTTCGATCCTCTGGAGCTTCTTCTCTTCGTCGCTCATCATACCCAGCGACGTTGCTCTGTGATACAAGTTAGTTGCGTACTTGCCGAATTGTCCGTTTGTACTCACATGAACTTCTTCCTCTCCTGGACCCTCAGCATCCGTTCCTCGACGCTCTCCTTGACCACGAACCTCTTCACTTGTACCTCCGCCTCCTGCCCCATACGATGCACTCGATCGATGGCCTGGGCCTCTACCGCGAAGCTCCACCAGGGGTCCATCATGAAGACTCGTCCCGCACTCGTCAGATTCAGTCCCACGCCGCCGGCGCGCAAGCTGAGCAAGAGCACCGTGAATCCCTTCGTTTCCGTAAACTTGGCAAGGACGGCAGCTCGGGCCTTTTGCGCCATCGATCCGTCCAAGCGCAGGAACTTGACGTTGTTCCGAGTGAGTGCTGGCTCGATGAGTGAGAGGAAAGAAGTGAACTGGGAGAAGATGACCGACTTCATCTTCGGATGTTCTCGCCGCAAGGCACGAAGCTCTGAAATCAATGCCACCACTTTTGCCGAAGATGCGTTGACACCCAGTCGCTGCAGACTGATTCGGGGTTTCTTAGAGAACTCATCCAGTTCGTCATCGTGGCGAACAACCTCGAACAAATCTCGCTGATTGATGTGCTCGCGACAGTTGAAGCATCGAGGAACAACGGCTCTATCGCTCTCGTGCTTCATGTAGTCAAGCAAGCACTTCTTACATGCCGAGTGCCAACAACCAGTCACCGTCTGGTCATTCATCGGTTCTTCAAAACACAAAGGGCACTCGTTCTCTGCCTCGTCACGGATTTGCTCCAAAGCATGAGCTCCAAAAGCCTGGTTGTTCTCCTTTGAGGCCTCGTCCGTCACAGCTGTAAATCGAGTAAGGAGAGACTCAAGATCCATATCATCTGCGAGACCCGCTGCCGCGTCGGCCGCTGCCCCCGCCTCTTCTTCGTCTGTGACGATATCACGGTTGCGAACGAGAATAGGGTGGCAGCATGTCTGTCGAAGACGAAGAATTTGAGCAAAGATGGTTGTGAAGGCTTTCATGACCGTACCAGCTTCGACATTTTGGGAGAAGGTGCGCTTCGCCTTGTTGAAAATATAGTCGTACACTTCTCGCTCAGTCTCCGATAACTCAACGTCAACAATTTCAATCTTCTTCGGGGGCAGGAGTACAAGTGGCTCGCCGTCGGGCGTCTTCATGTCCTTGGTACGTCGAAGTACAAGAGGCTCCAAAACGGTCTGCACCACATCCAAAGCACGCACAAATTCTCCAGACTCAAAGGGTACCGTGATGAATGTTCTCCAAAACGAGAAATTGTTCCACGGCTCCACTCCAAGGAATCGTACCAAACTAAACAGATCTTCCAACTTGTTGACAATGGGTGTTCCAGTGAGGGCCCATCGATGATTGGCAGCGATCTCATAGCAAGCCTTTGCTGTTTTGGAAGCTCTGTTCTTGATATGGTGCGCCTCGTCGAGGATCACCCTGAAGAACTTGAGGGAGAATATGCCATTGTGGAATGACTTGTCTCCGTTCTTGGCCGCGATGCTGGTAAACTCGGATAGTACGACACCGTAACTGGTGATAACAACATCAGGGGCGCTCACTGCGTTGGAAGCGCAGCAGAGAGCTTGAAGATTGGTTGATTTCTCGTTTCCGTAGTAAAGCTCAATCTTCATGGTGCCCTCCTTAGACGCCTTCTCGGCCTCGCTCTGCCATTGTGAAAGCAGAGACATGGGAGCAATAACCAGAGTTGTGCATGGCGCAGACAAGACTGTTTCCGAGTTCATGCCCATCCTGGAGAGTTGGTTGACGCTCGAGATACCCGTCGCCGGCCTGCGGGCCTGTAGTGCAATCTCAGATCGGTGGGTGTGAATCAAGCTCAGCATCTGAATTGTCTTTCCCAGACCCATCTCATCTGCCAAAATGCCACCCAGACAATGTTGTTCCTGGGCGGGGAAGTCGAGTGAAAGATCGCCAGAGTAAGGGTTAACGTAGAATTTAGGTTGTCCGTCAACTTGGGGAAGGTCTTTGTCGTCGAAATCCTTGAGCGGCCACGTATATTCTTCCCACAGTGGGTGCATCGAAGGCTCTCTATTGCTCTTCTCGTCCTTCTCCTTTGCCATCATCCAGTGCAGAGCTTGCTTTTGGTAAGTACGGAGTGTCATGTCGAATGTGTCTGCGGGCTCTGCTTCAGGGGTGCTAAAGTCGAAAGATTGCGCTTTCTTGTAAAGCGCATCGAGTTGGTCTTGTTCCAGCTCCTCTCCCTCTTCCACATCCGAGGACTGGGAGGATCCAGCATCTTTGCCGTTCGCGGGCGCCTTCTTCGGGTCCTTTTGCTTTTGCTCGTCTTGCTCAGCTGCTTGAAGTAACCCTTTGCGACCGTCTTTCGCGGCGGCGTTTGTGAGGGTGGGCTGCAGGTTGATTTCCTGAAGCACCTTGACCAAGGCGACTTGTCGAAGTCGAAGTTTTTTCTCATCCGCCGTTTCAGTCTGTTCGAATATCACGGCAGATCTATCGTCAGCAAGCTTGAAGCCACGGCTGTGGAAGGCCGAGTTCAACAAGGAACACCTCAACTGCAGGAACACGGTGTCGTTTGTTCGGAGCCGCTCAGGGGCATAGACGCAGGTTCCCTCGAACTTGCAAATCTTCTCGTCCATCAAAGTCGAGACCCAACTCGCAGCGTCCTTGGACAGTCTCCCAATCTCCATGCCACTCTGGTTTGTGAATCGCACGATGACGTCGACCCGTCTTGATGCCGCGGTGTTCCCTCTTGAAGGTGTTACGGAGCCTCCCAGCTTTCCCTTAACCTTCTGGGGTTGAGGAGGCTGGATTTTCTGTCGCTCGATCTTGACCAAGTCACCGTGCTTGAGAATATTGAGGCCACTTCGCGTAGCCCATCCTTCAACACCAAACGCTCCAATGTATCGCGAACTCGGCATTCTGCGCTGAGCTACTGGCGCAGGTGGTCGTTCTGTCGGGCGGCTTGGCGTGGCAAAGGCGGGCCTGGATGGGGTGACTCGTGTCGTATTCCGAGTGAACTTCTTGTACGTGCCGTCGAAGTACATGTTGACCGCTCGCTCAAGATTATTTCCACAGTGGGCTCGAATTGCGTTGAGAACATCGGGCTTCACCTTGTCGCCAATGAAGCTCTCGAAGGTGTCTTGGTCAAAGGTTACAGACGACGAGTCATGATTCGGTTCGGAGGGGGGCGGTTCCGATTTCAGTTGCACAGGGGTTGATGGTTCTGACACTTCGTTTTGCGATCTTTCGGTGAGAATGTTTCGCTCGTCTTGCTCCAACTTGACATCGTCCTCATCCTTGAAGAAGCGCTTCCGCTGAGGCAGCGGGGAGTCGTCCAACGGACTCGGGAACACGGGGTCAGACGAGAGTGCATCTGGGTCGGCAAAAAACCTCCGCTTCTTGATGGGAGGCTCTTGCGAGTCTCCAAAGTCCATTATGGGCCGGGTTTCATGGAAAACGGCGGGTGATCGTGTTGGTCATGCGGAACGTCCACCAAACAGCTTCCCCTGGTGATGGATGTTCCCAGGGAGACGCGATGGGACTTTCACCGCGACTGACCGCGTAGAGGGGTCACCTGACCGTGTTTACAGCGGCCCTCCGCAGTGCATGTGGCTGAACTTACAGTGGCTTGTCCCAGCGCTCCGTCCCGCGTCCCGCACCCGACGTCATGCAAAAATTACCGGGGCGCGAGCGTCTAAATTAGAAGCATTGGAAATCCGCCGTCCTTGGCTGGCTCTTTTTGATCACGACGTCAACGTCGCACCAATTCCGTCTCTTGTTCAGTGAAACCCACCATTCGCGTTCTCTCTTCCGTCCTTCGGCTTCTGCTCTTCTGCATGCATCGACCACGCCTCCTGGGCCAAGGCCTCAAAGGGCTCGCCCACGCCCGCGCCCACTCCGGCCGTCGCACCTACATCACCGATGCCGATGTCGAATCCGCACGACGATACTGCTTAGCGCAGCTCCAGTACGTCCCAGAGAGCCCGTTTCGTTATTCAATTCCCAACTGACTTCGTCCTAGAACCGGCGACTACGATGCGCACCTCATCCGCCGGTTCGTCCCTCACCCCGTCCAAGACACCTACGCCGCCCTCCGCACCCTCAACCTGGAGCTCGTCCGCCTCCCCGAGCTCGTATCCAATCCTACGATTGGGATCCTGCGCATGAAGTTCTGGCAGGAATCCCTTGAAAACACCTTCGCTGGCCGTCCTCCCCGCGAGCCCACCTGCATCCTGCTGCACAAGGCCCTACAGGACCTCGAAGCCCGCGCCGGCACCGCAACCAAGAAGTCGATCAAGTTCTGGGTCTCGCGGCTCGTCAAGACCAGGGAGAAACACATGAACAGCCGACCACATACCAGCCTGACTAGTCTGGAGGAGTACGCCGAAAACACCTACTCGACACTGATGTATGCGACTTTAGCGTCTCTACCCTTACGGTCAATGAACGTCGACCATCTTGCGAGTCACGTAGGGAAGGCCTGCGGCATCGTGGCCGTACTACGAGGAATTCCCGTCCTCGCAGCGCCGCCTCCCCCTATACAGACACCATCGGGACCACAATCCCCTACACGCGAACCGGCGCTATTACTTCCCCTGGACGCCATGGCCAAGGCAGGAGTCAAAGAGGAGGACGTCTTCCGGCAGGGTCCCAACGCTCCCGGCCTACAGGACGCCGTGTTCAAGGTGGCAACGCGGGCAAATGACCATCTCATCACGGCAAGGGAGATGTTGAAGCGGCTCAAGGCAGGGGAAGACCCAGGGCACGAGTTTGAACACGACGGAGAAGGCGAGCACTTCTACGAAGATGGGGGTAACAATGCTGTGAAGGAGATCCAGCAGGGCTTTGGCGTGTTACTGGAGGCTATCCCTGCCCAACAATACCTGGACCGGTTGGAACAGGCCGATTTTAACCCGTTTGCAGTCAAGGCGGGAGGATGGAGGTTACCTTGGAGCGTCTGGCAGTCGCTGTCGAAAGAACGCTTATGAGCAAATGTGAAGGGAAATGTAAAACAAAAACGGCGCCTCATGTTACGGGAGAATACCATGTACAATACTGTAGATACGATGATGTACCAACGGGATCATGAAAGGGATTGGGAGAAATACCCTTCCCATATGCCTCTCTATGAAGAAAGAATTGTTCACTTTGATGTCCCAGAGCTCATGGGGCCCAGTCTGGCTGCGGAAGAGAGCGCACATGGACGCAAAAACATCTGCTTACGGAGTACTGGACTCGGGGTTCGTGTAAGTGTGATAGCTCAATGAGAAAGTACTAACTATTTTAGATTAAAAGAATTCCTACGATAGTCTCCATACACAAAATGCTTTACTACGTTAAAATTGAATTCAGTTTCAATGTAGAGATACCTCTGAGCCAAGCCACACCTCAATTGCCTAATTAGGAGAGCCTCATGCTGTCATGACTTCTAGTCAGCACCTTCACATTGATTGAAACCTCCAGGGCACGCATCGGCCCCACATTGACTTCACCCACCTTCACCACGGCTAAACCCCGGCATCCATGAATCCCGAACTCTCGAAATTCTACCAGCGCTCGCGCGACCACAGCTCGCCTCGACGACGTATCCCCATTCTGCCCGTAGATGTCGTCGCAAAGATGCTCTACGAACTCATCGCAATTGTGAGTCCCCTCCTACCTCAGCCGAAAGAAAGGCAATTGGCTAACTGGAGCGTCAAAAATAAGGTCCGTCCGGGCAACCTCGGCGAGGTGAAGGAGTAGGTCCCCCCACGATCCGACAATTGCTCACGAACACGCCATGAACTGACCCCTCCACGCATAGAATCGCCCAGACCGTCGGCTCCCTCGTGCTCAAGAACGGCGGCGTCGTCCGCGGCCTCGCCAACTGGGGCGTCTTCTCGCTGCCCAAGCCCATCTCCGTGCACCAGATGAAGCACACCCACGGCCACTACTTCGTCATGCGCTACGACTCGTCGACCAACGTGCACCAGGACATCCGCAGCACCCTCCGCCTCGAGCCCCGCATGATCCGCTCCGCCCACGTCAAGCTCGGCGACGGCAAGCTCGACACGCTCGCCCGCTTTGGCCCGCCCAAGTGGAAGACCCAGGGGAGAGAGGCTTGAAGAAACGTTGACAACACGGATGAGCCAATGTTCAGAATCATCATTGATGGCATAGAGCTCGGGCACGAAAACGGATTCGAATGTGGACTGTAGGATACTCGAGGGAAACAATGAAAGAAATGGGGACGAAGGACCATGTGCACCCATGGCCTCATGTGCAGGCGTCAGACCAGAGGATGATCCCATGTATAAAAATGCGCACTACCGGAGGGACGGTATTCACGGTTGTATGAAGTACTATAGAGCCTGGAATCTCTGTATTGCATTTCTACCCGGCAACTGCGACGGTACTATGATATAAAATAGAAGACCTAAGAAGCCCCAAATGAGGATGAGAGAGGTGCGAATTCAAATGTAGTCTTGTCATCTTCTTCCTCTGCTGGTCCTACATGTCTATCGTAAAGTCATCCATCCCCGGCCACAGCAGTCTCGAGTGCTCCCTTGCTTGGCTGACGCCATTCCCGTTCTAGAAACGCAGCCTTTGTGCCTATGCTCCTGGTTGGCGCTTTTGTGATATGTCGGTCGTATTGTAATATATTGGCGTTGGGGTCATGCTTGCCCTACTCCATTATGTATGTACTCCGGGTTCAAGGAACCATCGTGGTGCTTCAGTTCATTGATTGTCGACGTCCATCCCATCGGTCTTCCCGATGCCCTTCTCCCGGAGCCAGTCGACAAAGTCGTCGATGACACTTGGCCAAGCGCCATCTTCGCTCCAGAATGACATGGTCTCATCTGACATGGTCTTGAGGGCGAACTCGAGTGCCATGTTCCACATGTCCCTGTTGACCGAGCGAGTCCACTTCTCGTTGAGGAAACTCTTCCATAGCTCTAGCCAGTCATGGCTTTTCGTTCTCCAGGCCATACCGGGAGCAGAGAAGAGGATGCCCCAGTAAACGACGGCGTTTTCCAGGCTCAGGGCCTTTTGGTCGTTTTCTCGTCCGGTAACAAATGTGTGCCTGTAGACCTTCTTGAACAGCGCCGTGTCCGTTGAAAGCGATGAAACAAGTTTCCGGATGTACGCAGCATGCTCCTGGTGTGTTGCGCCGACTCTGCATACGTGGTCAGCTTGTTGTATAGGTAGTCTTTGACCAAAGGCGTTGGAGAGTGATGCCCAAAGTTAGGTACAATCCTGAAACTCACCCAGTCACCTTCCACCCATCCACATATCCCTTCTTGGTGATGACTCCCACAGTGGGTGCTTGAACCACCTCAAGGGCAACAAACAGCTCTGCATTCTCAATACTGACTTTCAGCTTTTCCGTCAAGTATGCCATTGTGGAGTCGAGCTCAAGCTTGTCCTTCTCGTCGTTTTCATCTACGAACGGATGTCAGTTGGGCATCCACTGAGAACGGTCGACGCAGGCAAGTACCTTGTAACGAGGCAAACAGCGATTCCAACTTAGTCTCCAAAGGCGAAGGCCCCTTGCTATCACTGTTTGAAGAGAAGTATCTGGCCGCACATCAATGTTAGTTTCTTGCAGGTTGGCATATAAGAAAATGTATATCAACAGAATCCGAGGGTATGGACGAGATCCTCGCTTGAGGGTTTAAGGTGACCACATTGGTCATGAATCAAAACATGCTTGGGCCTGAACGCGGCTGAAAGAGTGTACCGTGACTTCGGTTCCTTGGATGATTCCTTGCTGGATGTATCGAGGACCTGTTTGCTGGGTTTCCTGGAGAGGGACCACGAGGGGATGACTCGCGAAGTGATATGGTTCTTGACACCTTTCCACCCCATGGTTTCAGCCTACCCAAGAACCCAAAACCCAGCTACTTAGATGGCCAAGGGAGGAAGTGGCTTTAAGGAATCCAGCTGCAATGTGGTGTGGCGACCGTAATCGGAGGGTCCCCGGATGAGGCGGATGGCGAGCAAAGTTGGTCGGTCAAGAGGGAGACAGCTCGTGGAGAGAAATAGCCCATGATTGATCGGCTAACGATCAAAGAGCGGGATAGAGCTATCAGGACTCTGGGGAAATAGCGCCAGAAGGACGCAACGATCGCGGAGGCATCGCCCCTTTTGACGCGGGAAACGACGTTGTTTCACAGCCATCGGCGCCACTGTCGGCCATACTCTGCTGTGCGTCCAGCAAGTGAGCAGAGTATCAGTGGGCCCGCCCAGGTACTAAGCCACGGACACGGACACATACAAGCACAAGACCAAGCAACCAGTATCCAGCTTGTGCGCAGCCCCCAGATCCATGCTAATGGCATCGATGCCCAAGTAGACCCATTTGAGAGGGTTGAAGATGATGATGAGCAGCTCCGAGTCCGGTTAGAGGACACGACATGCAAGCGGTACGAGCATCATGGTAACCCGGGCAGTGACAATAGCGGTGACAGGAGAAAGGGATAAAAAAAAGATGAACACTTACGAATCGACCGCCTCGTTCATCTTGAAACTTGCCGACTTGAGGTACTGTAGTAGGCGTTATTAGTCCAGTCCATCCACGGATCACCCGACCGCCTTGGGTCAACTGGGTCCCCGCTGTAACCCCCCGGCCCAATGCCGCCTTTGATCGCCATCGTGAAAAGCTTCCTGTGCGTCATGGGTGACGGGGGTTTCGGGAGCGAGGAAACGGGACGGCGGTGATGCTGGAGCTACTGGAGCTGCTGGAGCTGGGGAACACATACCCGAGTTGCATGACGCTCCGAGGCGCCGGTCAGGGCGATAAACTGAGCGATGAGGACCTTTTGCTGTGCAGACGACGGCGGAGGCATCTTGACGGCGGAGAATGCACGGCGTCGGGGAGCGGTTGATTGTGTGCGGATGGAGGACCGAGGCCAAGTCGGCCGAGAGTTGTGCTGGCGTGCCGTGTGTCGCAAGGAGGGCCTCCGTTCGAAGTGGATCGCGAGACTTCTTTCGAAGACGAGGAGAGGAGAGGAGGGGTCGAATGGATGCGGTGCACGAGACACGCAGAGGACAGGGCAAAGGCGTCGGCGTGAGGGATCGTCGAACGTAGCTGAGGGATCGGGCGGCGGAAAAGCGATGGAGATGAACAAGCACCGTCGGCCGAGGGGGGCGGTCGGGATGTCGAGACGGGGGCGAGTATGAATGCGGCGTTGGTTGCGGAGGTGTGGATGGAGGGGTTGATGTTGGAGCCTCTTGCGACGAGGCTGTGATATGATGTTTAGGCGCCTAACGAGCGATGGCGGGGTTGACAAGGGGAGTCTATTAGGGGAAGGAAGGTCACTGTAAGGTGTGGCTGACCGCTGCGGCTGGAGGCATGGATTGCACTGAGGTGAGGTGAGCTGTGGGGACGAAGTATTGACCAAAGCTTCCAATTGGGACCTGGAAATGGCGATGAGGCACGTGTGAAAATTGGGAGGAAGAGGGGAGGATTGTATTTAATATATGTATATATAGTAATTTCGGACTTAGGAATACATTAATCAACAGGCCATTCCCCATTATATTGTAACTTTCTAGATCATAGCGAAACGACAAAATGTTACTACTCACTGATACCGTTCACTGAGGCGATCGAACTTGATGCCACTATCCTACCCGCAAATAGGCTCAGATAATAAGTACCGACCTTAAATAATACCGACGCAGTGGCCCGAAGAAGCCGCTCCCGATTTCATCATAACCTACCTTACCTAGACGGCCCTCGCATTGCAATCCCTAGAATGCAGACCAACTCAACTCAATGGGCCATCTCATAGCGGGGAGTTTTATCACTAAAAAGACCCCGCCTTAATCGCTGGACTGGCAGCTGGGCGACCTTGCCCTGGGATGACGTCGGGCCAGTCGCGAGTCCGCGGGCCGGGGGCCACTTGACGCGGTGCCCCCGACGCGTCCATTACGATAAGCGACGGGACCATCTCCAAAAGTCCAGATAGTAAAACTACAAAGCAAAGCCTCACAACACCAACACGCAGTCACCAAGGCCCGAGGCCCCCCTACGTATCTACCGCCCCCGGACTCGCCATGGCGTCGCCCAAATCTGTCGACGATGAGTTCGAATCTGTTGTCATCGACCCGGCGGAACCTCTCAAGGGCATCGTCGTCTGCTGCACCAGCATCCCACCTGACCAGCGAGTGTGTTTCCCGTCCCCTCTCCCTCCGAGACACTCGCAATGCTCTTGCTAACACCTCCCCAACAAGACTAGCATAGCAAGCAAAGTCGCCGAGCTCGGAGGCGTCCACAAGTACGACCTGACACCCGACGTCACGCACCTCATCGTCGGCGACTACGACACCCCCAAGTACCGCCATGTCGCCCGCGAGCGCCCCGACATCAAGGCCATGGACATGGCCTGGATCGAGGCCATGTCCGAGCTGTGGAAGAACGACGACGACATCGACTACGCAGCCCTCGAGTCCCAGTATCAGCTAAAGCCCCTCGAGAAACGCGGCGTCGACACCTCCGACGGCCAGTCTGCTTCGAGGGAATCGCTGCTCATCTGCCTGACGGGCTTCGGCGACCAACGGGATGCAATCGCGCAAAGGATCAGCGAAGGCGGCGGTATGTACACGGGCGACCTCACGAGGCGATGCACACATCTCATTGTCAACAAGCCCGAGGGCAAAAAGTTTGTGGCCGCCAAAGCGTGGGGTATCTGCGCCGTCACCCTTACTTGGCTCGAGCAGACATTGGCCAGGGGAATGATCTTGGAGGAGTCAAAGTTCGATCCCACTCTGCCTCCAGAGGAGCAGGGAAAGGGCGCGTGGGTTAAGAAGGACCCAGGACGAGCCGCTTGGGGAAAGCGATCACGGTCAGCCATAACCAATGCCACAGAGGACGGGCCTAGGAAGCTGAGGAAGACGGCCAGTATGAAGCTCAACACACAACGCAACAACCTCTGGGGAGATATCCTCGGAAGGGCAACTTCAAGGGAATACTCGTTCGCCCATCAGCAAGAAGAACCTCCAGTCGACGACCCTCAATCTCCAGAGGAGCAGGAACCTCAACCTCAACACGAACCGGTACCCACGATCCCCGTCCTTCAGGAACGGCAAGGCATCTTCGCCAACTGTTACTTCTACGTCCACGGCTTCACCTCTCAGCGCACCTCCGTCCTCGAGCAAACAATCGCTACTCTCGGCGGCTCCATCTGCTCGTTCCTCCACGAAGCCGCCCTCGGCCCCTTTCCCACCACACCTCTGGGCCGGTTCCTCATCGTGCCCCAGACCTCCCAGCCCGAAACCCACCCACCAGAAAACTACGACGGCCTCTATGTCATCACCGAGTACTATATCGAAAGCTGTCTACACAACAAGACCTTCTTCGACCCCAACGAGCACGTCCTCGGCCGTCCTTTCCCTCTCTTCCCCATCCCTGGCTTCGCCGACCTGACCGTTTGCACCGCAGCTTTTACCGGCATCGAGCTCAACCAGGTTGCCCGCAGCCTAGCCCAGCTGGGCGCCCGCTTCGACGAAGAGTTCCGCCGCGGGACCAGCGTGCTGGTGTGCAAGTCCTTGGCCTCCATGCGTAAGGAGAAGCTGCGCATGGCTATTAAATGGGGCGTCCCGGTCATCTCAGCTGAGTGGCTCTGGGAATGCATATCAACAGGCTACAAGGTTCCCATAGAGGACTTCATCTTCCCGGAGCTCAAGGACCGATACGACATGCCACAACCGCAACCACAACCGCAGCCGCTACCAAAGCCGGTTGTCGATTCTCTACCTAGAGCAGCCACCAAACCTATCCAACGCACCCATTCCGAACCCTTCCCCACGACGTCAAAACCCAGCAAGTCCAAACCACCCGCGGGAGCAGGCGTCGACACCACCGCCTTCGACCACGACTCCCCCGAGAAGCCCCGCCAGAAGCCCTCGGAGACACACGACTCCCACATCTCTGCCGACTTTGCCACCGCCCTCACCCACCCTGCCGCCGAGAGCTTCCCCCAAGACCAAGACTTCGAAGCCCCCCTGACTGAAGTCTCCTCCGCTCGCCTCAACAAGTCACCGCCCGGTAAGCACACCTTCACACGCACTCGATCCGAACCCACCAAGACTTCCCGACCGTCACCTCCCCCTGAGGACGCTACCCTCGACACAAACCGCCGAGAGCAGCAGGAGCAGCAGCAGGCGGAGGAAGCCAAGAAACAAGCCAAAGCCGCCGAGCGCCAGGCCCTCGCCTCCAAACTCACCAGCCTCATCGAGTCCACCGGCTCAGCCACCACCACCTCCGCCACAGCCCGGACCGCATCCCGCGCCGTCGCCGACAACGCCCCCGTCGACGAAGCCCCGCGCCCCCGTCGTCGCCGCATCTTCGGCCGCGCCATCAGCAATCTCTCCAACGCCAGCAGCGACGCCGCCCGCTCCGACAGCCTCCGCGACTCCGAGGCCGCAGGCTCCCAGGCCGCCCAGCAGCAGGAACCGCCCCTCACGCAGCTGGAGTACCGCGACCCGCGCGCCCAGGAGTGCAAGGCTGCGCTGATGAGTCGCATGATGGGCGGTAGCGGCAATGTTGACGCGAAGCCTGTGCTGGCGAAGGGCGTTGAGGCCTTGGGAGTTATCGGGGGGCGCTCCATGAGGAGACGGTGATGGGGCAGTCAATTGGGCGGGTTTTGGAAGTTATCTTTTGTATTTATTTATAGGAATCATAGGCGTGCGTTGTTTCGATATCATCTCCGTTCAGGTTCTAGAACGGGAGCACAGTTTTGGTAGGTTGGACAAGGAAGTCGAACCATCATGTAGGTTATGTAGTCGGAATGAATACCCGGTCTCAACCAGGTAAGCAGGTAGAAAAGTCCATTACGAATATAATGAAATCTCATTATTCTGGCACTCTCACACACACCGTGCTCTTCCCAATCCATCCACCCCTCATATCGCCCATTTTCCCTATAGCCGCAACCCCACATGCCGTGCGCTATCTCAAAACCCATAACCTTTCATATGACTCTCCCCTAACAGGGCCAGTGTTGGCAGGTGGGAACCGTTTGGTTCCCTCTATGTGAGAGGCAAAAACAAACAAAGGAGACGTGGAGAGTAAAAGAAAAGGTGGGCAGATTATGTAGAAACACACCCACAAAAGCCCCGGCTTGCATTGACACCTCCCATTGCATCCCAAGATTGCGTATGCAGCGAAACCCCCATCTCCCAATTGTGACACCTGTTCCCTCTCCAGTTCTCGCTTCTCCCGCGCTGGGTATGAGACTGGAACGAGGCGATGAGGTGTAGGAAATGAAAATCCGAGTAGTGTACAGTGAAATTACCGACCTGAGAACCGTCCTGTAGTCCAGTGTACTTATGTCGATGAGGGAAAAAGCTCCTCAGACACTGATATTGAATGTAATCCGAGATTGGGCGCCGGCCACTCGGTGAATAGGTTTTCTAGGAAATCGTCGAAAGAATGGCCGAATTTCCAGACTCAAATGACTCCTCTAATGAACCCACGTTGAGAGAATCCCAAGATCAAATAAACTCCCGGGTGTTGTGCGTGATGTATTAACCTCCACTTCCGTGTGGAGGAGCTCCAGTGCGAGCCAGTTGTTCCCGTTCAGGAATGGAAAGCTAGTCCATTAATACCTTGCTGGGTTTCCCGTTCTCATCTGGGAGCTGCTCAGATTGCAGAGTTTCCCAGCGACGGTCGAGTTCCTCACTATCATCACCGTTAGTATGAATTTCGAGGTTTGGAAGAAGAAACTCACGTTGTCTCCTTCAGCATTCGGATATTCCTGTCCCGACAAAATCTCAAGAACCGTCGCATTGTCCGCTCGCGTTTAAACGCCGCCATGATATCGCCACGAAGTTGCCCGTCCGTCTTAGCTCGCACGGAGTTCTCGGTGCGCATGATGGCGTGAATTCGCAGGGCCTCGATATTCCATACAATTTGTGCAATCTCGTCCAGGTTCACGTGGAAGTCGATGGGATCCTTGTGAACGCCCCACGACACCGGGTTCAGGCCCTTAAGGACCTGGTGCTCGAAGGACTGATCATCCTCCATCCAGGACCAGTACTGCGTCACATGAGTAGAACTCGTGTACAGACGGGTCTTCACCTGGTAGAGGCGGTAATCCCTCCTCCCGATAGGCACGCCACTCCAAGAGTCAGCGTCGGAGTGTCCGGCAACGTGGAATTCGTCGTGGACTGGGCCTGGGGCGGGAGAGAGAAGCTTAGGGCGCTTTTGAAGATGAGAGCTGAAGGGGCTCTCAGGAGGAAGCGTCATCTGTGTTGCCAGAGGCGATTGGTCCACGAAAGGCGTGTCGCGCGGGGTGCTGGCGAGAGAATGCATGCTCTTCCGCTTCTTGAGAGGCTTGGGGGTATTGTTGGGGCTTCCGAGACTGTGACGGCTAGTCTTCATTCCGGAAGGACGACCGATATTCTTGAAGCCGTGCTTATATCGCAGAGCTGTGAGCTTAGGGTCATGATAGAAGTCGTGAATCGTCCGAGGCAGATTGAAGCTGGAGCCCTCGAGCTGGCTCAGCTCGTATAGTCGCTGGCGCATCCACTCAACTGGCTTCATGTCCAGCTTGAACTTGGCCAACTCCGACATAGTCTCTGACAATCGGAAAAGGGTGTCGTAGGAGCAAATGCCCCCCTTGCCTGACTGGATGAATTTCTTGCCGAGGAGCTGGTACGGGCTGATATCTCCATCGTCGAGGAATTCGAGAATCTTGATGCCTCGATTAACCTGCCGTCCTATTTGGTACTTCGACGAACCGCCCTTTTCCTGCTTGGGGCCGGCATCAATTGCCGCCTGGTGCTTCTCTCGCCACTTGGCCAGCTGCGGCTCGATGACGCTCCGAACGTTAGGCCAATTGGGTTCCCAGTAAGGGTGGCTCTCGTCAATCTTCACCAGCGGCACGCCCACGACGCATTCGGGATAGGTATAAACAACGCCATCGTCCCTGAGAGCCATGTTCTCGCGAGTGATCTCCTCCAAAGTCTCGTCGGAAATAGACTCGGTGGGTTGAGGAGAAGGCTCAATATGCATAGATGTCGGCGTAGGACGATCAGCTGAAGGGGGCCTGCTCCGAGTGTTGGCAGGCGTGAAGCTAGGGGTTACTCGGTATTCCTGGTGGGGCGTTGGCATCTGCTCGGGCTCGCGAACCATCTGACTGCCGTTGAGAATTGATGCACCCTTCATCGGCGTATCGACCTCGGTACTAGGTTGAGCCGTATCAGGCTGGATGGGGTGCATCGGTCGGATGGGCTGCATAGCCTGTATAGGCTGACTAGGAACAGGCTGAGGGGCCAGAACAGGAAAACGCGAGGGAGTGTGCAGAGGTACAGCTGCTTGCTCAGGCTCGGGCCTAGGTTGAAGCTCAGCGATCTGGGGTTCTCGATAAGTCGGGCTTTCTTGAAGATCCTTGGTCTCTCTCCGCTGCTTGTATCGTCTCTTAGCAGTCGGGGCATCAATGACATCTCCCGACGCCCCGTGACAACCCTGGCGATTCCACTCGCAGTTGCCGCATTTTTGGAAGAGGTCGCCGCCGACGATGATGCAGTCGTCAAAGGCGCCTTGGTTTTTGTCACACGATAGACATCGCTTCGACTGGATTTCGCCGGTAGCCTGGATCATGCAAGACAACCACTTGACGCCCTTAGCCTCGGTGCGCTCATAGATGGTGGAAAGGTGCGATTCGTTAAAACGGCGGCCACGGCGAATCTTGACAGGTCTTCGAATTTCAAGGTCTTGAATAGCCTCGACCCACTGGTTCCATGGCTCGATGCGTTCCACTGGGCCGACAACGTTGCCATCAGCGTCCACGATGTCCACAATGGCATCCACTGCAACCTTATCGTTGGTCTGGGCGTAGTTCCGGTCGCCGTTCTGCTGCTCGATGCCTTCCATCGTTGTGTCCTCCACAACACTCGTGTCTGCTGGTTCTGGCGTCGTATACCTTTCAGAGGCGACGGATCCATTGCGCTCAGGAACATTAGTCCCGTTGACTTCCACCTCGGGCGCAGATGCTGATGCAGATGCTGGCACAATGCCGTCCAATTCGACGTCATCAAGATCCACCGAATTTGGGTCTTCGCCGCGCTTCTCCTTGAAGAATCTCCGCATGGTGTTTCTTATCTTCTGGCGGGTCTCCAGCCGGGCCTGCTGCCCATCGCGATACTCCTGCTCGGTCCTGTTCAGGCGATCGGCCTTTTCATCGCATGCTTGGGAGACACGGGCGAGCTCCTCCTCGACCTTGGCCAGTTCCCTGACCAGTCGGGCCTGTGACTCAGATAACAAACTGCGACGCCCCGTCAAATTGCTCAGCTCCACCTTGGCATCGGTGATGCTGTGGTGATACGCTTTGTCGGCCTCATTGTCAATGATTTCATTTTGGCGATCCTGGTCGGCCCAAAAGTTGCGTTCCGTCTCATTCCAAACCGAGTCATGTTCCTCAGTGGGAAGGGCCTCCCATGCGGCCAGCTGCTCTGGCGTTGCCATTACAGGCCAGATTGAAGAAGGACGTGGCGGCTCTATAATTGGCATTGGCCAAGTGGTGTAAGTGATGTAAGTAGTTCGGCCAGAATGTAGGAGTGGGTAGATGGATGGATGCTGGGGGGTGCACGTGATTTCCTAATGCGTCCAGAGCCAAAAGCAACCACGAAGAAACCGGTGCGGTTGGAAGTGGGTTGCCAATATTCGGCGGCGATCCACAACGCCTTAGTCTTTAATCGCCTAATGGCCTAATACCGTTAGGCCCCCGGTCAAGCTGATCAAAGACACAGGCCGAGGCCAGATCCGTCGTAGTAATCAACCCTATCGCAGTGGGCTCCAGGGCCGATAGTCCGAGGGCCGAAAGAGGGACCTTGACGTGGGTGGATGTCGACGAGGGATGGTATCCTTGGGGTCGTATCCGTGGGGCTCGGCTCAACTGGGTGTGCCTCACTCTCGGGACGGGAGAGAGAAGCGAGGAAGAAACAAAGGACCGAAGCCACGGCGATGTTCTTTTTTTCTTCTCTTTCGCGCTGATCAAATTGGGAGGATCCTTTGCAGGTTTGCCGCAGGAGGCGCCACCGCGCAGTATGGGGCAGCTTTTGGTTTCCCGTTTTCGCTCGCCGTCTTCTTTTCCGGGCCTGGCGTTGTCGATTCGAGCGAGCGCGCGATGGCGTGGTCTTGGAATCCGCCCCAGCCAACAACGAAATTCCCTTTCCACCCCTTGTTGGTGCGAATAAGCCCGCGGCCCCCCTGCAGGAGGAGCCTGGAGATTCTGTAAAGTACGTATCCTCACTCGCGGGGGCGCGAAGATACCCGATGGAAGAAAGCGGAAACAAGAAAGAGAAAGCCTTGCGACGAGAAGACCAATGTCACAAACGATGAACAATTGTCGACGGTGTATGTGAAACGTTGCACGGCCGCTGCGGGGCGCTATCCTGTCGAGTCTGTCACCGGTAGATTGGCCCCTCCGAACAGACCGAATGTTTCCTGAAGGGGGCGAAAAGAGCGAGGAGCACGAAAAGGTGTATGCGGAAAGTAAAAGGCGACAGGTGGAGATCCGGAGATGGACAGTTCAAGGAGTGAGAGAATGGACGATCGATATGTAGGCGGCGCGCGGCAGGATAGCGTACGCTCGGACGATAGTGAAGGAGAAGAACGGAAGAACGGGAGATTATGAGAGAGAAGAAGGGGGAGAAAAGTAGAGGAAAGAGAAGGGAGGGAGAACAGGGAAAGTTTAGAAGGTATCTTCTCAGGATAGGCTAGATTGGGTATAAGGTACCTAGGGGAGAGGGTGGGAAAAAAAATAAGTCAATGAGTGTGTGTCAAGTCATGCGCCTCGAACCAACATACCGGGTCAGACGAGAGAAGTAGTTTCTGAGAGAGAGAGAAAACGCGAAAGGCGGGACGAAGACCGGGCCAGGGACCAAATTACAACACAGCACACCACACCACTATGCAGCCAGCGCGGTGCAGTATAACAGGTTTTGGCGAGCGAACGAATGCACGCATGCTGCGAAGCGGTATAGTCATTGACAATCAATGCAGCGCGTACAGTACAATGCGGGAATAGTGAGTGAAACTCAAATCGACAAAGGATAAATGTATCATCCACGGCTCTGTGACTAAAAGGCTCGGCGTGTCCTTCCATCTAGTACGGTGATGACTAAATGAAATGGATCGGTGCAGCCCCTCCAGCTACTAGTAGTCATTCCTCACGAGAATATAGTTTAGTCACTCGATGCCTCGGGCAACAGTAATGAGCAGAACACTAGAACTAGGGATCGCGGATGGGAATGGATCGCTGCGGCCACAAAGAGGCGTCGCGACAACAATACTTTTGTCATCGCGACAGCCTAGGAGCCTCGGTGCTTCACATGTACTCTATACTACTAGTAGTATGGAGTACTTCGTGTTGTTGCTTGCCAATCTGCACTCTACTCCTTCACGGATACTAAACACCGCCTCTACCGACACGCACACCCCCCTGCAGTCCAATCAAAGCCAGCAGGAAACAAAAAGAAGTAACGAAAGGACTAAAATAAAATCCCTTACTAGCACCAACGTGTACCTCAAGTACAGTGGCAACACACACCACCACCGTCCAAAGCCAACCAACCGACCGAGTTATTGCCAGTCAGTGGTCACCGTAACGGCCACCGCTGCAAGCAGGGTATTTTTCGCACACTACCTGCACCAAAGCAGAAACCAATTCCCAGCTTCAAGCACATCCCCTGCTCCGTACCCTGGGTCGCCCCCTCCAATGCCCCGTTTGCGTTAGCTGGTCATCACGTGCGCTTCGACTATGCAACGAGGGGTGGAAAGGGAAGGAGGAGGCAACCGAGAGAGCATTGATGAAGCACGCGCCAGCGACCCCGAGGCAACAAAAAAAAAACTCAAAAAAAAAAAGACCCCAAACCAAGGAAACAATGTGAAACGAAGCGAGGGCGTATATACTTCTCAATAGTCTCCGAGGCCACAACGCAAATACGACGTTAACCGAGAAGCCCGGAAAGGGGTGGTGATAGAAAATAAAAAGCGCAAAGGAAAAAAAAAAAGGGAAAAAAAAAAAAAGGAGATAACCTTTACGACGATTAAGTAGGTACTAAGCAACTCTCCTGCCAAGAGAGGCAAGCACGAAGTGCCTACGTGGAAACAAATACTCCGTACACGGAATACGGAATACAGTGTGGTGCGGTGCGAATGAAGAAATAGAATTATGGGCCGGGGGCGCTTGGAGTTAGTGATTAGTGATTTTCTCTTCATCCGTGACGCCACCCCTGCGCTGGTTGCCCTTGGTAAGGACATTTTGCCTGATTGTCACTAGGCGCCCGGGGGATCTTTTTTTCTTTCTTTCTTTCTTTCTTTCTTTCTTCTTTTCTCCGGGCACACTCTCCAATCTGATCCAGGCCAGCCTCAAACAGTACGTAAAGGAAAAGCGACCCGCACCGGCGAATACGACGCATATATGCGTGCCTGTTAGCACTCGTCGATGACACGCTGTGCTGACCTAGGCCTGCGACGGGGACGGAAAGGAGGACCAACTGCATTTTCCGTCCGGTTTCCTGCCTAGCTCGGGCAAGGTTCCGGGGCGTCGCTTGTTGCTGCGAATCAGCACCACTTGCATGACGACCGAAGATTTGACTGACACCTCACTGACAGCTCGAAATGTCGCCATTCCCTATCTCTATGTCTCTATCTCTCCTTCTTTCCAGCTTCACAGGCTTCTCGGTTCCTCGGCGCGTCAACCCCCCCCGCCAAGGCTGCAATGCAATGGCAATCAACGACTGACGAAGCAAATCGCGTCTGTTGGTCCAGCCGCAGACTGATTAATACGCATGTACGGAGTAGGTAATGTAATGTCATGTATGTGCACCCCTTGTCCAAGTGGCGCCCCACCTGGAACAACATCGCCAGCATGGGGCTGTAGCACGATAGTCCGCCTCGCTCGAACCCTGACGAATGAGACAAGCGGAAACTAAGTGTAAGTAAGAAGGTACCTAAGCTCGACAAAAAAGCCGCCGACCAACGAAGTACTATCCGTATGTACCTTATACGGTGCGCTGCTCCGTGCCTTGTGTCTCGTATATTCGTCCACAGTAGCCAATCCTCCCTCCCCTAGTTATCGCCTAGTTATCGCCTAGGCACCACCTATCCTACCTCACCTTACCAACTTTACCGACCGAGGCTGAGAAGCCTTTTAACCTACTAGTAGCGAACCATGGAACGCCAAGTCGTTTCGCTTCCTGGAGTTCGGAACGCTCGCCTAATTACCAGAAACGACGCCATCATCTTTCCAGCCAACACAAAGTACAAGCCCCCGGTTTGCTTACCCTATCCGCGCGAACCACACCATCGGAATCCGCCGCGCAGCGTTCTGTTGGTTGAGCCACTCGCTGGGTTGTGTGATTAGGCTGGGCTATTGCATGTGCTCAATACATTAGCTGCATCCGGGATCATCACGCGTACGGATTTAGTCATAGTAAATCGCCTAGTTGTGTCTGCTATAACGACTCCTGAAAGCTTGAGATTGCCTACGAGTGTTATGAGACTTTGCCCGAGATATACGTATACAAAGCCTTTTTATATACTACATGCATTGTATATGTGCGTGTAGGTAATCTCTACTACTCGCTTATGCTGGTCACCCCGCCATCATTATGCCCCCCCCCAGCTATTACCGGCCCGCGTCTGCTTCATGCCCTCCTCCTGGTCCTGGCCCTGGTCCTGGTCCTGCGCCATGGCCTCGTCTCTTTTGCCTTGCCCGGTTCCCCATTCCCTGACTCTCGGTATGATCCTTTCAAACGCCACGCAATGTCAAGCAATCCCGGAAACAAAAATAATATGCTTGGTGCACAACACGATGCGCATACTCCCCCCTGCCGCGATTCTCAGACGAGGCCAGGCGTCCGTAGAAGGTATAAAAAAAATGAAAAAGATATGCAACCGATCTCGTCAAAGGCGTGAAATCCCGTCTCCCACACTTAGGAGTGAGTTTCTTAGTACTTGGTCGAGTAGCGTGCTGTGCCGGGTGAGTAGGGTAGGTCGTAAGCACTTGAGTGGCCGTAAGGATCCTCGGAGAAGACGGTAGCTCTTCGCTCGTCCTCGGGGAGCAACTCCTTGACCTCCCAGTTGTTCATCCTCGTGCCCACGGAGAACTCGAGATCTTCCTTGGTGATGGAATCCCAGTACTGCCGATTTGTTAGTTGCATTTTTCCAGACACGGACCATTTGGCCTACGGCGCACGGAAACGGGCGGAACATACCTTGTAAACCATCATGACACTCAGAAGGTTGCAGACAGTCGCCAGGAACAGGCCATCGAGGTAGTGGCTGATAGCCACGCAGATCTTGCTGCTGAAGGCATACAGAAGCACCTGGCCGGCGACGAAAAAGAAGATGCCGAAGGCAATGTCTCCGAGGGGCCATCGGTCATGCAGCGTCCTCGCGACCAGCAGAATCTGCATAGCAACATACACAAACAGCTGGATCGCATTCAAGAGATACAGGACGACGAAGAGACCAACAGTGTTGGTGGGACCCAGGCCTGCCCAGCCCCGGAAGGTGGCGAGCGAAACGAGGAAACTGATGGCGAAGGCGACAAGAGAACTGATGCGCAACATCCAGACGGACAGGGGCGTGCCATCCTCGTATAGCTGGAAGCCTACGAAGCCGTTGATGAGTAGACAGGTGACGACGGCGCTGCTCAAGCCATTCTGGATGCTGACAAAGTACGGATAGGGATCGCTACCGGGGGGCGCGACGCCGGCATCGACAATGAGGGACACGAAGGTGAGGAGCATGTAGAGGTAGAAGAAGCTCAGGATCTCCTTGCGGCCGACGGCGGTGAACTTGGAGCGGACGTGGAGGATCATAACGACGGTCATAACGAGGGCGGCGATATGCATAGCGGACGCGGCGCCCTCGAAGATGATGGTGTTGGCGAGTTCGATGTTGCGGGCGTAGCAGTCGGGCTCGATGCCCACGCGGCCATTGGAACTAAGAACAGGACCGATGGAGGCGCATAGCGGCAGAGCTGCCGTCTCGCAGATGGAGGTGAAGTCGCCGAAGCCCGACATGATGGGCGAGGGTGAGGCGGTCGAAGGCTAATAGTTGCTGCGTCAAGAGATTCGAAGAGAGGATCGGTCGGTCGAGAAACGCAAAGCGAGCGACGGAGTCGAATGGGCGAGTGGTCGTCGAAGTAGTCGTCGAGATCTAAGGATAGAAAACAAACGAGCGGGTCGTCAGACCGGGTTTGGGTCGAGACGAGAAGTCCGAGTCGCCGAACGCGCGTATGGCCCTCGCACAGGGCTGAAGAAGGCTTCAAGGGTCGAACCTCCTTCGGTCGGCAGTCACCACCACACCAAGGGAGTCTCGGAAACCCGTCGAGGGAGACGAAACTACACGAGGAACGATTGATTCGGGGGGCGGAAGGGCGGAGATCGGGTTTCTCGTCGGTTCGGTCGGAGCGTTTGGTTTGGGTCGTCGAGACGCCCCCTTTTCTTTACGGGAGGAAACGGCGGCTAAAGCGAGGGACAGCGAGGAGCAAGGGCGAGGAGAGACGGCGCAGAGCGAGGGTCAAAAAGGGCGACGAAGGGCGACGGTCGAGGACGAAGTTCATGCAGATGGGGAAATAGAAGCGAGTGTGAATCCTGCTTTGCGGCGGTGACGCTGGCTGTGTCAGTCCCTGTCTCTCTCTCACAGCGCTACTCTCTCTCTCGTTCTCTGTCGTGGGGAGAGGAGAGGGAACAGGATCTGGTTGCTGTGCCGTCGCCTGGGGCGGTGGCAGTGGGCAGTGGGCCTGTGGAGCGCTGTGATTGGCCGGTATTCTTGCAAACGTGGGCCGCAAACCGGTTGCCGTGGAGAGAAAAGGGAATAGTATGCCTCTGGCCAACCACTAATAAGGAATGGAACGAAGAATAACGGCCAGTGGGCATCATCAATCCCGAACAAAACTTCCAGGGCCTCTGAGATATCCGTGCTCGTTTACTCGTTCTATTCTTCCAGGTACCCGTGTGAGCTGAGCGCATTGTGAGATGGCAATTGTGCTGCGTTGCACTCCCTCTGTCGTGACTAGTATTGTTTGATTCATTCGAGGCTACAATAGGAATGCACATTGTTTGTTTTGTACCCCATCCCACCACCGCATGCCTCATTTATTTCCTTTCCAGGGCATTCGGTTCCCAAGCATACCTGGGAGTACTCTCTGTTCTAGCAACCCACCTTGACAGACCATCCCTCGATAATTTCTATTGTTTACTTTCAACCAACCTAGCCTCCACCTAACCTGGAGCGTCCTTGACATCATCATCCTTCCCTCGTTATTGCTTAGTCGACAAGGGACCCTGGCCCCCACGCTTCACTGTCAATTGGTTCCACGGTGCATCCATAATCTCACACAAAGCATCTTCACGTAGCAAGGTCCTGGAACAATAAAGTGCGGCCACTGACTGTTACCCGTAGGCAACATGTATCAATTGACTCATCCATCTCCCTGTCTGAACTGTTTCTATACAAAGTCATTGCTGACTGTTGCGTCTATCTACCGGCTATCAATGGCCGCCATGTAGTACGCGGATGCATCCTATTTTCTCTTGTCCCTTGCCCGTATAGGCAGTCAAGTGAACTCGTGCTGAGGTGCTGAGGCACCCCTCGCAATTTCCACCCTAGGCTCCATGAAGCCCGTGAGGCCCGTGAGGCCTGTGAGACCTGTGAACGCATCGTCAAGACAAATAAAGAGCAAAACTCCAATCCAGATGCATCCCTGATCCTCGCCCGGTTTCCATGTCCTGGTTGGCCGGGTCGAGCCTGTCAAATCTGGCCAAGTCCTGTTCCTGACCCAACGCCTCATGCCATGCCATGCAATGTGATGCAAAAATCTAAAAACAAAAACAACGGAAAACTGGAAGATTCAGATCCCCACATGGTGGAGCGTCTGTGAGGTCGGACGTGACCTCTAGAATCGAGGTGAGAGCTATTGCAACTTCGGCTGCCACCCGGGTCGGGGAAACTGCCGCCACTCCTAGGACGGATAGCGTCCCTGAGGGATGAGTTGTGAAGGCAGCTGCTGGTGCAGCTGCTGGTTCGGGTGCAGTTGCTGGTTCAAGTGGTGCTGCTGCTGCTGCTGCTGCTGTTGCTGCCCCCGGTTGAAGACGAGGAACTCGGGAACGATGCCGGTCCGAAGGTCGTTTCGTCGACCCAATGGCTGATAGTGCATCTGCGTCGGTGGCACCGGCACAGAGAGGTGGTACTGGTCCAGAGACGCCGAGGGAGGCGGGTACAGCAGCGTGTTGACGTGACGAACAGGCTTGTACGGGCTGGGCCGCTGTTGAAGGTAGACGCTCGGCGAGTTAGAGATGGGGGTGTGCACCATGGGCGCGGGCACCGCAGATGCTTGGCCGTAATGCTCAGTCAGGGGCGACGAGTTGAAGTGGCCGAGGTTTCCCGGGCTGTGATGCTTGCTGGGAGTGTTATAGTTAACTGGAGCGTGAGTAGCATAGCCGACCGGTCCCAGAGTGACAGCTGTCGTTGCCGGGAGAGTAGGTTGCTGAACCATGGTCGCAGGTGTCGGCTGGTAGACGGTCGCCATGGCACGGACACCGGGTTGAAGAGGCGGAAGCGAGGCGTGGCCCTGAGACGTAGGCACCTGCTGCGAAGCCTGGGCGTACCCATTGCCGTTGGTGAAGGCTGCCTGAACGGGCTGAGACTGTTCTGTGACCAGAGTGAGATGGGGCACCGGCAGTCTGGACGATTCGATGGCAGTGTTGGATCTCATGGGGGCCGCATTGACCGGAGGAGCGCGTGGTGGCGCAGGTCGTTTGGCAGGGTGATCGATGGCATCGCCTTCGGGACTTCGCTTTCGCGTGACGGGGAACTGGACAGTGGGCTTCGTGGCCAAGGGCGAAACGGTGTTGGCCTGGTAGGCATTCCAGTTCTGCGAGTGGCTCGAGCTCGGAGAGAAGTTGGAGGAGATGGTGGGGGTGACGGGGAGGTTGACGATGGGGTGCATCGTGCCCGTGGGCGACGGAATAGGGGAGTGGACCGACTCTGCTGGGAGCCTGAGGGCTCGCTCGTAGTACTCGTGGAAGCAGGCCAGCTTGTCCAACCACTCCTCCCACTGGTCCTTGGTTGCCACGAGGTTGTATCGCATGTTGCTTAGAAACTCCACCTCCATAACATGAATTTCCTGCACATTAAAAGACGATACCTCGGCCCACGTCTTGTTCGTGTAAGTGTTGTCATCCAGAACTGAAGATCGAATTAGCACCGTGTCCCCAGCAACATGCCGACATGCCACTACTTACACTTGTTTCCCAACATAAGGGCTACAGTTAGGAGACGGAATTCACTGCCGGCACGACCCTTGATCTGTGGGGTCGACATCTTCAATCGGTAGATGAAGAGCAGAGCCAGAAGAATAACATTTTGCGTTACCTGGGTCGTGGCCAAAACGTTGTAGACCCATTTCCGGAACTGATCGTAAGGCTTTGCCAGGACTGGTAATCGGGGAATTGGGGCGTTGGATGGCCTGGACCGGATAGACTCGGCCTGCTTAAGCTCGTCGACGGATTCGAACCAGAAAAGGCATGTCATCTTAAAAAAAAAAAAAAAAAAAAGTAAGTTGGCTGTCCATGGCTGCGAGGGTTGGTTGGGAAACTTACCTGTGCCGCAAAGTCGGCCAAGTTTCCACCAGCGGGGCTGATGCACTTGGGAATTTGCAAACTGTGGTAGATCAACGTCTCGGAGCCTCTCCTCGAGGTAGAGCCCTCCCTTTGCGAGCTTGCAATGGTCCCCGAGCTGGGAGTCGAGGGGTTGGTGGTCTGTCGAGACACGAGGCTGGGCTGCGTTACCGAGGAGATCGAGCTGATGCTGGGCTGGGAGATCGAGGGAGCTTGGAAAGCCTGTGGAATGGCGAGAGGCTGGAGCTGCTGCGATTGCTGAGACTGCTGCTGAACGGGATACTGGTAGTATTGGGTGTTTCTCGAGTCGTTCACGGCCGCCATCTTCCCGCGAGCAGACTGGGACGGCGGAGGCGGGTAGCTGTGCATGACATGGTTGTCGTAGGAAGCCAACGCGGGTTGGAAGGCGGTGCTCATGTCGTCGACCGGCGGAGTCCTCAGCCCGCTCCCCAGGAACGCGAGGTCGTGGGTGAGAGGGGGGAGCTTTGGCAGGTCGATGCGAGAGGGCGGAAGGATAGCTCTTCGAGAACCAACGCCGTAGATGGGCGAGAGGGGGAAGAAGGAGGTCGAGGGCGGGATGCCAGAAGACATGGGTGGTGGATGTAGTCTTTGGCGGAGGGCCGTAGAGAGAGCTGCAAGGTCGACTTGCAGGTTGATGTCGAGGTTAGGAAGGCAGAGGACCGGGGAATTGGGGAGATTTATGTAGAGGAGGGTAGCGGAAAGGTGAAGTCAAATTCAAGAGAGGCAGGCGGTCGAAGTGTTGCGTTGTGTTGGTCTAAGTGGGCGGGTGTTGTTGTATGGTTGTTGTGCGCCGCTGGCAGCTGCCCGTTTGGACCTGGCAACAGTTGTTGAATGCGGCGTTTGCTCAGAGACCCCAAAATGGAACCGGGGCCATGGCTGGTCAACGGGAGACGAGGCAGAACAACTGCAGACGAGGCGTTTCGTTCGGTCGTCGAATTCGAGGTGGGCCGCAGGTGTCAGAGTGACTTGAGGGTATCGCAGAAGTCAGGACGGCGGAGGAACAGAGATTCACGGCGCCGGGTTGGCCTGTCAATTGGGGCAGACGGCGATGGTGTATCGAAGCAGGTGAGAGAGACGGAGAGGGAGAGTGGATTAGAGAGAAGAAGAGAGGGAGGGAAAGAAAAGGAAAACAAGAAAATAGAATCGCAGCCGCAAGTCAGTCCATGCTGGTGGTTGCGTGCGTAGCTCGATGGTCGTTCTGGAGACTCACTCATGCCGTTGGCGGAGTGTCGCTTCCTCTCTCAGACATTACACCCACCCACCGCGGCCCCCCCCATCACTCCCCAAAGGCACTCCCCTACTCCCCTTGTCACCCAGGTGCAGCCGCCGCCAAGGTATTCCCTACCCACGGGCCATTGCCCAGATACAACACCTTGCTAGGCGTCGCCATCAGTGGCGCAGGTAGCCAGCCCATGCCGCCAATGTACACTACACCACCCACTCTGCCGTGCGTCCACTCCACTTCCACTTCCACTTGCACTTCCGCTAACTGGAAACCTGAACCCTTTGGAGTCGACCCAGGTCCCAAGGCGCCCGCCCGTCCGCTGGAACCCTCTGCTGGAACCCTTCCCTCCACTGGAACCCTTCCCTCCGCCCCATATCCACTCTTCCTTTTCCAGGCTCACTCTCACTCACTCCTCGCTCCCGTCTCGTCAGGGCGTTTCCATGGTGTCTCCAGGCCGCGAAGGGGGGGCGGTTCCAGCGCCTCCATCCAAGCCGCCCTTCTCCCTGGCTCGCCGGGGCCAGCACCAGCACCAGCACCAGCACCAGCAAAAAAAGCCCCCTTCAGCGCCGTCCTTCAGCGCCCCCCTGGAGTGCACTCGAGCCTTGCCGTTTGCCCCACACCACCTGCAACCCGCTATGCTTGGAGTCCTGCCTGTATGGAGTACATTCAGTCACGAATGTGCGCGTGCTGAAGTTTTCGTGCTGTATCTATTGGAGTTAGGGGCCAGTTCCTGCTCTAGTTCATCTTGGATACTGATATGCTCTCACAGTCAAGCATGATGGGGCTGTATTCATTTGCCCGAGGTGGACCTCGTTGCTCATAAGAGGCAGCATCGTCATGCCTCCTCAACAGCTCTAAGCCAGACTTTTGCAAGTTTTGACCACTACTGTATCCACTCTCTCGTCCGGCCGTCGTCATTGTCAAGAGTCGAGAGTCAAGAGTCAAGACCCTGAGTTGAGGAGTCCCGTTTCCGCCATCAACAAGGATGTGCTGGTTGGCTGGTTGGCTGGTTGGCTGGTACCCTCTCGGGCGGCGGTACCTGGCTTGCTTGGCAAACCGCATGCCTGGCAACCTAGACCCAGCAAGCTCGTTCGCCATATGCCCCACAGTAATTCCTCGCTTATACCTCTTCAGGAACGTGGGTTGATGGCTTTGGTGGCCTGCTGAGGCCGTGTTGCCTGCGTACCGTACAGTACCAACCAGCCCAGAGTTGAAGAAACTAAATAAACCGCATAAACCTAAACGGACTGCCCGTACGTCTCCGCTACGTGTTGGCCAAAAGAATCCTACCTATCTTGGTCGTCGTCGTACTATGTAGTCATCTTGGCCGTCGTTGTGATTTCTCCTCACCACTGCCGTCTACATAGTAATGGTGAGTTCGGGGATGGTTTTGGCCTCGATCCTGGTCTGCGCCAAAGATCCATTGCCTCGACTACAATGAATGAATGCCGGCTTCGATACTGCGCCAAATGTGCTAGCCGGGCTGGCTCATTGAATGAGTGGGTTCTTTTCCCTAGCTGATGCTGGGACGGAGCCATTCCCGGTCAAGGCACCGTACCGTCCTAGGATTCAGTGTGCGAGGACTTCCAAGTCCCAGCCTACTCCGTAGAGGGGGAGGACAGAGCATCGATCCAATGCCCCGGTCCCATCCCCCCACAACTGCACGGGCGAACTGGGATGAACACCCTTGGCTTGGTTCAGCTTGACTTGACAGAGAATCCGGTTGCCGCTTGGGAAAATACGGCCCTCGCTCGTTCGGGTCATCATCATTCGTGTTTCCGGTATACGAATACTGTTCAAGCCCGCATCTTCGTAATTCTGTGCCGCGTATTTCGTACGTGGCCCCCATCTCAAAAGTTATATCTCTGTAGGTGACGAACAACAAGCGCCATGGTTGGTACTTTCGCATGTAAGTGTACGGAACGGAGCTTGGGGTACGAGAACTGGTTTGGGTTCCCAAAACTGATAGGACTGCTGAATGCATGTGCGGCGTGGGAACCACTCTCCCTGCAAAGTCACCGTATCTTGCTGGTGCCGCTGCAGAGGAAGCGGGCTGGAGTCGCCGCTAGACCACCGTCAATCAAAGCCACCGTCCGGCTCCTTCGTCAGCCTGGAAACCCCTGTGCTGCACGTCGTCCATGCCTCCATGACGCTGGCTGGGCGGTGATCCAGAAACCAGGCCCAGGCCCAGCCAGTCGTAGACCACCCAGTCCCAGTGTGTACTCCGCCAGCGTCAGCCAGGCTTGCCAGTCCATCAACAAGGCGCGACCATTGGGAATCGACACATGGTTTCTTGTTGCCTTTGGAAGAGGCAGCTCCGAAGCCCACCCATCCTTTCCTCGGAGTCGGGTGCGCCCCCCTTGCTAGAACCAGGTTCCGCCGAGACCTGGCGGCGCTGTGCTATCCGAACCAGCCAGGCAAGTTCTTCAGGCGGGCGCATCGTCGAAGTATCATTTGTATTCGTACGAATGGATGAGAAGAGGCTTGCCGCTGGGACATGGCCTCTGCATTCCGGACTTCATTTCGGGTGCCTGCCAAACGGATGGGCACACACTCATAATCACACACACTGGAGGACAAGTTTCAATCCTGGTGGAGGAACAAAGGACAAAGCAGCGGCCTATGAACCAGCATGGTACTTCGTACAAAACGGAGGCCGGGAAAGACATTCGAGGCAGCAAGCCTTTCGGTCCGGGGGCTGCACCTTGGCTCAGATACATGTGTCTGCGAGGATTGAGGATGACACTGGATCTGCTCGAGCTTGTGTGCCTGTGCATGCCAGGCCAGGCCGCCTGCGTCGGCGCTGTGTCGTGTGGTGCACGCTGATTGAACCCACTGTTTGAATGCAAATCCACACGTCTCGTTGACGTCGACAGTCGATGGAGAATGCGGAATGCATCCATTGCAGTTAGTTGCCGGGCGGGATCCGTACGACGGTACAAGTTACCCTTGAGATTATGGCACCGATTCCGTGACCCGACCCGGTGCCGTCCTGTCCTGTCCTGTCCTGTCCTGTCCTGTCCTGTCCTGTCCTGTCCTTTCTTGTGCCGAGCGGGCGTCCAGTGCGGCGGCACCGAGAGGAAACACCGAGAGGAAATGACTGTCTCGTCCCTCTTCAACTCGTGTTTCCGACTAAGAGGAGTAAACGAGGAGCCAAGGAGGAGGAGGACTAGGAGGAGAGATGGGGCAGCCTTTACTGGGCCTCTGATGGCGTGGCGTGCCATGTGGTGGGTAAGTCCAATACGTCAAGGAGTCCCATGGTGCATCCCGTGCCGCCGTCGCCTCGTAAACCATGCCGCCGCCGCCTCGTCTCGGAGGTAAAGGTCGTGGACGCGACTCTTTACCTTTGGTTCCCCTCTCTGCCTGGGAGGCAACACCACAACAATCTGATTGGAAACAGGTGATGCGTCGGCGTTCTAAAATACTGGTAGAGCCACTTTGACGGAAGGAAGCTGGAGGGGTCCTGGCTTGTACCAAGGGTCCCATTGAGGGAGCCTGGAATAGACTCGAGTGAATGAAGGATGAATGGATGATTGAAACGACTATCGTTAGTCCGACCAGCCAACCACATTCGTGGGAGAGGAGAGGGTCCCTTGACAGCGGGGAGGATCTCGACTTGGACGAGGGCGCCGTCTGGGTCTCCCTCCTGCAGGGGTGGGCGTCAAGTGAACGAATTGACGGTGGGCGTTAAACAGGAAGCGGAAGCGGAAGCAGAAGGAATAACCTAGCTTAGCAATGAAAAGCAACGAAAAAGTGCTACGTAGGTAAGTAGTAAGGAAAGACCAGACGGAACAATGCAAATTACAAAGTGACCTCGGCCGGTGGATGTTGCACACGGGCAGGCAGTTCCATTCGTAAGTAGTAGGTGCTTTCTGGAGGGGTTGTTATCAAAGGGAAGGTAGCACCAGCTCAGTCCAGGCCAGCGAATGACAACCAGCAACGGAAGGACGTAATAAGGGAGAGGCAGGTAACTTACGGGTTTGTATTGGGCCAATTTGAAGGGGGGAAGAGCAACTCCATCGCTGACTCTGTAGAACGCTGGGCGCGGGACGATGAGCGAAGTGGAACACACGCCCTGGTGCCCCAGTGAGCCTGGGGCACCAGGGCGGTCCAGCTCTCAGAGAGCCTGGGGCACATCGCTCACTCATCGACCTCCACCACTATCGACCCCCACTAATTAACGCTTGGAGCCATTGGGGGTACGGGGGTACTGTAAGGTACTTTGTAGTCCCCTAGCCTCAACTTACAGAGCACACCCTCACATCAAGAATCGACAGACGCGGTGTCGTGCCAAGTACCGCCCGCAAAAAGGAGGCGCCAGGTGTGAGCGTGCATGCCATCCTTGCCCATAGCCGTGCCACACAGCCTGCGTGCCTGGGTTGATTCTCACCAACAAACACTGTCAGCTGCTTTGTTATACATAGTAGAATCTTGCTTGGACGGGATGAATGGAGAGTCTGGAGAGAACGAGAGAGGGAACAAGATGAGGAAACAAAGGGGTGCGTCAGCTGTCAGCTGTCCTTTCCTGGATTTTCGGTTTGCATAGACTGGCGGTTGTTGGGCAGTGGCACCGGACGGCATTTGCGTGCACTTACACTTGCAAGGTCTGGTGCTTCGGCGGTGATGCACTCTTGCAGCACTGCATCGCACTTGCACCGGGCCTGTAGTGGCGGGGGTGCTTAATAAGAGTCAGTGGAGGTCTCTTCCAGGTGTTCCGGGCACTGCAGTCAGTGGGTTCACCTGTTGAGTGATCTGCTGCAATGCCTTGAAAACTAACTTCGTGCCCTAGCACTGCAAATCCCGCATCTATCCATCCTACTCCATCCTCCATCATCCTCCAACCTCCATTCTCCCCACGTACCTCCGTACGCCAGCCTAACCTCCACTACCGTACACATCACTCAAGCCGTCAACCAAGCCGTCAACCATGTTGCTGTTGCCCCGCCTTCAAACCTCACAAGACCGGATCCACTTCTCGACCGTACAGTGCCCCCCCAAAATCCGCCGCATTACGAATGCTTCTTCACGACAATTTGACGTCGGCCCTTGGCGTTGTCTTGGGAAAGGAGGGGCGAGAGAGACTAAGAGTTGGAGGGGAAGAAGTCATGGGCGCATACTTACGCACGGATCATGATGGCTCACCTCTGTGATCGATCCATCTCCAAGAGTCCCATCCATTCCTATGTGGCTCGCTCGACCTCAACGTCCGCCGGGTACCTCATCATGTTTGTCACACACTGTCGCATGCCACCTCGATGTATGTAATCTATTCGCACACACGCACGCCTCATCCGTCAGCGGGAAGTCGGCTCGGTCAAAGCTGCCAGAGGCGGTGCGAGCTTGTCCATGCTCAGGCTCATACTCCATTGCTACTGCTTCATGCCCAGCCAGGCTCATGGCTTATAGCCCATGCCCATGCCATGAATCAATCAACCTGCGAGCCAACCAGCTCCAACCGGCCGACCAACCCTCCCCAGGCTTCTTCCGTTCTCGATCTAGGCCTGTCTCGACATCATCGGAACCAGGCCTCGCCTCATCGGTCTGGATGTCTGGATACCGCTCAATGAATCCTCACATCACACCCCCATGCATCCTCATCCATGCCGGCTCGCAGCCTCCTCATACACACACAGACCAGGCAACACTGGCGTTCTTGGTTCTTGGTACTTCGTACACAGTCTCTCGTCGCCGTCTGCGTCGCCTCTTTACTGAGCATGCGCCCTTGCGGTTTGGCTTACTTGAGAGTCCGGCGTCGGGACTGCTGCCCACTGTCGATCCGCTACAACCGCGACGTCCGCTCCGCCCGATGACATCCTATCCATGCTGGGGGGTGGAGATTGGGAAGGGGGAATATGTTTAGACTCAGCGACTGACTGGGGCCTCGCACACGAAATGGACCGCATGCGCCATCTAATGCTAATACCAAAGAGACAGCAAAAAAGTCTCGAATGATGTTGGCAGACGAGACGGGTCCTCAGGCCTGCACCGCGGCGCCTGAATTACCCTCCCAAAACCACGGCTTCACTGTACAAGGTTCCATCTCACCTCTGGTCCTCTGTCGCCTCGTTGTGGAGACAAGACCCATGTCTCCGCCCCCGTGGACTCCGTCTCTGACTCTGTGGCCTCCGGCTCTGGCCTCGCCCAGCCCGACAAAGACTATTGCCAAAAGCTTGCACCCGACCCGCCTCTCGACCAATCATGGTGGTTTGCCGCTCCATCGCCTCTGCTTGCCCTATGGTAACCTTGTCACGCTGGGTAGTCAAAGACAAAGAACGAAATCGCTTGCCTGACACACACACCAAGCGTCCCACAAACGCCGGCATCCTCGTCCGGGCGTGACGCCGTCTCGCCGGCCTGTCTTGATGTTTTCATCCCCAGCTTGCCCGATGCTTAGTTGGGGCACCCGCGCACCAAGCCCACAGGGCCCGGCCGGCAAAGTTTGATCCCGGGAGTATGACCGATGGTGGTTGATACCGAGTGACACTAATCCTCTACAACTCAGCAACTTGTCCCGGGCCATGGGATTTTCAACGCACTGGAGCCCCAGCCGTGTTCACGGAATTCGCCCCAAGCTTGCATCCGCTCATATCGGTGGATTACACCATTGCAGGGGGTTTGCATGGTGTGGCTCCGTCGGTCGCATCGTTTGCCTCTCCGACAAAGCCAGAAGCGTTAAACAGTTGTACGAAGTACACGGGACAGACCCTCCCTTCACCCTTTCCCCAGGTCGGTAGCGCACCGAATACATCCCTGGTCATGACCGGCATCCAAGACCCCAAAGAAACCACAATAAAAGTCGGATGAAAATACATACTTATGGATCCAATCACCGGGAGACTCGGATCCTTAGAAGCACCGCCGTTGTCCTCCATTCACTATGAGCCAGACCGTCATTTGACCGACCAAGATGCTTCATCCCCTTGCTGATGGATGGGTTAACCTTGGATTTATATCCTAGACAGGGAGGTGCATGCAGTTGCATTACACTACTATGGTGGAATATTCCACCCGATGAGGCTTTCTCGTTACCATGTCCAAGCCCATCCATCCTCCTGCACATGCACCAGACCCCCTCCAGGGGATGTTCCGCCCTTGAGCAAACGCAGTTTGACTCGAAGACAGATGCTCACTTCTCAAGTGCCATGTGATTGGCCATCCCCCCCCTTCAGCCCCCCATACAGTGGAGGCAGCACTCAAGAGGCATGTCCCGCCCGCCACCACAGCCAACACGTCTGTGGTCGTGTGTCTGTGTGTGTGTGTATTCGTACATACCGCTACGGCCCCAAAAGATCAGCGGGTCTGTGACGCTCTCGGCTCTAATTGGCATTGGCGATGCCAGTCGTCAAGATGTCTTGTTTCGCTCCCGCTTCAGTGTACTTCGTTCGTACTTCAGCATGGCTCAGGCTCCCCATGCTTTCCGGCGATGCTACACTCCTTCTTCATCCGTGTCAGCGCGTCGAATGACCTGAATCCTAGCCCAGACGACCCAACCAGCTGCTATGTATGTGTGCTGTCACTTGATCAGTAGGGGACTAAACTGCATAGGAAGCGACTGAGCAACTGACAACTGCCTGTGTTCTGTCTGGATGGAGGAGGTCTTGGTTGCGTCCTCATCCATGATGGTCAACCCGTCAGATGCGGCCCATGCCAAACCGAGTTCCAATTTGTCCCTCCAAGCCGGCCCGGAACCTGACCCATCTTCATACGTATCTCACCACCCACATTTGGTCGGCTGTGCTATTGCCTGAACGGCTTCCCTGTCCGCCTCTTGTGTTAGGTCAATGCCGACCAGCCCACCGAGCTATCCGTTCATCCCTAACGAGACTTCAATTGCGACAAGCGCTTGGGCCGTGTTTTTACTGCGCAGCTTCATTGCTGTGCCCGCGTAACACCCTAGCAGCCCTGGCCCGTACTTGGCCGCTAGTATATCGGCCGTTCAGACCTGGACGACTCTCAAACCCTCGCGCTTCTCTGGAGGATGGTACGAACGATTACAAAGAAAGACGACCTTGTGCAGCAGCATCCTGGGAAAGTCAGTTTTCACCCAAGAGCACTCGTTGCGAGCGGCTGATTCTCGCTCAGCCACTGGCCCAGAAGCGCCCTCGATCCGATTTGCCGCCATCAACAAATGAACTGGAGCCGAAGAAATATGTCTGATCCACTCGGGGGGTTCTCGTCACTTCCATTTCCTAGCAAGCCATCCTTTATTGGACTGCTACAACACGAAGCACAGCAATGTTGGCTCGACAGATACAACTTCATACGTGCTTGCTTGTAGCAGTCGCTGAAGGGTGGTAATGACGGCGGCGAGGATCCCTGACGTAGCGAATATCTAGCGCTTGGTTCGACGATCAACATTATATCTATTCCTGCACTCTGCCCCGCAACGACCCCAGACCCCTCCCAAATTTGATGCTCATCGGATTTCAGGACTAACGATTTACAGGAGATGAGATTATCAGGGCAGCTCACTGTTTCTCGGATACTGTATCCGTCCAAAGTCCCAAACGTACGAAGTACGCCGGCAGAGTTATCCCTGCTTTGATTGCCCTGCCTATCGTCCTAATTTGATGCAAATCCATCGTCTCCCTGAAACTTCTGTGGCGGCATTTCCTTTACTGCCAGGGGCCTTTCAAACTTCTCCCGCGTGAACAACAGGAATCGCCCTATCGTCTCGTTGTTGTTGGCGGCCAAGGCATGTACCACGTATCCATCAGTAGCCACCCCTGTTCGATATTACTAGCCTGCGCAAACTGCCTGTTTTCCTCAAGCCTCAGCGTCAAACCCAGGAGAGGACATGGGCATGGGGGTATTTGCTAGTTCGCAGCAGCTGTACATAGTAGTGGCCTCCACTGTGGACGGATTTACCATGGACGAAGTAATTTAACCCCAAACCTATGTAACTCGCCACCTGCGTCGTCGCACTTTGCTTTGATCATGGCTGCACTTACCAAGCGGTGGAGCGAGCGACGACGACTCATCTTGTCCCCTTGCCAATCGCCCCCACCACCATTGGGCCTTTGAAGGAACCGACGCAGTGCCAATACCCGACCGAAGCAACCAAGATATCTCTCGATTTCTGGCCCGTCGTATCCTCCGACTTGTGCCCTTTTCGGTTGGTACGCTTTCCCGAGTGCGGAGACGACCAAGACTTGGGAATGGACAATCACATTCAACGGACGTGGTCTGGGCTGGGCTCAGACTCGTCAGCCCGCGCCTCCGATCCGCTTCCAAGGAAAGAATGGCGCTGGAGCAGCTTTGGTGGTGTCGACCTATTGAGCCCGACCGCACCTTGGCGCCAGTCTCCCTTTCTATCCTGGTTGAAACAAAGCAAAAATGGCACCGTCGAGGCCTCGTGGTGAGACGAGGCAACTCTGCAGCGTGTGCAAATGCTTGGTGTAGTGGCGAAACGACCGCCTGCTGAGCGGCCGCGTGTTGGCAACGAAGCAGCCCGGCGTCCATACCGTGTCGGTGTGCATGGATGAATGAATGGATGGATGGTTGGATGCATATGATTGCAACTGCCAAAGTCACTGTTTTTCGAAGTTCCTTTCTTTCATTGGGGCCTTCGGAGCACGTAATCCCGCGCATGAGACTTATACGAACGCATTTGGCATCGGCGGCGAGGAAGACAAGCTCGTTGGGGTCTGACCTGTCGGACAGCCTCTGTTGGTATGGTTGACATCCTGCCCACCACGATAACTAGCGGGTGCACGCGCGGCATACCAGCGAGTGCAGAACCTCACGGTGGTACGGGGATAATCTCAAGTCGAGACCCGAGGTTTGAAAGCGTGAGGCGGCGCATCGACACATGCATCTCTCTGACGGTTGGAGAGGAGCCGGCAATACTCGCCCAGCACTTGTCTAATCTCTTGTGATACCTGGTCCTCGCATCCGTTGTAGAACCGCAATTCTTATTCCCGACAGTCTCGGCAAGCAACGGCTGGTGTTTAGACCGTCGTGGGAAAACGAGTTGTCGTGGTCCCTGGTAGGTTTATTATTACAGTTGTACTCACGGAACTCCCAAGGTCCTCTGAAATGAAGTAGCGATAATTGTTTTTGGCGATAGTGACTTCAATGCAGGGCGTTGGACCATCCAAGCCCACGGGCCCTGGACAGGATCAGCATCTGCCCAAGTTCAGCATACTGCAGCTCGCTGTGCGACGTCAGGTCTCAGCGACCACGCGCCGGCTGCCTGCGATGCCTTGCATCCTATGCCGTCTTTGTCCTCTACGTCCTCTACGTCTGCGTCGTGGTCGAAGGCGTTTGTCCGGCGGAGCCCAGGCTTACGGCGCACCCGGGGTCGGACAGGCGGGCCGGCCTACGACAGACCGGATGTCCGTGTGGTGAAGGACATCGTGGCCCTGTTTGTCCTGTCGAGGCTGAGAAGGGAGGGAGGGAGAAAGAGAGGTAGGGTGAGGTGAGGTGAGGCCATCCCTGGTGGGGATTTGCATGGATAAAGGGCGTCGCTGATGCTGTTGGATGACGAGGCTCAATCTCCATGGCGGAATGGCGTGACGCTGCAAGGCCTAGGACTCGTTTATTCGGGTACGGTATCATCTGTGCGGGCCATCGCTCACGCCGTCGGCAACGACTTCAGAATCAATCACGATGGCAGGCGGGCTGACGTGTTAGTCGAGAAGTTGCCCAGAACGGCCGGCAAAAAAGACTTTTTCGTCTTCGGAGCAGCATCCGGGTGGGCAGAGAGGCAGAGAGGCAGAGAGGCAGAGGCCGTTCACGGTTTCATCATCCCTTACCCGACACGGGCGAGACTGAGCGACAACGCCCACCCCCTCGGGATCCCTGGCGTTGGTCGCGGATAGGATAGGCTCGTTCTGTGACGCCCCCTTTCTTCCTTGGCCGCAATCCAAGACGCCGGCCCAGTTCCTCATGGAGAAGGAGAAGAGAAAGTAGCGGGTGTCGAAGTCGTATTTTGTTTTCCTGGGGCCCGGTTGTCCCCATCAATATCCACCAGAAGGAAGCGCAGGTTAGCTTGTCATTCCGCCCCCGTATCCGCCGTGCCGGTGCCACTCACTGGTGTGTACTATCTACATAGTACATAGTATGTATTGTGTTATTTGTTTGCCCATCCGTTGGGTTGGCCCCCCGTCTCCTCACACTATACCGCTTTCCACGACCGTCCTTGAGGACCCCCCTGCCGTTCCCCTTCTCACCTCACCCAACTGCTCCTCAGCCGGTGGAGTTGTGGGTGGTCACTTGGGGCACTTGGCACACGGAATGCAAGGTGCGTGGGGACCGGCCAATCCGTGCGGCCGCGGCCGTGGGGATGGGATGGACGGACGGACGAAGGCTGCAGCAGGGCGAGACGGGCGCTTGGGTGTGAGGAACGGGAGGACGGGTTGGGGAAAGGATGGGATGGATTGGCGTTGTTGTCTGGAAGGGGGTGACATTTGCAAGCCCGCCACAAGTCCCAAACCTCAAAGGCAAAGCAAAGGAAAGCATAGCGAGGGTGAACTGGTCATGACGATTGCGATTGGAGGATCCCGTCTTGATGCAAGCACTTTACGCGGTCCCGCGCGCGTCGCCGGCCGGGCTGCACGGGGAACGACCTGTCATGCTTCCGCGGCCAGCAAGCCTTGGCTTTTCCCTCCCTCGCGAGTCACAGAATGCCGCCGTTGCGTTTCGTTGGGTCGCCGCTGATCGACTCTTGCGAACTCTGCGGCTGCTGCGTGACCCCCTCTGTCTGTTTTAGCTCTGGCGTGAGTTGCGGATCGCTGATGATGATGATGATGATGATGATGATGATGATGGAGGATCAAGGGGGGCGTCCGTAAGTAAAGCAGACGAGGCGCGGAAGAGACGGTCCTGCTTCCTTCCGGCTGCGGGATCGACGGCGTGAAAAAAAGACCAAGAAAAAAGCCCGCGCGAGAAGAACGAGACGAGGCGCCGTTCGTATCAGCTGCTGTTGTCCCGTCTCATGTTTTTTTCTCCCGCTTAGCCGGTGTGGAATGCAAGATAGATAGACCATTGAAAAAGACGGCAGCTTGCACATGTGGTGTTGTCGTGTTTGAGAGAGAGGCTGAAATGCAAAAGACATGCCCTTGCTACTTTGATGGATGCTTTGATATCCTGGTACATGTGTGCATGACTCTGTGTGCTCGCTTTGGTACTTGTAATATAGTTGTGATGCAATCCTATATGCCATGCTGCTTTACTGCATGCTTTGGCATCTTGTCCTAAAACATGCAGGTTAGTACGGCGTGGTTGTGTGGTCACGCCGACCGCTGCGACTACCCTCACTCACCTACACGTCCTTATCCCTAACATAAACGAACACCTAAAACTCCAGTCCATAATTGATAAGGGGATTTATGCGAAGGCCGGTTCTATTCCTAACCTGAACATCTACGCGGTTTATTAGGGTTAGGAAGATGGGCGAGGATCTATTCCTCTCCCCCCCTTCGTGCTATGCCGTTTCTGTTGATCTCGAGAAGGGGTGTCATTGTGTGATCAAATCTAGACGTCATAACCATGGTGGTAACTATATCGATCCATTGGGAAATTCATCGTGAAGCTAATAGGACATTCGCCGTGGCTGTCCAAATTTCTCAAAAACATCACCAAGTGCAAGCTCATCGGTCTTCTAGGTTTCATTCTCGCATACTAACATACAGGAAGCGTTCGTAGGTTCTGACTATATCTCTTCCATCCGCCTACCGCAACTTATCCGCCCGAGCCCATTCCTCATCACGAAGGCCTTTCACATCGTTAAGGTACTCATTGAACCTTTGCACTGACCGGAGCGCGTCCTGCATGTGCTTGTACCGCAACATCTCATGGCGGAACTTGGCCAGGTGCCGTGCCATGGTGACGGCGTTGCGGATCTGGCGGCCGTTGATCTCCACGAGCGCCAGCTTGTGCAGGTTCATATCTGCAGGTCTTGCATGTCGACGCGCTGTCCGGACCGCGGCAGCATTTTCATGAAGTTTTGCCAAATCTTCAGCCGGTCCTCTTCGTTGAGCCTGGGGTAGGCTAGGGCTAGCGTAGTCAATCATGTATCGACGCTCAGCCTCCATCGTACATAGTGATCAGCCTCGGATATACAAAAGTCGAATAGGAGCCACAAACCTGATAGTAATCGTCCCCCTCAACTTCCTTATAACACACGAGGTATCTTTTTCTGAACCGCCAGAATTTGTGGCCACGAGCTATCAGCTTCGCTTCAAGGCCTTCTTCGGCGAAGCGAATGGGATAGGCGAAGAGACTCGTAATGTCGACCAACTCATCCGCCAAATCTGCTCTGGCGGGGTGCATCCTCTTCATTCGGTCTAATTCTGAACTGGTGGAAAACGAGGGCATTCCGTTGTCCATTGTGTAGAACTCGCCGTCGAAAAGATAAGATTTGTGCATCATTTGCCTGTTGGTGAAGTAATCGGAGACTTGCGTGGCCGAAAAGACTCCTTGATCGCCATGCTGTGGTGAGACAATGAGTTCACCCGGTCGAAATAGCTTGCTGAAGTGTTTCTTATTGACCTTGCCTTGGGCGAACAGCGCATCCGCCTCATCCCAGTTCTCTCTGAAGTTGTCTTCCATCCATGCGAGAAAACCCTCAAGGGGCTGTGCCGCTAGATCATCTAGACCGCTGGTATTCAGTAATTTCATGACGGTTTTGTTGTGAAGATAGAAGAAGATGTAGGGTTCTGAATCCCAGAGTTGGTCGGCATTCACAAAGTTTTGAAACCAGAAAGCTAACAAGATGTGTAAGTGATCTCTTGCTTCCCCTAGCCTTAGCATCTTTCATCAAAACTGACAAGAAAGGCATGACTCGGATAAGGTTCTTAGACTAGCCTACGAAAAGGCTATGCTATTTCACCAGGAGCAATCCAAGAGCCGGAAGAAAGCCCGCCTCACCTCGTTTTTTGAGTCTACTTCCATAGACGATGTTCTTTCACATGTGCGACAGGCAGAGCAACAGTATATCATGGCAAAAGAGGGAAAGAACCGAGTCTCGAAGTCTATAAGCTCAGGGTGGACAACGACTGTCTCTAGGATCAACGCTTTCAGCAGTGTCGTTGATGTCCTAGTCTCGAGTCATGCAGACTATGCTGCACCAGTATGGGGGAACAATCAAGTTTCTGTTCACGGTAAGGGAGTTTAGAATACACCAAACTAACTTCCGACTGACGTTACAAGGCAACATTAAACCACCAGGAGCTCGCGAACAAAGTCACAGAAGCATTTTCAGCTATCAGCAACGCACTTCCAGAGCTAGACTTCCTGGCCAACCAACTTTACCCCGTCCCAAATATCCAGCGAACACTGGCTCAAATGTACACTCAGATCGTCGACTTTTGCATACGGGCCCTCAAATGGTACCACAAAGCGGGAAGCAGCTTCTTTAGGAAGGCCGTCGCTGCGATCAAAGACCCGTGGACGCTCGAGTTTGAAGACGTCGTGCGTCAGATCCAAGATACAACGGCGAGGATACGCCAGCAGGCTACGGTGGCGCACCAAGCAGAGACTAGGCATATCAGCTCGATGGTCGCCGATGTCCGTTTGGAGGTTCTGAATTTGCGGAAGGAGACCATTGCTCAAGGCTTTCTCACAATCCCCGAGCCAACAGAACCAATTCTCAGTAAGCATTCTCAGTCGAAAAGTCCTGTGCAGGAGGGGATAGGAAAGGAGCTCGTGTTAACCCCCACAAACACACATATATCGATGTTCCTTCAAATCCACCAAAGCAACCCTTGGCGCTACCGAGCATTCCATTTACCCCCGCGAACATGACAAAATATTTCCAGTCTATCCCTTTTGACCCTGAGAAGATTTTAAGTCTTGGAACAGCAGTACGGAACCGTCGGCGAGTCCGGGGCAACGCCGGGTGGGATGACATATGGGCATCGACAAAACTGCGTGACTGGATCTCTCAGCCGGGCTCAGCGCTTGTCCAACTCCAAGGATCGCTGATTACGACCGATGCCTCGCGAGACTTCGCCTTTGATATGGTCGACTTGGTGAAAGCGACAGGGTTGTCTTTGGCGTGGTACATCGGCTCCCCGTTGCCATCCACTTCTTCAAAGAACCCGATGTCGGTTACGGATATTTGGCGGTCGTTTATTCAGCAGATCTTGGACCGACACCAGGGCGCATTTGTGGACTGTAGTCTGACTGAATCGGATTTTGCGTCTTGCAGCACCGAAGAAGAGTGGCTGAGTCTTCTCATGGCTGTTCTTGGCGATTTCCCGCGGGTCGTGCTGATCCTCGACTCTCACTGTGAGGGCCGTCGAGTTCTCGAGGCCGTCAGCAAGTTCTGGGCTCTAGTGGATGAGCGCAAGACAACCACAGCAATCAAAATGCTTCTATTAACATATCAAACACCGGGAGTACTCATGCCGACCATACTGCCGGATGATGGTATCGCCTCCTTTACAGTTACATTCGGCCAAGACCGAAGACCTGGGACGGCGAGAGCCTCAATGCATGGCAACGCCAGGGGCCAGAGACGGGCAAGTCCGAGGCCCGCAGGTGGACCATCCCTGTTAAAGCCGTTTGTGCTCCAGTTGACGGAAGTGAAGAGGGATTTGGAGAGAGTACAGACAACCTGAGGGCCCCCCCTGGTCTGGCCTAAGTCCTGAGCCCCTAAAGTCACTTAATCTGAGTCTCTTAGTATAACTAGTCTAACTCTCTTAGTAGAGATAGCCTAATTCTCTCAGTTAAGCTACATTAATACTCTGTATAGAGTTAATTTATATATAAATTAGTTAATACTTAAAATATATACGTTACTTACATATATTTATTAAAAATTAGTAAAAAGTACTAAACAAGTTCTATAAAAAGAATTAGGCTAGATTTATTGAAGGAGTTAGACTAGCTATACTAAGAGGTTTAGATTAAGTAACTTTATTAGGAGCCCAGGGTTTAGGCTAGACCCTCAGGTTGTCTGTACACTCGGATTTAGAGCATTGGCTCGTGAGTTGGTAGTCTGGCAGGAGTGACTTACACTGACTAACTAATCTGTACCTAAGTCATCTCCTCTTTGACTCGTTTAAGAGAATGGTTTATCAAAAGAAATAGAATCATCGAATACTTATGCGCACCAGTCCAAGATGAAGGCTAAATCTATAGACCAAACGGACACAGCTACTGCCATCAGCGGTCAGCTCGAGGTTTCCCCCACAGCTTTCGGATATTGTGACTACCTGAGCTACTGTGCCTCATGCGTGCCTCCCAGGAAGAGCAAACCCTCTCCCAGCCAACGTGATCGAGGAACACTCGGAATGGCACTCAAACAGTTGTCAACAAAGACTTCTGGAAGCTAGTAAATTGACACAGGGCTATTGGTACCCTACTCTACACAAGCCGCTACACTCCTCGTGGCACCCTCCTGCCTTCATTCTAGTATCGGCTTAACACAACCGCCCGCTCCTCAATGCCACTGCGACTGGGTGCATTTATCGGTATCGGTACTCGGGCTTGATGTAATCCGCGAAGGTCTTGGGCTCCTCGAACTCCGGGGGGTGGTGGTGGTGGTGGTCATCCTGGGGGCCGACGTAATCCATCTTGTAGACGCTGCCGCACTCGGGGCATCGCTCGATAGGGCGGTCACGAGTGATCTACAATCGACGTAGTTAGCAATTCATTCCGTCCGCCCGGATATCATCGAGGGTACTTACGCCGAGCCAGTGGACGTTGTGAGAGTCGGCGGGGAAGCCGGTGCAGCCAGCGAACTGCTCTTCACCGGCGGATCGGACGATGATGGGGTCCTCCATCGTTCCCAGGCGGCTGGCGTCAAGAGGGCGCATGTCGAAGATATCGACGCCCTCCATCTTACCGAGAATCTCGAGACGCTCCAGACCAGTGGACTGCTCGAGATCGGTGGGCACGGTACCGGGCTTGGCACCAGGACCGAAGAGGTCGTCCTCGGTTCGGACCTCTGTCGACGGCTTCTCGTCAGCGGATGGCCCTCAATAACTCGACCGAGGTTATGGGAGATGCGGGTAGATGGCAATCGAGGCTCGGGATCGTGGCGGACGTACCCTTCAGAGTCTTGTAAGCGCCGACCTTGGTCTCGGCGGCGGGAGCAGCGGCAGCCTCGGGGGCCTTGGGAGCATCGCCTGGAGCACAACAGAGGTCAGCCATCGTCATCAATCATCATACGAGGATTGCCATTGGGCGGGCGGGCGGAAAAAGCGTACGGCGGACGAAGGACGTGGTGAAGGTGCGGGCGACGACGGGGCGGAGGGCGGCGCGGCGGGCCGCGGCGATGGCGGTGCGTTGCATGAACATTGTCTCGATTGCGCCGGCGATGGAGGTTTGGATGAAGCTGGGAGAGGTTGTCGAGGGATTTGTGAGGATGGGCTGATTTGGGAGGAAGTCGAGGGCGGACCCAATTCGGGCACCGCAATTGGCCAATCACGCACGAGGTAATTTGCAACACGTGATCTTTCCACCTTGAACAAGCTCGGCTGAGCCTGAACCTCGCTGACGCCGCCGCACTTCCGCAAAAGACAGGCCACCACGCCTGGGAACCTGGAAGGATGAGTTCGTATTCGGTCACCTTATCAGGCCAGGCGATATCAATTGCAGCTTCTCAATGATTTATTCTTACTCAATCGCTGCAGTTGAGTTGCGAGGCTGCTTTCATTTTTTAAGTCGGGAACGCCCCTTCGTCTGCTCCGGGTTCAAAAAGGTGACGTTGGATCGTGGGGTGAACGTTGTTTTTTCTTGACCATGTGAAACCCGAATTGCTCATGATTGTGAACAAGTCTAGCACACACCCCAAGCGAGAAGTCACGGAATGGAGATGAGGAAATGAAGAGTCTTCTATTTCTGATCCGGAATAGCTGGTGTAAATGAACGAGCCAGATTGGATGTCGGCGAAGCCTGCGAGCCGTCAGCCGGGGCTCTCGTGAAGAAGGAGGAGGAGGCAAAGAAAGTAGCGCGCTGCAAGTCGGTGGTGCAGTCGTGCAATAAAAGCCGCCGCGAAGCATCTGCGAGTAAGAAGCAGTGGGAATGCACAAGGATTGGTTTAAACTTGATCGTGGAGTTCCATCCCTGATCTCTGTTCAACATGAGCTTGTTGTGTATCTCGCCCCTATCTTTGAACGACGACTTTGTGTCTTTATCCTAGCCACTAATGTTCATTCGCGAAGACATTATATTCTGGCACAAGGTGATTGTGATTTCATATTTGTTACAAAGAGTTATGAGCTGACCTTGCCCTTGGGACAAAGGATGCCGACATGGTCGACTACATAAATATCCCTGAATCCGGTTTGCATCAAATATATCCAACTGATGAATTCATCGTCCCTAGTAAACGCCTGTAATCGGGAAAAGGCAAGGTGTGCCGCCGACTCTTCGTTATGCCGAGCCTGTGTTTCCGCCCACGTGTTACACATCTGAACGAATTCCTCGTCGCAGTTGTAAAACACCTTAGTCCCAGTCTCTTCCAACCAATCATGGATGTATTCCTGTTGTGAACACTGGAGAGCGCCTCTGTTCACCTCCAGAGTCTCCCGCGGCCAACTCTGGGTGTGTTTCTGGTGCTCACATTGGGTGGCGCTCCTGTCCACTAACCAGATAAAGACATCCAGTTCGTCGTAGGCGATTGTTCTGATCAAAGCAGCGAAGAAGCCTCGCAGGGTAGATTCTTTCGTCAGATCCGAGGAAGTTTTGGGGAAGTCGTGGAGCCAGCTTGGGTCAAACTCAATAAGGAGGTTCCTCACGGCCTTGCATCCCTTCGCCGGCGACGAGAAGGGCAAGTCGGCAAAGATGATCTCCCAATTTAGCCACCACCAATCATATTCCTGAACAATCGCCGACCTGAGGCTTGTGGCGTCAAAAATTGAATGCGTCTTGGTACGGACGCACCATGAGCTGCCAGTCCTCTCCCCCGTCGCCGCCTTGCAATGGCGGAGCTGTCATCACGACTGGAAGCTCGCTGTGTCCTTCCCGCGATTCGAAGCATTCCGTCTGTTCGCCTCGACATACGAGACGACGTCTCGTTTCGTACCATTGAGACATGCTTAAGCGGCTCATAATGGCCTCGCGGGATTCCCTGCAGGCCGTCCAAAGGCCAGCGTCCCAGAGGTAAGCGGATCGGTTGGCCTTGCCATGTTCGTCAAGTTCCTCAACAGTGGCGATGAAGTAATTGCGGGATGTATTCCTTTGGTATGGTAAGATTGTGCGAGGCTTCATGCTCTTGTCTGCCATTTGTTGATTGTCAAGACAGAGAAGTTGTGAATACCAGCGTAGTCACGGCCTGTTGGTCGGATTGCAGACTCCCAGACCTGACGCCTCAGCTCCCATGGTAAGCTTGGGAAAAGGTGAAACGTTGCGGAGTTCATCTTTGGGACGTATTCGTTGATGTTTTTCCGAGGCCAGAGTGAGAAAGCTACAGGATAATGAGGGGATGAGTGCGGACAGGGAGCAGAGAGAATATACTGACGACTTTATGGCTGGGGTCTTAGTTAGGTTAGAGACCTTAGATTCGACGTATCTCCGAGAAAATAAATAACATTTGCCAAAATCGCGAACCTTGATGGACAGACGATAAGTTTCTTTGCTGTTGGATGAATCACTGCGGATAGGGTCATAGCCCTGCCCGAAGGCCATTCAAAGCCTATGATGGTAGGACTTTCAGTCATCACCACGTCTACCTTTACAATACCAGCATCCTCGACCTTATTGACTTGCCCGGAAAGGATAGTCTCTCCGCCCTTGTTCAAAGTTGGGGTCGTCTCGCCGCCCCTTTTGAGGTGTTATTAGCATCCGCTTGTTGAAGTTCCTGGCCTTGGGCTTACCTACTTGAGAGACTTGAAGTGTGCTGACTCCATCGAGAGTAGGTAGCGGGTCTCGAAGGTGGACAGGTTGTCGGGGACTACTCTGGCTTTGTCACGGGCTTTTTGGACCTTGGAAATAGCAGTTTTAGCTTCTTCGAGTTGCTTTTCGAGCTTCTCGCGATATCGGTGGGCGGCGGCGCGATCGCTGCCTTGGCAAAGGCCACACAGCCTGCGAGGAGCAGTAGCTTGTCGCCAGTCCCGTCCTCGATACACTTGTTAGCGCTTTGCAGAAGTACGTTGCCAATCCTCTCTGTATCTGGACCCATCATCCTGAACTCGACGTCTGGTGATGTCATCGATGACCGTCTTGTGGACAGGAAGCAGGAAGATTTCAGTTGAAGGAGGCATGGTGTATTTTGTTTAACGATTAAGGCCAGAATTGATGGGATCTTGGGTCCAGAAGTCCTCAACACTGGGCAACATCGCTTCCAAACACAGCTCAAGCTCGGTGAATTTCTTCTTCTTTTTTCTGATTGTGCAACATCCCGCTGCCGGTAAGCTACCAATTCTCACTCGAATGTGTACGGACTGATATTGACGTTGCACGCAGACTGACGACTGACGTACGTGACCTCCCATATCATTTCTCTAGCTTTGACAATTTGCTTGTAACTAACTTCAACTTCCCAGTCATCCTCTATGAATAAGGTATGCGATGCTCTCTGAAACCTACTCCCATTCTTATGAAGGTCAACTAATTTGATGCTGTAGCAGAAAAACCTCAATGTAAGCCAAGCCTCCGCCTCCGCGCATTCGACTCCATCCGCCTCGTGTCCTACCCTCTCGTTTGCCTGCATGGCCGACCGTAGTATTACCTTGTGGTTGATGGATAAATGCCGACATGCTGGACAGTCTCGCCCCGCCCTCGGGGCAGAAACGTAAGTCTCATGCAGTATTGATGGTTTTTCTGGCTTGGCTGCTAATATTAATGCTGGTGCAGCGAGCAAACTCTAAAGTACGACTTCCAGTTGCCGGCTCCAAGGTTCCTCCAATGCCATGCTCACCCTCTAGATGCCCGCGTCCAGTTCCGCCCTCGGCGGCAACGTAAGGGTTTGGGCAACACTTGTTGAAGATCGTTGCTGAATGAGTCGCAATAGTCCTTCCCCAACGCTCCCTCCGCCTCCCCCGTCCCTGTTCCCGTTCCCCGTCCCCAGGTATGTTCAAACATATTTACGTCTTGATTTCTCACGTCAAGCTAAGAGGTCTAGCAGCGAGCCCCGGTATGTCCTCTCCCACAACCAGGCAAGCATATGCAACAATGTCGCAAGGATTGACTCATGATCGCTATATGGGAACCAAGCAGGTCAGTTCTATTTTCTCTAGACGAGATCGTGAGAGTATTGACTCGACTATTTCTGTTAGGCCGCTGTCGAATGTCAATTTTTCGAACACAATATCAATCGATCAACTAACCGACATGCGGGACCTCCAAGTCGCCATCTTCGTAAGTCCCTCTCTGCTAGCAGTGTACGCATCAGGTGTTTGACTGACATATTTGGGTGTGAAGGCGCTTCATGCCCAGCTAGACGTACGAAGCTCCCCCGTCCACGGGCATTTCTGGTACTTGACTAACTCTCTATGCGTAGGAAGCCGTCAAGAAGGTCGTCGTATGTGCCATGCGCGGCTTGTCTCAAACGAGTTGGCTGACATGGATCGTTGCGAAAGCACTGGAACAAAAATGGCTGCGGTAAGTATTCCACCCGACGCAGATGCAACCTGGACAAATCGCTAAGATTTGCCAACAGGCCAATCATCCTGAAGTACGTTGTCATCTTATTCAGGTTTACGAGGATTTCAGTAAATGACTAACCATTCTCAAAGGAACCGGCCACGATTCTTGATACAACTAAACTGCTAACGCTATTGCTGATATGAAATACAATATAATAATTCACCATAGTGGCTGGTCAAGGCCGCCGTCGCCGCCGCCGCTCCCATCGCCGCTCCCGCCGACGGCGACGACGACGAGTCCGTCACCGTGACGGCAGACCAGGCAAGTACTTTCCTTTATGTTTTCTCATAACGAGTGACTACTCAATTTCAACAGAGACTAACAAAAAGGCAGGAGTACAACTAGCAGGGCATGTAGGCGTCCTCTAATTACGTCGAACGGCACCCGTTATTGCGACAACATGAGAGCACCAGAACTAGGTGTTTTTTTGTTCTTCTTTTTTTGCAAGTTCTTTTGAATCACTTGTTCTGACACAAGCAGCTAATAACAATGACAGAACCCTTAATTAACGCAAGGGCTGCGGGACAGTTGAGCATCTTCCTTTTTCGATATGCTACTTTACGAGACGTGATGAACTTTGCATGGTAGGATCTCCTAAAATTGAAGCTACTAATTGATGTGTTAGTTATAGGGGGCAATATTAGCGTTAGAACTTGTTTTTCATGGCGCGGGACATCAGTCAACAACTGACTGCCTATAACGGCAAGTACCTCGGCATCGGTGAGTTAACTAAGCCCATGCTAACCCCGGACTTCGGAGCTTGCTTTTCAGAGGGCGGGACATCAGCCAACTAACTGCCTAGAACGGCAAGTACTTCGGCATCGGCGAGTTAACTGAGCCCATGCTAACCCCGGACTTCGGAACTTGTACCAGTTGATAGACTATTTGGCGCCCTTCACCAGTAGCTTCTCCACCTGTCAGGACGGATAACGGTCAAGCAGTTATCCTCATGGCTTCTGAAGACGTCCCGATAAAGTAACATTCGATTCCACAGCCTCATCAGTTTCGCCAGCCCTATGACGGATTCGAATGACGCGGGGACGCGGGGGTCCACCAAGGAATGGAAGCGCATGTCGTTCCAGGAAGCAATGGAGCTCCAGAGACTGCCCGACGATGCACCAGGAGCTCAGAAACCGGTGGCCAAGTTCATGAACCGCCAGCCGCCGTGGATGCCCGGAGCGGAGCTCCCCTGGGAGTCCATCGGAGTTTCGGCGGCGAAGATCACGAGGGGGGCCTTTGGAGGTGTTGTGTACGCCATGGCTCCCCTTGCAGCGGCGCGGGTAGTTGAAGAGGAAGATTGGGGAAGCGGGAATCATGGGGAGGGGAATAAGCGTGCTATTCATGTGAGTGAACTGGGCTGTGACTCACATTGACCAGGAAGAACTGACATATGGCCTGCCATATCATAGTCGATACAAGCCGTGTTCACGAATCCTGGACTCCAGGACAGACCGTTCATCTTCAACGTGTCTGAGATTCATTCAAGCCGTGCGTTCTCAACACGTCTTGTCAATGTTCACCAATCTTCGCAGCCCTCCACCAATCCCTCTGGCCCTTTCCTCAGTTCCGACGCCACGGCCCCTCCAGGAGACAACTGTTTCTCATGTCTCGTCACTTTCAAACGACCCAGTGCAAGCCCGACCGACGTTCAGAACTCGCCACCACAGGAGCGCTACCACAGCATCCTGTCTTCGCGGCTTCCAACAGAGTGGGACCTTTGCCCGCAGGCGGACATTGACGCGCTCAAAGAAGCCTTCCCCAATCCTGGCCCGGGGGCCTTCCCGATCCTCGACATGCGCAAGGTCGACATGACTGACTACAACGCCGACAAGTCCGTCCCCGACCGCAGGGAGCTCATCCTTTACCGCCTTCTCGAGCCGATCCCGAGAGAGGACGTCAACGCGCATATCGCTTGCCACGCCTTCGAGGGGGATCGTAACGGCTTGATCGTGCTGGGAAACCACCTTGGGTACGGGTACAGTCTAGGCGTGGCCGCGACGCTGAGTTACTCGTTCTATGTACACGTTAACGCTGAGGAAACGGTCATGGATGGAGACGGGTGGTGGGTGCAAGAGGTCTACTGGCCTCGGTACAGCGCAGGAAGAGGGTCGATGGTGAGCCTTGCTTGGAGTCCAGAAGGGAAGCATGTGGCGACGGGATATCAAGATGGGATACTATTCCCGTCGACGTCGATGGCACCGAGGGAAGAAAAGCTCTGATACTAGAGGTCTGTAGATCTGCGCATTAGACATAAACGTCTGTTCTCGCTCATCTGTTTCCAGTTCGCGTTGTGGGGAGGGTGCTCAAACATTACCGTCACGGAACTCTTTTCGGAAGACTGCTAATATGGACAGAGAAACACGCCGAGCTACGTACACTGCAGCTATTGAGTTAACTTATCCAATAGAACTTATAGTACTCTTAAATCCAGAGCAGTACAGGCCTATATCAGAGTAAACACTGTTGCCTCGCATCTCGTGGAGGCGCGCCCTGACTCCACCACCACTGGTCAAACGCGCCACAACAGGTGGTAGCAAATAGTGCAGAGATCATGCACCTTTATCAGAGCACTTCCAGAGCCATAACACGGCATTTAGTTTGAAGGGATATTCTTGTCATTCCAGAACCCCCTTTGAACAGTCCATGGCGTCGTCTGAACACCTGCGCCTGGACGTTATAAAAACCAAGCCTCTCACCTCTCCATCTTCTCCAATGATACCTGCTAAGAGATCTGCATCGTTTGTTGGTTTGCCATACGGTTAACCCGGACAGTCCTTGTAAACACAGAGACTAAAAACGGGCGCGTTTAGTCAAACGTGTAGTTTAGCCGTCACCTGCCACCTCCCCCCGGCCACCAACCAACCACTGACCAGTTACCGCACACGTCAACTACCTCAACTAGTGCCTCCCCTGGAGAAAACAAACACCGTTCTTAGTATGATTCACTGTTTTGGTGATTAGGTGACTGCCTAGTGAAGATATCTCGCACTCTTAGGTTTTGCAACACACTCTCTCTTTCTGCTAATCCCTTCAACTTCCTTCATCTGCATATGGGACAGCCATGCCAACATGCAACATGGAACACCCAAACCTTCAAAGCCCAGTGAGCTTATTTTATCCATCTCTCATATACTTATTCTAAGACTTTAGGTCGAACGCGATATACCCTTTGGGGCCGTATCTCAGCACCCTAGCACGTCTCCTGGACCCGCTGTTGCCCCAGACCTTGAAGCTGGAGTTACCAAGATGCTCCAAACTCCCTGGGAAAAGATATATGCGGTTAGTAAAAATGGCAAGATCTACATGGCTCCATCGGCTCTTGGTGGCGTGCCGGTCGACAAGATTGATGAGACTGGCCCATACTGGGACCAATCTTGGCAGTCTCTAGAGGAGTTTCTTGCTCGGGAACCCGTCGAGGAAGAACTCAAGGAGAACTACCACGAAAGGCTGCGCCGACTTCCTGGAGATAAAGCTCTCGCTGCTAAAGCAAAGTTCCACATGGACAACGTGAGCAAGCACCGAAAAATCCGCGAGATATTTGGAAATGGTTCGCCTTACCATCCGAACCAACTGGCCTCAAAGCACCATCTTCCTCGGGGCGGCCTCTGTCAAAAAGAAATAATGTACAAGCTAGCCTGCAAAGTCTCGGACCTCCGCGAGCTTCGCAACCGCCAGGAACTTGCAATGGACCCATGGGACTTCCTCCGCTAGAGGATCGTGAGGAAGGCCCAGTCTCTTGTCGGTGCATCCTGGGAGAGCACCAGAGATGTCATCAAGACCGTCATCTACAAGATATGCGACGACAGCGGCAACGAGCAAGCTCAGAAGTACGAGGATCGTCTCTTGCGCATGGCGGTGCTTCGGTCGGCCCAGTACCGAGACAAACTCGCCAACTACGGATCGAAGAACGTCACCAAGCCCAGTGTCGGTTCCAAGAAGCCTAATACTCGCATTCAGAGGACGATCAGTCGCCCCCAGCAGCCTTTTCGCGAGGAACGGCCCCGGCCTACAAGCCGACTCCAGCGGGATAGACGAGAGAGACCTGCCAGCACTACTGGGTACACCGGCGTCAATGGATTCAGAGAAGAGCAGAAGCTCCGAGCGGTTCGATCGAACTCTACTTCCAACGAAGAGATGTAGTTAATGAAAACAACTCACCATTCGAGGCGCGAGCTTCCTGTATCGGCATGTTCCCGTCTACGAAATTCTCAGTACTGGACTTACTAACCTGGCTGCCTAGATCTTCCTTAACGACGAGCCACTTGGGTTCGATTTAGAGAGGAATCAATCACGAGGATGATGGGAATTTGGTGCGTTCCCTGTACTTAGCTCATAAACATACGCGGCATGAAGCCCGAAGAAGTTGCTAGCTAGTCCCAATTACTAGGAATTAACCCAAAAGCCCCAATGCGCCTCTATAATTATAATGTCCCAAAATTGAAACCAGAACCAAGCGGCCTAGAGTCGACAGACTCGACTCCCCGGCACCAACAACACACCCTAGTTCGTCCTCGTTGAGCTCTGGTAGGACTTGAACCGCTCTCGCCACCTCTGACAACAGCCATGCGAAGTCGAGAACCTCGCCATCACTTCCCCGATCAACCACCGTCACGGCCCGCAATCTCAACAAGTCCAACTTGGACGCAACGGATCCCTCAAAAAAGGGCTCCGTCACGTGGATCTGGTCGATGCAACCGCCGCCGATTTGGATGAGGTCGACACCGACTCGGAAGCCTTGTGGTGCATCGAATGAGATCGTGCCGTCGAACTCGAGGGTGAAATTGGGGGCGCCGGACGAAACGACCTCCAGTATCTCGATTATAAGACCTTGAGGTGCCGCAACATCCAGGTCCTCGGTCTTCTATACCGAAGCGTGGGCAATGCTGGCTGCGCCGCCAACTAGTACTAGTTGACGCCGCAATTCCGGTCCGACAAGGCGGGTGGTTGCGCAAAAGCACTCGAAGAGTGCCTCCCGAATTGTCGAAGAAATGATGGTTGGTCTCGGCATGGCTGATTCGGAGGTGAGAGACGAGAGCGGTTTTGCAGAGCACCTGAGAACGTAAACATTGAGTTACCAAACCGATACAGAACTGTCTGAGAGAATTGGGATATGCATTCTTCTATGATTTCAACAAAAACACCACGAAAAGATGAGACTGCATGGCGTCACTGCATACTGAGAACTTACTGGGAGGTTTCTGAAGTGCCGGAGAGGTCTGAAGCAAACGGGACGACTGGAGGAAACCAAAAAGAAACAGCACAAAACATCTAATATTATCTGATGCTTGAAGAGAGTAGACATCGATCGGCTGGGGAAGCAAAACAAGAGACGCTGTAGTCATTCATCGCTAGCCGCAGTGGAAGGCACTACCAAGAATCATGGCTCATCTCTCGAGCAACAGGGTCCTGCCACATCCTACATACATGCATAGCGGCATGTTATCCTCCGCAATTGCTCAAGTTCTTCTTTTTTTCTCCGGTAATGCGGTTTTCCCTTCAGCTTCGTCTGTCGTGGGTTTTCTCTTCCGACTTATGGACTTGCTCGAATCGCTTTCAGTTGTCATCAAGCCGTTGTGTGGTGCAAGCTGGAGCTCAATATCCACAAGCCAAGGAAACTGCGGCGGTTGGTCTTCATCATCACTCTTGATTGCCGCATTCACGAACAGTGTCTGCTTTCCTGCCTCGAGCGGATTGTCGTCACTGGTGCAATAGCTTGTGCGACAGCATCTATCCTCAAGGAGATCGTTGGCCTTATCCGCTTTCTCTCTAGCTGATTCGTCGTCGTCGTACTTGGACCTCCTTAGTCCAGAGAGGTTCTGGACGAGAACGGATTTATCATTGTCAATGTCCGAAAAGTGCGAGGGAGTCTCGCAGACTTTCTCCCTCCAGGTGACCAATTTCGCTCCCCAGCCTTCGTGGATGTGGCCGAAGCAGTGCAGCCTAGGACGCTGTCTCGCCGCTGCAGCAAAAAGGTCAGGGCAGCCAGCCCGTTTTCGTGAGTTGGTCAGATCCATAATCCCCTTTGGAGGGCCATGCGTTATGAACACATCTGTGCCGTCTTTTACAGCAAAGTCGTGCCCTTCTTGTGGGTGATATTGAAATCCCCAGTCACCTAGAGAAGGCGTAAAGGGGCTCGCAAATACTGTCAGCGCTGCCCCGTTATCCAGTACAAAATGATGGGTCCCTTCATCCAGGAAAACGACTCCTGCATTCTTTGCGTCGTCGAACAAGGTCTTCACCTCTCCCCACGTACCGTATTCCCTCTCCACCAGTTCTTGCTCCAGTGGCGGGCGGACGTCAGCAACTTTTTTCTTGAACATTGGTATATCCATCGTGAAGTCATGATTCCCGGCTATAGCTAGCTTCAATGGTGCGTCGAGGCTTTTGAGAAGTTGGAGAGATGCTCGGAACTCGGCGATTTTGGACTCTTCGGTGAGGTCCCCGCAGTGGATTGCAACATCTGCACGCTGGTGTGGGTGACGTTCAGGTGAAAAAGCCATGCCATGAGTATCCGAGAGGACGAGAAAGCGAGTTTTGACAGATGCCATGATGCTTCGGTTTAACTCTGCAGGCGAAAAGGGGTATCTTCAAAGGAGGGAACCCTCTGGCTTGTCAAGGTTAGATGTGAGCTAAGTAGAATAAAATGGATATCAGGAGTAATAGTGATAGAAGATGCTTAAGTCTGCGTATATATATAAGAAAATAAACGCTTCGGAGATACCTCAATAGAATAATGTTAATCAAACAGCTGATAAGTAAGTTTATCTATCCAGGTAAAAGGCCATCAAATAGTCACCAGCCATGCATCAATCGGATTTATAGAGTTGGCCGCTGAGAGCGATGCAATAAGTTAAATATGGGTAGTCTCTTAGATGTTCACTTACGAAGTCGCTCTTGCTTCACCTCTTTGTGATCGAAGTCTGTAGGTTTCTAGCAATATGGGTGCCTTCAAGAATTGTCTACAGAATATTAAGCCGCCATTTCCCACTTAAGGGTAGGTAGGTCTTGTGTAACATGAGCAAGGTATGCATCGCTCACCGATTGGCCCATTGAGCGTATGGAGAGAGAGACTGCATTCGTCGTGTAAGCGACAAGGAATGGAAAGAGGAATTGGGCTTCTAGAGAATAAGTTACTTGCTAATCTCTCGTGCTCATGGAGAGAAAGCATGTGACAATTGCACCATAGATAATTGGTGTTGGGCTGCACAATGACGAAAATAAGTGCTCAGAAATTGAGAAGGAATTTGTTTTCACTAACATTTAGAATTCGCCCAGGCGCATGCTCATGATTCTAGACTACATTGGTGCTGTCGTTAATGATGCTCATGTTCGCCAATGGAAGTTGGTGTTGCCGTGGAAGCACCTCAGGAACGAAAGCTCCGGGGAATCAATGACGTCGTCGCTGCGAACAGGGCGTGCTACGTAAAGTCAGACTTGCCCAGCGCCATCATCGATCTGAGAACGGCCACCACCAGAAAAAGGCGGCATACAAGAGCAGACGACGCGCCCTTGTTTGCCAGAGAAGCCTTCTCCTACGCCAAGCACTCGCAAAACCGCAAACATGTCATCGTGCTTCGGATTATGTAGGTCTCGCAGTCGCGACAGCGAGCGCGAGCCTCTGCTGCCGCGGTACAACGACGACACGGCGCTGCAGACGCGTCTGCACGAGAAGCTCCACACATATCAGATGCTCCGCGCCTTTTCCAAGGGATACATGCCCACCAACCAGCAGGCAGTCGTTCACTTGCGCACGCTTCTTTCGGCCGAGGCCTTGAACCCGCGCGGCGACGACCTGAGCCCGTCGGGGCGAGCCCTTATCCGCACCATCAAGCTCTGGCTCACGCAACTCACCAAGGTGCTCCAGCACAAGAACGCCGAGGATCAGATCCAAGACTTTATCTGGTATCTCACCAAGTCGCGGCTGGATGTGGATGTGGCCGACATCGGTGCCAGGGCCGGAAGGGCAAGAGTCAGGGCGGATGCCACCGCGACGTACAGGAGCTTGCAGACGGTGGGTTCCTTGCTGTTGAACAACTCCGACTTTCGCATCTTTTTGTCGGATCTGAGCACGGTTGGGAGGGAAGTGCTTCGCGATACCGCCTTTTCCCTGGCCGACGTGTCCAAGCAGGCTGGCAAGGCAATCGAGCCCGACAAGAAGGACCAAGACGCGCTGAAGCATCCCAACGGAAACGGGGAGTCCAAGTCTGTGCCTTCGAACAAGGATCTCACCGATGAGCTGGCAAAGGTGTCTGAGGCGGTGGTAGACGGTACCGCGGAGGTACTTAATGACACCGGCCAGAGCATTGCCGATCATGTCACAGGCGAGGAGGGACAGACTCTTGTTCATCGCCTCAAGGAAACCGTCCTCCATCTTCGAGAACACACAGACTATTCCGATTCTGTCTCGACCTTGTCTCTTCTCATCCGTCGCTATCTGCTCGCATACTCACATGCGGCAGCGGCCACAATTGAGGCCGTTGAAGAGGACACCAACACCAACGCGGATGCTGATCGGGCGCTTCACAACTTCTGGCTCTTCATCACTTCACTTGGAAAGCGCGAGCACTGGGAGGATGTGGAGAAGTCATTTGCATCGGTGATGGAAGTTGGCCAGACAGATCCCAACTTTGACGAACTCATCAGACAAGTGGGCAACTTGGTGCAAGACATGTTGATGGACCCGGACTTCTTTGACGAGGCTGAGGAGCGGTTTCAGCAACTGCGCAAGAAGTCCAACGACCTCGTGGCCAAGTCATCCGTTCGGGACGACCTTGATGCCCTTCTCGCCAGCCTTCACTCGGCCTTCCGCTCGGTGCTTGAGGATGCGGACATTAACAAACTCGTTCAAACCACCAAGAGGATTGCCAGCCTCTTATCCCCGGTTGGACAGAACACCAACTCAGAACTGATATCCGACTCCATCAACATCTTTGTGCCGATGCTCATCCAAGCAATTCAGTATATTCCCATTCCCCGTCTGGAAGTGGCGACACCGGCTATTGATTTGTTGCTGGAGAACCTCATCCTTGAACCAGGCCGGACGGTCAACCACAGCTCGTTCTTCCCCTACAAGTTGAAAATTTCCACACGGAACGACGTCGAAGTCCGCAAAGCACGGTATGGAACGGCATCGACCATGACATCGCTGTTGAACATTACCGTATCGGGGTTGTCACTTGCGGCGGATGACCTGGGCTACTGGTTGCGTCTGCACTCGGGCCTCCTCCGAATGGTTGACGAAGGCCTCGCGGGATTCTACCTGGACGAGCGAGGTGTTGACATTTCTCTGGATATCGAGATTGGGCGAGAACGGCTAGAGCAGATGGTGGTGCTGCGCGGAGTCGATGTGCGTATCCACCACCTGAACTACAAGCTCAGCAAGTCCAAATTCGCGTTCCTGGCGTGGATTTTCAAGCCATTCATACGACCATTGGTGAAGAAGGCGCTTGAGATCAAGGTCGCGACAGCCATCGAAGAAGGCATCCACACGCTAAACAGGGAACTACTCTATGCACGGGAGCGACTTCGAGCAACCCGAATTGCCAACCCTAGTGATCTATGGACGTTCATCCGCGCGGTCGTTGCTCGCTTGGTGCCGGCACCTGACCCAGACGTTGAGGCACGGATCGGCGTTCAGGCAGGTAAGGGCGTCTTCCGTGGACGGTATGCTCCCGGAAGCTTGGTCAGACTCTGGGAGAGGGAGGGGCGAGACGCGGAGCAGCAGGTGTTTGAGTATCAACAGGCGGGGTGGAAGAACGAGATATTCGACGTCAAGACGCAGCCTGTGTGATGCGGAGGTTGGCTGACGGAGGCGGTGGGTTGTAATGGCATTAACGTCTCGATGGGGTTGGGAAAGTGAGCACGAAGTGTTCGCACAGTTGCAGTACCAGGTGATATCGGGCTTCGCAGACGATGGTACAAAACTAAAGGTTAAGGAACAAGGACCAAGGCGTATAGGGGGTGGCTCATGGGGCGTTCTGGCTGGAACTGGAGGATCCGAGGGTCAAGCACAAATTTGAGGCTTGCTTGTTTTTGTTGACCGAATTGAGCTGAGCTGAGCTGAGCCGAGCTTTAGTTAGGCATAGGAATGATTGTATTGAGTTTCCATGACCAATACCTAAGTCAGACCCAAACCAAAATGTGAGACCAGAAACACAGCGTCGTGAGAAGTTGATTACCAACCGGAGGACGCTCGCTGGTCCAAGGTTTGGGGCTTGACGATCTGCTTGCGGAGGAAACGGAGCAAAGTATGGATCATGGACCTAAGAGTAAGCCACGGCAAGGGTAGAATGGGCCTGAACAAGGGGGAAAACGGACGGGACGAGGGGGCGCAAAGCCAAGTGCCAACATCGAACAAGGGACAAGGGACGGGGGGAAGACCGGAAGAGTGGCCTGCGTGCTGCGTGCTGCGGGTGCGCGCCCTTTCCACTGTGGGGAAGTCGGCAACGCATGCATGCATGCTGAGGCATGCTGTGTTCGTGTTCAGTGAGGCCTGAGGTGTGGGATTTCCTGGCCACGGAGAATGGCAAGAAGGAGTCCCAGTGGACGAACGAAGGCGCTGGAAAGGTGTGTGCATGTCGAGATATGGGGCTGGGCCTGGGTTGGTTCCGTTTTGGCTGCTAGTGTACGAATAGCCACCCACACCCGCACACCATCACATCACGGCCACGGCCACGGCCACGGCCACGACATCGAAGTTGGTGGGTTGCGTTGCGTTGGAGATGCGGTGCGTCTTGCGATGGGGCTACGGTGCGGTGCGGTCCTCGGGCCCACGCGACCAGGATTGGGATGGGCAATGACACACCCATTCAGGCATTGGCCCATTCCCCCATTCACCACCACCCATGACTTCCATGATTCCGTCCCATCCCATCAGATCAGTCGCCCCCTGAATCGCCACTTGCTCGCTCCCCGAGGCAATAGTCCGGACACGTACGTATGTAGGCCAGGGGGGGGGGGGGGGGAAG